>OZ037787.1:0-182500 GCA_964035525.1 Porites cylindrica | reverse complement strand
TGCACCGAAAATTACCATGAAATTGGCTGATTTTTCTACGAATTTGTCCCTAAAAATCCAGCGAAATTTAACTTTTTTCCCGTGACCTATTAGAAGCCCTGCATAGTATGGCGTGATCCGTCAGATTTGAAAATACCATGGATAGAAGTCGGTATAAATTTGGAGGTAAACTGGCTTTGTTTATGCAATTTGGCACATTTTTTATGATGAAAGCAAAGCAAGATAATATGAAATGTTTGTGTTAACTTTACTCTTTTAATTTAAATCTAAAATATAGAGAAATCTGGTTGCCACTTTGGCGACTACACCAGAATTTTTAGTCGCCAAGGAGAAAAATGTTAGTCGCATCGGCGACCGTATCAGCTGCAATTTCGAGCCCTGAAACGTTCAAATTTGCTAGCATTTTGGCACACTATTCGACTTAGTCTTCACTCGGAGTATGACGTCATATTACACACTTTAAGGAACATGTGACTTTATCAACAGGAAAACATTAAGGGTTCTGGTAGGTTTCTTCCTGTGAAAGTTCACTTTATCCTGTGGAAACGTTCAATGCCAGAAAGATTCAATCCTTACTTGTAATAGATCTTTTTGGTGCACAGCTGGTGAAGGCAAGGTAACGCGAGTTCCTTAATTTACGTCACATGCGAGACTGCTAGTTTGCGTGATCAGCGGGGCAGATGCACCACAAAAATGTAGACTTCAAAAATTTGTAAAAAAAATCGCGTTTTGTTCAAATCGCAAAATTTTTCCGCAGAGGTTATTCTAATAAGATATAGTTTCAGATAAGAAAATAAAAAAAATTTAGGTGATGGAGACTTAAACAGTCTTAGGACTGTTCTGTTATTGCCACTTTGTGATCAGGCAAGTTTGGACCCCACCGATCAAAAATTCCTGGATCCGCCCCTGATATTTCCTTACATCTTCTTTAGGCGGAAAAGAGAACTCTGCCAGCATGGAGACTGAACCAAAGGTAAAAACTAACCCAAAGATAGATAGTCTTACACGTGTATCCGAGGCTCTGTAGTAGATTAAATAAGGCTATATGGTAGCATTACTTTTTATCAAGGAAAGCATAACAAGGGCCATGGTAGTGACGAAAAGCTAATATCTAACTGACCTCTGATAAGTTAACTTCGGCCGCTAACTTTCACGCGTGGTGTTGTATTTCCCGTCAGCGTCCAATATCTGTTGAAAACAAATGACATTATCGCACCATTTGAAACTCACAACATCAAACAAAATACTTTTAAAAAGTTCGGCAATATATTCCTTGTATAGTTCTTACCGTTTAGAGTTGTACAAAAGCCAAGCATCAGTAAACGTTACATTTCATAAGACTCGAAAATAAAATGAATCACATGCGCGGCTGCTCAGCCTTTTAGCTGAGTGCACGTGCCCACATGAGATCGAGGCAAGTAAGGTCCTAGTCCTTAGGCCCTCGTGGCTGGTAGCAGTAGTCTGGGCCGGACCTCCTGGGTAGCAACAGCCAACTTGAGTTGAGTGCCGATTCTCCAGACCCGAGCAGGGAATTTGCGCTAGACAAAGTGAGAAGCAATTGATTTGAAAATGATTTTTTCTTAACTCATTTCAACTTCAACTTCAACTTCAACTTTGTTTGATAATAATATTGTCTCGCCTCATGTCAGGGAATGCTGGAAATTTTTCCTTGTGGAATCTGAAATCCTGGGCTTTGGAATCCGGAATACAGCTCAAAGGATCCGGAATCCCAATAACGATTGGAATCAAGAATCCACGTTCCACTCACAAAGGCTGGAATCCAGTACCTGGAATCCGTAATCCGTGGTTTGGAATCCGGAATCCAAGACTGTCTCAGATACCCTTACATGTGGCCACATTTTCACTAGGAAGAGTTTTTGCACTTAGCCTCGTTTTGAAAGTGAGACCTTACCGAAATAGACGTAACCGGACTAATCACTAGGAAATGTTTTTAAAAAAGAGGGACAAGCTATGCGTTGCTTGCGCAATTTATTTTGCTTTCAAACAAGTCATGTTTATAATGCAATACAAGTTATGTAACGTATAGTTTTAATTGAATTGAAATGAAACATTTGTAGTGTTCGAGGTTATACACAGTCTGGGCTTTGTTAATTGCATCTAAACTGTAGCGTTTACACTTTCACTGAACGGATAAAAAGAAGAGGAAAGAAAACATTTTCACCTCTTACACATGATAGGATGACGACGATTAACATTATAAATCACCGCGTACCTTACAGAGCAAGAACAAAAACAAAATTACTATTATACTTTTCTGGGGTAATGTTTACTACACTATATCATATTATTACTCTTTTAGCTTCCATGTCAGTCAAATGGCAATGCCTCTGTTATCAACCTGTGACCAAGGCTAAAAATTCCAAAAATACGAAAAAATATTTGGAGGAGAAACTGGAAGCTTCTGCCCCTCTCGCCTTTTTTTTTTTTCAACTTTTCATAAATAAAACATATTAACAACAGCTGCTTCAGCAAAATAGCTTTACATGTAATTGCAATAAACCAATCACCATAACTTTGTTGCATTTACATGACTGAATAATAAACTCTACACCCCCAGAGTCAAAAGACGTCATACGAATGAAGTAAAGATCAAATCATATGGTGTGAGAATTCTGATGAAATCTCCCCGACAATACTTGTACATGTTACTACAGCATCTCTCTCTTTCGATACCCAACGATACAGTCAACTCTCTCAAGGGACACCTGCAGTTCATTCGTGCTCTCTTCACAGTTTGTTCTCTCTAAAAGGCAGACACCTTTGTAAGAGGGACTCGGGGTCCCAACATTCAAGAGGGTGATAAGAATTGACTGTATCAAAACTGCCGGGATTTTCCTAAAATAGTTTATCAAAGAACCTTTAATGCTTTTCCTGCCTACAAACTGAAATTGTATTTTCGCATCTACCGCACATAAAGGAACTATACAACCACATCTGTAGGTGTAATGACAGACTTCATTGTAATATATTGTTTTGGAAAAAATTTCAGCTGGAAAAATAATAACATTAAGGTCTAACTAGTCTAATTGTTTTGATAGATCAAATACTAAATGGACCATTCTTTCTCTCCAGTGAGGCTAACCTTTCCAGTCTTTAACTATGAGATTTTAGTCCAAACAGAGTTTTTAGATTAATTTGATGCCTCTAGTTCGCTTTTGGTGGTCCGCCTATCTAGCAAAAACTTGTAGTTTGTGAACTGTACAGTTATTCATGGACAATCCAGGACCTGCCCGTGATCCTCATCGATGACAATTTTTTAAACAAAATTAGAAGAATTTTCAGTGTCATGGTGTATGTCATCTGCTCTCGGCAGCAATGATAATAAGCTTTCCATCTTCAAGACAAACAAAAAAATGAGTGCCATCTCTCGCCAGCGAGACAGAACGAATAGGGAGCCTCAGATTCATCTTCTTTACAACCTGAAAACTGAAAATGCAATAAAAATAATTAATTACACAAGCCGTCGACAATCGCTTTCCTTGGCTGAAAAGAAGGGTTATAAATTACTGACACTTACAGGGTGAGTTCTCCTCAGGTGGACATTATTTCTTCTTCTTTTTTTCTTCCTTATTACCTCGCCTAATTTTTGAGACATTTTCGAAGGGATTGAAGCAAAAGGAGCCTTAACGTAGGATTATATCCGAGAATGTGTTACCGTGACTATTGAATATGGGTGAAGGTAATAACAGGCGGGTCACTGAAAAATTAAGGGGTTCTTTACCTGCGAAGGGAGAAAATAGGTACGCTACAAGTTGATTTCCACTTACGTGGACAAATTTTGACCACCTCTTAATAATTTGACGAGCAAAGTCCAAAAGTCCAAAAAACGGAAATTCCAGAAAATTGACAAAGGACACTCTTGCTATTGGGCCCCAGTCCCGTCCGGCATCCCTGACATACTGCAGCTGTTAACTGCAGCTGTTGTCTGTTTTCCGCCTGATAGAGGAGCTTGGGGACAAGTATCCCAAGTTAGCGAAAGGTGAAAAAACAAAAGATATCGCTCTTGAAAACTGGACTAGCTCCTCATGCACTACGCAAAAACGTACACTCTCACACAACTAGGAAGAGTTCAAACCTGTGCAGCCCTCTGATTTCCAGTCTACCTTTTGAATCCCCTGTAACAACATATTCATTGGAAATAAACAAAGCAGCAACGTCGTCTTTTAACTTAACGTCTTTGGACAACAGTTTTCCATTGATGGAATATCTGCACAGAGCTCTGTTTGATTCCTGCTTGCAATATACCACGATATTACCATGTTCGGACAAAGCCAGGCTAGTCACGTGACAATGATTTAGCTGCATTCCCATGGGTCTCAGCGTCAGTACATACTCTCCTTTTCGCGCAGTGTAAATAATACAGGTCCCATCCTGTAGAAAAATGTTTTCAAAACTTGTCAAAAGACAATACACAATCCTAACCCTAACCCTAATACAGGTCCCATCCTGTAGAAAAATGTTTTCAAAACTTGTCAATCGACAATACACAATCCAACATTCTAGTGCCACAGAGTAGAAAAAAACGACATTAACTCTAATTAACTGATCTCAAAATGCCACGACTGGATCGTTACGCCGACTGAGATTGCTTAGTGTGTTGGTCAGTCTTTGCCAAGAAATGTTGTACTTAAGTGCGACGGTCGCTTAAAAGAGGTTGCAGTTAAGTTTAAGTGCTCTTACTGGAAAAAAATGCTCTTGGAATGTTAGACATGTGGTCACTTATAACGTGGTCTTACATGAAGGCTCCATTGTACAATAACTATAGCAGTGGTATCAAACCCAATAAGACAAAAAAAAGGTGTTGCGAAAATAATCCCTTCCAATATACGGTAACAGGCAGTGTTTTTTAACGATAAGAAATAAGTGTTTCTTTTCTCGTTCAAAATAGACTGCAGTGTAATTTCTAAGTTGTGTTTCCTATGTAGCGTACCAGTGTGTGTCTACGAAATTACTAAATTTAAACCAACCTGAGATCCACTGACTGCCATGTTAAGTTCCCAGCTCATAGCCACGCACGTAATAGGCTTGTCATGACCATATAAGGTCTCCAGAGGCGTGCGTAAAAGTTCCTGAGCCATACCACCCTGATGAGTGATTTCCCACAAGCGGCAGGTAGTATCACGAGATCCCGTGATCAGGTGATGTCCATCATCATCCAATGACACGCACGTTATCACATCTTCGAACAAAAATAGCTTACTGTCAATGTGCATTAGTTTTATGAAACACAAATAAAAACCTAGAACCATCTTTCGGAGCATCATAAATTATACAACATGGAAGTAAGGCAATGTTCAACAACTTTCATATAAATGTTCGCACGTAACGGTACCACAGGAGAGTAATACTTAGCGGCTCACATTTTATTGTCACGTTATGGAATTTTATCCACAGAATTAAATGTTAAAACTACCTTGTATGGTATAAAAAGCAGTACCACAGGAAAGTACTGCTCAGTAGCTTTCATTTTAAGGTCGTTACACCACATTTCCTCCACTGTCCTCATACAGATTCGTAATGTGAGCAATTAAAGTAGGACTAAAGAGCAGTTTATTACTACATGTTCTATTGTGATATCGCACTAAGTTTGCTTTTGAGAGAGAAATACGAAGTAATACCAGCTAACAACAAAATGATAGCTCTAAGTGAGAGCAGAAAATTTCTGCAGATTGATTGTGGAGGAGTAAATTGGCCTGGGAACTAGGTGAGACCCTCAAAAAATGCACAAGTGTCAATGGCAGCCTTCACTTGTATGTATGAATGCATCAGCCGACTGATACTCTCAAGAACGAATGGCCCTTATATTTCTCGATTGATGATGTATATTTTCGTAGATTCTTGTTGAGTATTAAATGTATTTTACCACCCGCAGTTCATACCTGTGTGGGCCACAATCCTGCTTAGTAGCCTGCCTTTGGAAGTGAAAACTCGGAAACTGTTGTCCCAGTGGCCAGCGGTTATGATCAACTTAGCATCATGGGTAACAGTAAATAGGTGAGATGATACGTGTAAGTCAGGGGTAAATGGACCCGCAATACGACGGCGTAACCTGTAGTGGAAGAGAAAACAAATTGTGATCATTTAGCTTTCAATGTCACGAATTTGTATGACCTAATTTCTTCGTTACCTGGGCGATGATAGAGAAGGGTCGCATTCAAAAGTGAAAGGTTTTGCTCTGTTTTTGGAGTATGGTAGCCAGTCGTGTAATCCCAGAATACCATTTTGGGTGATAGTGATCATGTTTTCTGGCATGCCCGAGTGGATGAGCGATCTGCTGTGAACTTTGGACACTGCAGTGAAAACCAAGGGGTCAGCGGTATCAGACACCTACGAAAAATGAGTAAGACAAGTTATTAACCCGGACATTTTTTTCCTACGATTGCCAAAGCTTAAACCCCAAAAAATCCAAATTCTATTCGGTAAAACACTGACACAACAACAACAACAAAATAAAAGGTCGGTTTGTTAGCGATTAAGGGTGATAGTTCATCCTTAACTATCCAGAGTAGACAGGGAAAAGACTGTTAAATTTTCCGCTAGTCCACCATGCCTAAAAAAGGGGTACAGAATAAAGGAGAATAACTTACATTTACAAAGTAAGGCTTCAGTGCATCAAAGCTTTGAAAAACATTCTCAAGTGTTTTGCTTGTGCCCGCATTCTTTGTTGTTTTCGACTTTGCGAGCTCCTCCAAGGACATGCGCTGTGGATGAGGCTGAGTAAGCAACTGAGTGGGAGTCTGACCAAAGTTGTTAATCATTCCTTCAGTGGCCAATCGCTCAGCTGGATCTGTGATAGCATCAAGATCAACAGCCCCTAATAAGGACAAAAGATTGATATTAATGAGAATGAGAAATCAATTAACTGGACACACTTTATAGTCGGATAGTTGCAGGGCAAACCTTGATGAACTTAAACAAAGGTTCATAAAAAATACGGTGGGTGGGTGGTCAGGATTCTGCAATTTGAAAGAATATTTGAAGGGTGGCCTCCCACAAACGTAACATTCCTTACAGCAGAAAATGGCTGCCCTCCTCTAAATCTTCATAGCCCCACCCCATAAAAAAAGAACGATCCCTTACTCTTCCCAGCTGAATACAATTTGTGCTTTGTTCCGGGTTTTTGAATACCGCTCTTTAAATAGATACTTTATTTTTCATCTAGATATGAAGCATTGTTGTCATCTACCAACCGACAAAGAAAGAGCAAGAGCAAGTGTTTTCCTTTGACAGTAATTGTTGTAAAAAATTTAATTTGCACAACATTATATTGATCTAATATAATCGGACATTTTTTGCAAAAGGTCCTTACCTTCGTAAGTACAATAATAAAAAACATTCAAAGCCTCAGCAGCAGCAGGTCCTTTCTGTTTGTAGCCAAAAATCAAGTCAATCCACTGGTGTAAGTGAGCAGAAACGTAATCAGATTCTAATGCCTGCCTGTGTTTTTGCACAAAATCTTCAGGCGAGGACGCCCACGATGGGAGAATGACGTCATCAACAGCTTCTCCACGCTGGAGACGACCGAGGTCAAACCTACAAGGGTAAATGAAAGAGCATCACTATTGTATATGTAAATGTCGAATGTTGTTTGTACTAAACATTCAGTGTTTTGTGGTGATGTGGAAACTGTTGTTGGTTAGGCATTGTTTTGTGGTGTGGCCACTGTTCAGTGTCTTTTCAATCTTCTGTGTTACGTCATTTAGTGATTGCACCTTTCAACAACACCAAGAAATCACCTAATTATCTGAACCAAACAGAATTTTAAAAAAGGCCCAGAAACGTCTTAGTTGCAGTGATTTTGTTACCTCTGCGTCCCGCGTCACTGACGCATAAAAATCCCCAAAGACGCAAAGTAATTCATGGCATGCGCGCGTCCCGTAGAACGCAAAGAACGATCGATCGATTTGAAGATTTTTTGGTATAATATCCTGTTCGTGTGATTGCTGTGGCTGTTGTTCAACGGCATTTATTTCTTTTAGTCTATGTTGTACTTAAGAAGAGATGGAGTATATTTTTATTTTAGTAAACTGTGTAAAGAGTTTTGAAGTCTATCTTCAGATTAACTGTGCTTGCTACACAAAGAACCAAGCATGTTCAATTTAGGGCCCTTTGTTTTTGTAACTGGGCCTCAATGGTTCTGAACTGGGACTCCCAGACGAGTCCCAGGACTGATAATTGGTTTGGCGATTTTCGATTCTTAATTGTGATGACATACTTGCGCTCTCCTGTACATGTCATGTACCTACACAAAGAACCCTGCGGTTTGTTTTACCTGTTTGAGTTGACCAAGAAATCTGGGAAGTAAAAAAACTCTGGGATAAGTTCCTTGACATCACCACCTTTTGAGTAGATGGAGTCCCAGGAAGAGGCAATGTTGTGGAATTGTCTGTCGGCGCAGTCGAAACGTCCGCTCTGAAGGTTAACGTGTAGTGTGGTGAATGGTTCTACACGTAACATGTAATGAAGGACACCTGCTGAACTGGAGTAATGAGAGCCGTAATGAAACTTGGCAATCAGCCCACTGGGATCTACGAAACCATCATATCTGTAAAACAGACAAACAATGTTACCTTACAATTTACCTTGCGTGCGTTCTCTTTAACGTATGCACAGTTATACGTAAGAAACTCACGCCGCGGGACCACACTATGATGTTATTTCACAAATGTCTTGTGCCTTTCCTGTCTGCTATTTTTAGAGAAGCGAGCAAATTCTGTTCCCCTTTACACAATTGAAATTTAGTACACTGACAGGACTGACAGGGGCGGGGCTGTGACGTGCCTAACAAAACAAAGGGTAGAGGGCAACACATACGAGAGGAGCTATTAAAGGTGCTTCACCATCCATAAAGGTTAATATGTTACGCAAGGCTGCAGTTATCAAGCTTTTTGTAGTTTTCAGCTTGTCATGGAATTCGTAAATTTGCAGGGATTAAAATGTTGTGCACATGACAGCTGTTAAATAAAATCTTACATCAGGAGCTACTGAGCTGTTATCAAATAAACGCTTTCTTTTTTTTTTTTTTCAAGGTGAAGCTTCTGTCAGTTAATACTTAAGCAACCATAGGAAACAAGGAGAAAGAAAGCACCTTTCTTTTAATGCGTCAACTCTGTGTGGATTGAGTGCTCCCACAGGCTTGGACAGGTCCCTGTACACAGAAGGATCATCCAGACGTAATTCTTTTGAAGTGTAGTCCACAAGCACCCAAGGGAACACTGGGTACTGACTGAGATCATTGTAGGTTCTCCCAGAGATGGTGTTTAGCTGCATTAGGTACTCAAAATTGGATATCTCCCTGTGGACCCACTTCTCTGTGAGCCCCGAGGCCCTAAGAAGGTTTGCAGGAGACCTGGCGCCGATGTAGTACAGATTACGTGGACGAAGTGACATGATTTTCTTGTAGACTTTGTTACGAGTCTGAAAAACAAAAAGATACCATACCACGATATACTATTTCGACTAAATCTACAGTGTTTCGTTTTAACACACAAATTAGTGGACTTCAAAAAGCACATATCTGAAACACCGAGCCTGGCAATTTAAAACAATGGACAATACTAGAAAGACAATACTGGACAATACTGGAAAGACGGGGGTGGATTTATGGTGTTTCTTTTGTGCTGTGCACTCCTCTTCTCACCTCAGATACACGGCTCCCTCACCCCCCACCCCCCCTCAATATCCCCTTTTCCCTCAGATACAATTGACGAAAAGCCCCCTTTCAAAATGCCCCTCGAAAGGGAAAGTACCACTTGGCAGTCTTCTCCTAAGTAGTCTCCTCTTTCACGTAGTCATTGCAATCTTCAATTCTCTTGATGCAAGCCTAACATTAAACACAATCGGGGAAGAGTGGCAGAAACTTTACACACTTAGTCAACAGGGCATCTAAACCTTAAATACTTTAAACCTTAAATACCTCCTTGTTGAAGTTCAAAAAATAGTTTGTCTGATCAATCAAAAATAACTCCAATGCGCTTCTTCTAAGATTGTGCCGCCTTAGATGTACTTCCCTCAGCTCAGTTAATGGCCAGTGGAAATCTCGTCCAGCGGGATCATCCGCGTAAAAATAGACATGCGTATTAGTGATTTCAAACTTTCCTGGTACTATGTCCATCAGGGTAATCAACTCACATTTTTCACCTTAAATAAAAAAAAATACCTCATCATGTGCAGGTTCATACTAGTATCCTGTGAAAAGGAAAAAAGTCTTCTGTCTCCAGGATATAGGTATAATATATAAGTATAATTTACACCACTGCAGTCAGAGATAGTGTCAACCAACCGTCAACTGTATGATGTCGATGATGCACAGTGGAGCGTTGCATGGTCATACATGAAGAAGTTATTGATTTTCACAGAAGCAGTTCAGGGTAAAGAAGTAGGAAAGTGGTTAGGGTTTGAAGCTTTTATACATCCCATAACTTCATAACTATTTTGCTCACCCTGGCACGTTCCACAGTTCTTGTAATTCAAAATAATTTTGGTTTATAAACCGCTTAGATTGGTCAGAAAACTCCACTCCCATGGTTTAGTAGCTTCCAGCTTCAAGCTACCACTTTTCGTTACGTAATATTATTACGACTTCTCTGCTGATACCACTATGCAAATATTATCATTCAATGATATTTAAACTAACCTAAAAGAGTTCTTTCTGTTTCCGAGATTGCGCGCATTCTCTCTCTGGTCGCTTTACCAGTCGGACTTCCAGGATCATCATCTTCAAGTTTGTCCTCGTCAACATTTTGTACCACAGCTTCTTTCGCGACACGCACGGGAACTGAAGCCACACGCGCGTCAACCTCGTCAGTGATGTTATCACGTGTGCGACTGGCATCAGTGTGAGGCGTGAATGTATAGTTTCGTTTAAATTTGAGGCGCATGCGCTGAAAATTTTCAGTGGATGAGAGTTTCCAATGCAATTCCATTGGAAACCTGTAAGTAAAAGCAAACGAAAACAACGAATCCAAATCATCACTGAGACGAAACAAGGTTTTGTGATTTGACACAGTTTAAAGCAAACACATTCTCTCAACCGAATACTGACCACGTTTCTCGATTCAAGGGCTTACCCAACTCTTTTCAACGATTAATGAGAACTTGTGCACTTGACCCGAAGAAGAAAGCTCTTAAAAGATGAATTGACAATTGACAATTGACAATAGAGGTTTAGTGTCTTTAAATCTCCAAGATTTAAGTAGCCTGAGAAAACAGCCGACATTTGGCGACGCTACCACCGGTTTCCCCACCAAATGACGTCTGAGAAAGGAGCGCAGAAATTCCATACTGATGACGCGTCATTACCCAGATCTGGGTAGTGCTTCTGATTGGTTGAATCAAATTTTCCATGTGGCACGACCAATCACAAGCACTATCCAGATCTGGGTAGTGACGCGTCATCAGGGCTTGTTTCTCAGTTGTCATTTGGCGGAGAAACCAGTGGTAGCGTCGGCTGTTTTCTCAGGTTAAGTTTTGAGTTCTAATTCTTTTGAGAAAAATACTAGGAGCTCAGGAATAATTCAGATGAGATTCGCATGCACCCCTTATATCAATGGAGACAAGACGGCAAGCACTGGATTAAAAATGTCTCAATTTGAATCAAAGTGACTAGGATATTTAACAGAGAACTGTTTTGAAACGCATTAACAACAAACCAACATACTTGCTACCCCATGGGGATCTCTCTGACATAAGCGTTCTTTTGAGTACGTTCCATTGGCGTGCGATGGCGTTCTTGTGATGTTCTTGTTGCACAGGTAAATTCTTCAAGCGTTCTCGCTGTGAGTCTTGAAGATTTTTGAACGGTCGGGTGATCTGTTCATCGAACTTTTCTCGGCTCTCTTCACGTACTTTCTCTTTATTGTTTACGCTGACTGTCAGACCGGACAGGCAGTCCATAAGAAATCGGCCAGAGGCCAACGACGTTTTGGAGCTGAGAAATATATGAGTACAAATGTCATTACCTAAAAAAACTTTGTCGAATAAAACACTATTAGACTTCTTATTCTCGGTAATGACTGCGGGACTGCGTTCCATAACCAACCCCCCACCCCCTACATTTGAAGGGAATCCATTTTCTCTCGCTAGCACTACAGAGCAACTCCCTCCAATACCTACCATTTTGTCACTCCGATCCCTGTCGTTTTGAAAGGCCTGTCGCCATTCATTTCCAGTAGTTAGAAAGCTAAGTAACTTTAGGATTGCGTGACGAGCCAAAAGAACGTTTGCGTGGGGGGCTATCCCAGACGTCGATTGTTTTGTCGGTTCATATTTCGAAGGTTCATAATATACAAGCATTGCCCAGTAAAGATGGAGATTTTGCTCGTCCTGCAACTCCGATACAGTCAACTCTCTCTTAACAAACACCTCTACAGAGACAGGGGGAGGGGGGTGGACACCTTCCTGAAATGCGGGGCACTTGGTGCTATTCCCAGTGGTGAAGAGGCAGTTTCATGTCATAAAAGTGGCGTCATATAAAAAAACGAAAAGCAATTAACTTACAAAGCATTTTCGTATTGTTTCATTGCAGGATTTATCTGCTGTTTTATCATTGCCTTAAGTTCTTCACTTTCCATCAATTGAAGAAAATCCTCCTGAGCCAGTAGTTGTGAGCGGTCAGCAGAAAATGTAGGAATGTAAATAGTCAGCGGTAGAGTTTCGTGGTATTTGAAAAGAAGTAAACGTAGGACTGGAACGATGAAGGTGTAATTCTTGCACTTTTCTGAAACGAATTGTAAAGATTTGTTTTCATAGTAAGCTTTTTATAAACTATTAGAAAAACAAGTTACTTAAGGCTTCCCTGGCTGCTCATTCACAACATCACAGGCCTGATTTCGTTTGCAGTATTTCGTTTCTTCCCATGTTTGTTCACAACGAAGAAGGACTCGGACCAAAGTAAAAGAATCGTCCCCAAAGCTAAATGTTTACTAACTATGGTTGGAATTAGCCTATCTGAGCTAGGAGCAAAGGTTAAACATAAACATATTGCTAGTTTGTACCCAACGAAAACATCGGCTGACTAAGTATTAAGAGCTAGCTGAAACACGTCTGACTATCATAACGACCGCTGGACTTGTTCACCCGATAACGATACGAACAGAGACGAGTAATCATCATCATCATCATCATCATCATCACTTTTATTTATACACGGTAAAAACAATCAGGCTATATATACACAATATCCTAACAATGTTTACAAACTATAGTCGACCTAGTCGTCTGATAGAGACCAGCAGTGAGACTGGAAACGACCACATCACGGGGTGAATGATAAGACTCCTGTTATACTCGATTAAAACAAAAATTTAAACATTCTCTCATATTTCCATTCATGTTTGAATTAGACTCTGTTTACCTCGCTAACACTACAAAACGCCTGGGTACTAGAACATCGGCTAATGTACCTTTCTGTCTTGATGCATCAAATGCTTGATATAAGTGTCCGATAATGTAGCACAGCTCTCCTTGAGAAGAAATCTTGCGGCCTTTCAACAGTTTGGTAAGCTTAGATGAAGCTGTAGCACAATATTCAGTTTGTGGCTGTGACATAAATGCCAACAGAATTCGCACCCCCACCTGGCTCATTTCCTCCCATTCTACATTGTCCTCACTCTCATCCCATACATTCAGTACTTCAAGGAGAAGAACAACATTTTCAACAAGCTGATGAAAAAGAAGACAAATTTTAATCGATTAAACCATACATCTGAAAGCTTAACGACTTTGACTGGAAAAATCAAAGCTTTTATGCGACGGCTGATCAATTTAGATTTCTGGGAAATTGTCCGGTTACCCCTCCCCTTAGCCAACATTTTGTCCTAAGTGAGAAGTAAGTGTTAATCCTGGCTTAGGGGAGGAGTAAGTGGGCAGTATCCCAGAAACCTAAACTGATCCCAACAAACAGACAACCTACTTTCACACTCCAGGTGTCTGCGGACTCGTCATTTCCTGCTCCAGCAATTCCAGCTAAAAGAAAAACAAAATAACACTAAGTCACATTTGCCTTGCCGTCTTAATTACCTGAGAACACTTTAGAGTGATAAATTTTAACAGGTTCCTACGAACAGTTTACCCTGAAGAGAGTATAACAACATATTTCTCCCAATGATGGGCTCCCTGTGCGGTGATATACTACCTGGAGTAAACAAGAAGTCCTCGACCAGCCGCATGACCATAAGCGCGTTTTGCGTCTCAGCCTCTCCTGTCTGTCCCGACACCTTGATGTCCTGTACGGCTCCCTGAAGACACAGTTCCAGAAGGCGCCGCTCGACAACGCGAAAAGGGACCAAGAAGGTTTCAGCCGAGGAAATAATACTCACTGCTGCTATGGCTTGACCGCGCACCTATGAAACGCAAGAATACTGCAGTCACCATCTTGCAAACCTCTTCTACTGATACAGGTTTTGGAATAAGCACTTTAACCAAGACGATTGGAATCTTTACTAGAATGTGCAATTTAACAGGTTATTGTAGCTGTCGAAGAAACACTGTTTAAAATCAAATGGGAGGAGATTGACTGAATGAGAAAATGAATGAAGAAAAGAAATGCAAGAATGAATAAGTTGGAGGCAGGGCTTTCCTATTTCCTACCATGAAGGAATGTTTTTACCTTCCAATCATATTCTCTGAATCCTTCCACTCCTTTCCACATCACTCTGAACACGATTTCCAGCACCGTGTCGATTAAGTCTTCTTCTCTCCGCCTCTTTTCTTCCTTTACGTCAGCATTATGATTGCTTACGTCACTGTAGCCATGTAGCCTGCCAAAAGGGCCCGTGATCTGTCTGAGCAGCGTAACATGCCACCCATATTCTTTAGCACATCGCGTAAGGCTGAGGTGGTTGGCATCAAGTGACCGTAGAATCTCAAGAGAAAGTTAAAACATTTTTTTCGCCAATCTGTTCAAGCACAACAATAACTTATGCTTCGAAAAGGTGGTGACCCTGACTTGAAACTTATGGACAATCTGCTCGGTATGAATCCAAACTAAAACCTTGGCGGAAAAGATCGTAGAATAAAAAGGGCCAAAGAGGAAAGAAAGCGCAAAGCCACGAGCGACTGTGGAGGTTAACCTGGAGACACCATAGAGTACTGATTGATCCAACGGTGTCACCCTCACCCTGAGAATTATGGTACCATGGCCAAACAATAGAAGGGGTTTAAGAAAGAGACTGACAGGTGAAAATTGTGAGAGTGAAGTATATTACATTATGTTGCAAATATAACAAATAATTACCTACAACATAGTTTTACATGTCTTACCATGTGATTGACAAGCAGCTTTGTTTCCAAATCTCCATTTTCGATCATTTCCAACACAGCCAAGACCACCTGATAATGCATCAAAACATCCACACCTTTACTTTCATCATGTTCGGATACACCAAGTCTCAGGAGACTTTTCACAAGGGCTAAAGACACGTCATCAGACAGTTTCTCTGTCACAGCGGACATCCCAATAGGCTTCAAGTGCCAATAAGGTCTGTTACCCTCTGGTACACTGTGTGATGTCATAATATCAGCCATAAGTTTGAGGATCTTAAGACGAAGGTCTTCGTTCCTGTGGTTGATGAGAAGAGTCACAAAAACCGGGATGAACCTGGGATCTGTTCAGAAATGCAGAAAAAAAAACAAGCAAATTAAGACAGAAGGCAGAGGCTCAGTCCGTCTATTTATTTATTTATTTATTTTCATTGTTTGGTATGTTTCCGAAGCAGAAAAATAATCTTTTCTGTAGTTTGTACAACTGTTTCTTTCACACATGTATACTAGCTACTAAAGTCTCCTCTCTCTCAACGGACGCCTCTATAAGACAGATACCTCGCTAAAACAGACACCTAGAGGTGGTCCCTGCCTTTCTTTACTCCTTTTAGATGACTCTCTATAAGATGGACATCTCTCTAAGACAAACACTTGGTGCTGGATCCAAAGGTGTTTGTCTTACAGACAGTTGACTGTTAAGTCATTAAGAGAAAACGCTCATGTACTATGGACACCAAAAGGTGTCTGTCCTAGAGAGAGTTGACTGTAAAGTCATTAAGAGAAAACGCCCATGCAATATGGACACCTTTCCAAGGACCACACTAATGGGTGGCCTTACTTATGTGTTTCTAAGTTGAACTCTCTTTAAGGCGGCAAACTGTACCTGATAGTCGTTTAGCCATCTTGCTCTTGGTAGCTCGTTCACAGAGTGACAACAAAACATCTATTACTTCTTGGATTTGTTGTGGATCAGTGACGCATGTCAAATACTCGACTATGTACCAGACCTCCTCTCTTTTGACTTTTTCCGTCAAGTAAAACTTAATTAACCCTAAAATGGGATCACACAATAAACATCACCGCAAAGTAAAGCTGTGTAGTAACAACAATTCGAGAAACCGTGTCGACTCTCTACGATCCAACAAAGAGCGATTATCTGGTTAGAAACCACAGTTAGTAATTAAAAGCACCAATTTGAAAACATCTGACAGCTCAAGTGTATGACCTGACACTGGGAATACAGCCTTGCCGAGTCTTTTGCACGTTCCAATAATCATTTGCGTGAAATTCTTTTGGGGTACACAGGACCCTATTTATACACCCATGTTACATAATTATGGAAGAATTTATATACTTGGCCCTATGGAAAGCCATCTACTAACAACACGACAAAACTAGTCCAGTTGCGATGTTAAGCAGACAAGTCGCAGTCAACAAATTTAAGAAAATATTATAGTAAAGTCGGAAACATTGTCGTCTCGTCATAAACATCACATGACTCTCAAATATATATAAGGGTATAAGAACCAAACCAGACATTTTATATACCGCGGTGTCAATCTACACCATAACAAAGAGAATATGGAAGTTTTTTATTCCAGAGCTAAGTAAACCTGTCGTATAGTTTATGGTTTAAACGCTTACCAATGTTTTTTAATGATGTTTATACCAACCTAAAAGAGATGCTCTGATGATCTTGATCTCCTCTTGAGGCAACTGTACTTGGTTGTCATGTTTTCGACCAGCGGAATTACTCATGGACGCATCCTCACCATAGTATTGGCTTATAATGTCAAGAAAAAATCTAACACCATACTCTGAACGAAATCTAACGGGATTATCTTTGATTTGTGTTGATATAAACTGAATATGTCCTATTCTAACATTAAAATCACTTGAGCTCCAGATACGAAAATCAAACAGGAGATTTTCATAAATACTCTGCAGAATAGTTTCGTTATTCACGCATTCCACCAACGCTTGTAGCGACCTCAAAACTTGAACGTTTATGAACTGAATGTCCATATTTCTTAATATGCTACCCACATAAGAAAGTGTCTCTGCGAATTCCTCATCTTTGATGTCGTGACCTGTTAGAATACTTAGAAGCAAAAATAAGAATAACGCAACTCCGTTACAGTTTTGTGACTTGCAGAGTCTGTATAAGTCTTTTTTGTAAACGCGAAGGTCGAAGTTATCCCTTATAAAAACCCACTCCTCCTCCTCTTTTTCCTCTGCACATGCACTGTTGCTTTCTCCAACACTGGGCAGACTATTTTCACTTTGATCTTCATCAGATGTGCAGCTGGGAGATCTGTGATATCAATGATTCACATGAGTTAGACTGACAACCCAAGAACATAACAATAACGTGACTTGTATTTTTCTAAGCACCCAACCTCTTAAGATCTAGTAAATCAGACAAATACCTTTCCAAAATTCCTGCCACTTTTTCGTCTGTTGACTTTTCAAGATCAAATAGTTTCAGTTGTTCACTGTTGCCATGGCAACGCGTTGATGGCTGAAAGTACGAGATCTGCTCTAATAAAGGTAAAAATATCTTCATGCCTCCAATACAACGAAGAACATCCTGAAAATGACAAAGAAAATTGAAAATATCAGTAATGATGATAAATGATGATGATCATGATGGCGACAACAACAACAAAGATTTGTGTTTGAGTAGTAAACAGGGAATTGCTATGTCCCATGTCAGGTGTTCCTATATGACAACGACCGTCAGGGGCACAAAAACGTCATACGTTCGATCCCTCAAACTCAAATTATTTAATTACCTTCATGTCCCAAGTAGTACATCTATGGCCAGTTAACCTATTAAAAGTAGAAAAGTCAGAAATATATCCCGAAAGATGCGTTGCCTTACATTTAACTGAGGTCGTTACAGTTTAACGGTATATTGTTTAACGTTTGGCATAAGCACACAAATCTTACAGAAACATAAAACAAATCTCCTCGCAAAAGGGATCAGCAATCCGCAAATAGTGACATTCTGTACAGGCTAACACTATCACTCTACGTCATACGATAGTTGCAGCTAGCACCTCTGGTCACACATAGGATGAATCAAGCGTGGATTAATTAATTCACGTACTATTGCATCAATATTGACAAATACCTGCCATTCAACTGTTCTCGTCCCGGCTGAACTGGTGTCAAGTCACAACACATATGTTCACGGCCCGCCTAGAAGCAAAAAGGGCAAACTAAGTTATTTCCGATACGGGTGGGTTCTCGAATACTGTAGTAATGAAGAGGTAATGCTATAACTGTTAACTTCATGATCCATCTTAAAAATCACAATAAAATAAAACAACAATACGCCTTGCTGGAACGCACGTGTCCACTGTTTAAGTTGGTCAGACGGATTTATCTGGTTTTGGTTGATAAAAACTCCACCTGAAGGTTTGCCATCAAAAATTCGAGGGATGTACAAACTCAAGGATGACTACAACATTTCTTATGGTGCATATAGGGCAAAAGGACGCATAAAAGGGTTTGCAGCGAAAGTACGCAAAGGAAAGAACGGAGTATGGAGTGTGATGGCTTAAATTATTGTGCCAACTAAGTGAACCTGTACTTACCTTGGAATTGTAAAAAAGAACAAGTTTTAAAGATAAGTCAAATAAAGCTTGCTGCGTAGAGGTAGCAGCATCAACCGCTTGAAACAGGTTGATGTCGTTTGGACCTGAAAGAAACCAATAAAAACGAGTTACAGGAAAAAAGAAAAGTGATGGCCACCTAAGTGTGTTTAAGAACTACTTGAAATATCACGCAGCTAAACGCTGAGAAAAAGAGATCAGGTTGTGGTCGTTATGGGTCTTCTGTAAATCCTTGTTGGCAACCAGGTTCAATTAGCTTTAGGTCTGCATCTGTATAATGTGAATTATGACTTTGTTCCCAAAACCCAATCTAGTCTAGTCTAATCAAGTCCAATCCATATCACGGAAATGCCATCACCATCTTGGGTGCTGAACCACAAAGTTGCATTAGCTTGATGATCTTTTAGTACCATACGTACATACCTTTTCCTCAGCTAATAAGTAGTATTTGGGGGGCAAAAGTAAAAATGATGCTTTACGTTATCATTACCTGCCGCATGCAATGCAGTGATGGAGTTTTCTTGAAGTCCTTCACTGAAGACACACACAGGACCCAGCTGACCCTGTAAAGAGGTTGGAACACCCCAAACATAATCCTGTGAACCTGCTGAGATGGTGGAGCAGTGCGGTGATGCGTTGCTGTCTGATGCAGAGCCAGAAAAGGAGAACGGAAACTTGAACTGTGGAGTAGCTTTAACATCCAGTTCCTTGGGTGAGCAGATGGTCTGAGGGACTCCAAATCCAATCTGACATACAGCAAGGTCCTAAAACATGTACAGTGAAAACTGACAATCAAATAAAAACAAGCCTCCCTGCTTAGTCAGCTAGTGGTCAGTCATGTTAAGTGACTGTTCCAAAGTGTGATCATTCGAAGGAAAACTACTGAGCAGCACTTTTCCTGAACAACTGTTGATAGTGTATTGTGCTGTTCAAGGTGGTCCTATCTCTAGAGCCTGTAAAGTGGACATTTGCTGGATAGTACATGATGTACCAACAGGGCAGTATAAAGCTTGCCAAGGTATTCTGTATTCTAGCTTTCGAATCTATCTTAGTAGTCCCACCTTTTATAAAACTAAGTACAGATTAAGTGTAACTATGCCCTTTTCTAGTTTCCACCATCGGCGATTTAGAAGCACTGATTAGATTTTGTACTTGTCTTGTCATGAGTCATTGACAACTAAAGAACTCTAATATACCTCATTGAGAGATGGAAACTTTAACGGACAATTAATCTTCAGTACACCATCTATATAAACAGAAACCGTGCTTGGGCTAAAAGGACGACGAGAGGACATATGGGCAATTGCCACAGAATGCTGAAAAAAAAAAAACAAATGTCAAGAACTGCTGACAATCATGGAAGGTTCTGTGCAATATTACATGAAAAATAGCTTGTAAACTTTAAGGTACATATAATTATATAAGGAAACGTAAATGTGAAAATACTAGGGATATTAATACCACTCCTCCCTGGGATGGGATGCTAATACGTTTATTTTGCAGTACTTTGGTTCATTAGAGAAGCGATGTCTCAGCTGATATCTGTCATTTCAAGTGTATGGCAACAAACACGCTGAACAAAGGCTGATACAGTAACATGCAGCAACGTATTTATCCTAACAAAGGTATGTTATATGTCACCTGGAGTGCCTTATGCCAAGAGCTAAACAGTATCATAACCACACATATTTGAAATTGACAGACATGCTTAGTATTGAACATACCCATTTGCGATCACAAAGCTGGCATACAGGGACAGTTACAGTTGTGTATTCTTTTTTATTGCAGACAGCCACGATTAGATGACCAGTGGTAGAGAAAAATGCCTCCACACCAGCTCCAGAGCTAGTAAAAAAGCTGAGGAAAAAAATTATCTGTATAAAACTCAAGCATTACGATAATAAAATTATAAAATGGATGTAAGACTGATATCACAGGTTTGATAGATCTTTACTGTTACTTCCTATAATCTACTGAAGGAGTTGAAAGCTTGGTTCTCTATTCAAACGATTTCTATACATTCCATGCAAGAAAAGGAATGTTAATTTCCCGAGGAGTTCTTTGTTTTAATTCTCTTTGTTTTTCAAAGTTAGTTGTGTAATGAATTTGTGAACCAACCTATACAAGTTTCTTCTATAGTGAAAAATCTTTCTTTCAGAGCTTGCTTTTCTCTTTCCTTTCATTTCCTTCATATCCAAAGGTCCCAGGCACACCCACGCATGGAATGTAAAACTGTTACCAGGCCATTTCTGCAAGCCTGGAACTGAGATGCCCTAAAACACAGTTACAAAATGTTAGTGCATAAGCTGTAAACATTGACTTAAAGTAACCCAGTTTCTTTGATCTCCTATATTGGCACATAGCAACTAAAAACATGTCCTAAGGAAACTCTAGTCAACCATTGGGTTTACCATTTATATACATGTAAGGGGCCCCTAGCTATACCATAGGAAAGAGCCAATAGGGAGCAAAATTTCTTGACTAAACAAAACACAATTATCATTATTCAAAGGTATCTTTCCAGAATATCTTAAGAAAACTGAGTCTTTAAAGAACTATTAGCAACATTCACTGAATAATTTTCAAAAAATAGTTGTGCCTGCCTGAAAGGTCTTAATTATTAACTTGCTCATCAGAATTCACCAAAAAACATCATATATGGCAGATTTGTATGCACTGTAAATGTCTTACACAAGAATGTTTTTGAAATATTCCTGTTTGTCCTAATTTCCATTTGATAGCCATGTATATGACAACTTAAGCAAGAGTAAATTTTTATTTTTGTTTTATACTCACAGCAGAAGGGTGGTTAAGATCAAAGAAATGTTTTGATCTCAAGCGGCTGCTGCTAAAAGAAATCTTTACAAGTGCTTGAAGTAACCTGTAAGCAAAAGCAACCTGCAAAAAAAGCAAACTTTATTAGCTTCATATGACATGTACAGTGAACCTGAAAAGAGTAAAGCCTCTAATAAGAATCTTATATTAAAATTCTCTTGTTACATTCGGAAATGATTGTCTTGAAGGGACATGTGTAAATTTCCTCCCATTTCTATTCAGAATTCAGGTAAAACTCATGATATTTTGGATAATATGATCAAAATCAAATTTTGCAGATGTTCTGTCAGAAGTTGTTTTAATTTTGTCTAGGAACAAAAGATGCCCAGAGTTGATATTCTTGGGGAGGAAATCAAGACCATCTGATAACAAAAAAACGCAAGCTTCTACTTCCCTGCAGTTTAGGCTAACAGTGTATTTATTAACCTGCTGGCCATTCTCAAGGGGTGAGAAAAGGCTGATCATCTTTTTCAGTTCAGATGATGTTACAGAGTGAGAGCCAATAGCTTCCAGGATACCAATCAGGGATTCTACAAGGAGAATAAATGCATAAGGAAATGCAGTGATTAGCAAATCTAATAATTATTGTTGGTACCAAAATCAGTACCAAAGGTGTTAAGGCATTTACTATGAGCCTATGAAGTCATTATGTATAATAACTTGGTGCAAACAAGGTACTGAAACATACACTGCAAAGCATCTTTACCTCTTTTTATTTATAACATTATGATTTACAGTCATGTACCTGCCCAGAGGTTGTCAATATTCTGTGTATCTCCCTCCAGTATAGTAACCACTTCGCTAAACACCCCATTTGTACTACATAACATGGCATTATGTGTAGAAAACCTGCACAAGCGTCTAATAATGTCTGTCACATATCTAGCACAAAAAAGTGAGTAAGCCATTAGTGACACATATGCCCCTAAAAATGACCCCTACATGTAGATCTGGAAATTAAAACAATCTGTCCAACTGGATGTAATGATAGAACTCACAAATGAGCAGTGGAATGCATTGAAGCTGTCAAATGTTCAAACATTCACCATATTTGACAGGAAGTAATAAAACAACAACTGGGATTGCAGGACCTTAACTACAATCTTACCCCCACCCCCACTCCCACCCCCATTTGATTTAGTCAAGGTCGTACCACTTACCTGAGCATTCAATTAAGCAACAAAAACTAATTCAGTCAACTCTTTTCTACCGCTATAAGGCAAACAGTTTTCTTGGACCTACAAAAATAATAAGCTTTCTACAATTCCTGGCTCTTTGGTACCAACACTTGGAGCTGCAGAGTGAATACCCACTCTGTCCGTTTGGTGTCCATATTAAGGACTATGCTGTCAGCTGTCTCTAAATGGACACCTCCATACAAAACAGACACCTAGAAATGGTCTCTGGCAAACACCTCTGCAAGACAGACACCTTCATAACAAGACACAAAGGGTTGGTTGCTGCCATTCTTTAGGCCTTGTTTTTTTAAAACTCTTTATGAGGCAGACCTCTCTCTCTAATGGACATTTAACTGGTGCTAGCTCTGAAAGTGCACATCTTAGAGTTGACCTTAATTTGTTAATTTATTGTAAGTTACCTTTTCCTTTCCACTGATAAAGATGGTAACCAACTCAAAAGTAATAAAACAACATCCACATTGTTTATCACTTTACTTCCTTCAGTGTACACTCCTTCCACTACCTAGAGTGTAAAGTTGGAACAAAGTGACAGGCAATTCAGCAAAGAACTTGTCAAGAAGCTATATGAGGACTTTAAGATTGTGGCTTACTAATGACCAACGGTCTGTTAACAAACTGTCAACAGTTAGGCATCTTTCAGCCAACAAAATGACAGAGAGGAGCTGATAAGAGTGTGGAGGCTTGACAAGGAAGCATCTTCAGGGTGCTATATAAGACCAAGTAGCTGGCAAACTTTGGCAGCTACCTACTCCTTTGTTTTGGGGATTAATGTATGATAACAAAAGTGGAAAAAAGAAAAAATTAAATTTAAAACAACAATGAAATTGAACCACAGGTGGGGATGGTTACTTACCCAGTTAAAAAGCAGTTGAAAAAATTCTTCTGTCGGGGATTCAAGTCTTTTCAGATAATGGCACAGTTTTTCAAAGCTCACGCTAAACTTAAAAACTTCCTGGAAAGAGAAATTATTCACTTCATTCCTTGGACTCAAAAACTTAACAAGTAAGAAAACATAATAAATGTACAAATACAAATAAAAATTGTACTTTTCAAGAAATACATGTAACTTGGGTGATGCTGGTTATAAATGTTTTTTCTTCCTTGGTTCACTGGATTGACAGCTCTGCTATTAATAACAAACCAGGGATATCA
Organism: Porites cylindrica; assembly: GCA_964035525.1. Lineage (NCBI taxonomy): Eukaryota > Metazoa > Cnidaria > Anthozoa > Scleractinia > Poritidae > Porites > Porites cylindrica. The sequence goes on along the minus strand of OZ037787.1, from coordinate 158,412 downwards.
TTCACTACAAGACAAATTTTAACAACTACCTGGGCAGCAGGTGATGAATGCGTGATTCTCTGTATGGCCAGCATACAGCTCTGATAAAGCCTGCTTTGATCATCAGCACTCTGACACTGTTTGAAAAAAAAGGTGCAGAAGAACACAGTAAATGCTGACAAGTCTCTCTGACATGTAAGGACACACTTACACTTATTTTCTGTACTTAGAGGACAAACTCTGCCTTTGTAATGCAGACAGGGTACCTATTATAGTTAGTTACTTTCACAGTTGCAGGAAAAATTTTTTTAAAGAACTAACATGATTAATCTTTGGGTCACACCAGGACCCAGTTGTTAGAAGGCTGAATTTCACAAACCGCAGGGTTAAAATCTATCCTGGTTTCCTTTTGTTTTGTTCATCTAGGATAATTTTCTCTATTCTTTAGAGCATTCGACCATCAAATCGTAGACAAGGCATTTGCCTTTTAACCTTTTATATCTGAATTCAAACTTTGCACTTACCCTGGGTTTTCTTAGCCCTGCTTTGAACAGCCTGGCCCAGACCATTAATTTTAGCAGAACACAAACACAGTCCACACCATCATGAACACTCATTATAACTCACGCAGAGTACCACTCTTGCATGGATACAATAGTATCCTTGTTTACCAAGTTGTAACGTTAGAAAAAAATTATCCCAGTATTTATTACAACTTAATATTTTAACATAATGCTCACTGACTGACCTCATAGTCTAATACAGAAATGATATGCTCAAAGCATCCTACTCCAACAAATACAGCCTGGGTAAACAATATTAAAAACACACACAAAATCACAGTGGAATTAGTAGCAGTATTATGGTAGGCGGAAACAATTTTGCATACATCTTAAGAGAAACAGGATCTTATGAAAAGAAGTACATGCATACCTGCAGTTCTTCATAGTTGTTACAATCCAGGATCCTTGGGATAGCATCTGTAAGAAGCAGAAAAAAAACAATGATGAGGAACGAAAATATCAGATATAATGCCTCACTAGAGTTTATTATTGTACTAGTACATGGTCTATATTTACCTTTCTGTTACAATAATTTATCATTACCATAAGATTACACCATAATTAGTCTTAAAAAAGTAGTGTAAATAATATCTTACCCAGCATACACAGAGTCTTGGCAAAATGTACTGGAGATTCATGGCATTTGTCCCTTAACCAAGACAACAAAATCAATAAACAAACTAAGATCAGTATAACATATGATGATAATGTCAAAAAATACAACTGAGTATAAGTCAGGAGAAAGCTGCAGGCCTCGATGATTATAACAACTGGGTGATCTGTCAGCAGCTCAGTGAAGAATTTAAAACAGTCATGTATCTCATACCTCTGACTAAGAATTTCAAGAAATGTCTTTAACAATGAAGGTGTATCCAACAGACACTAAGGATTGAGGGAAAAAAATATTGACACCAAACAAATCAGTTAAACTGGCATGATTCACTCAACTAAAATTTCACAACATTCTGTTTTAGAAATGGAAAGAGAAAGGGCAACTTTCAGTAAACCAGACCAACCATTGCTTGGTTGGACTATTTTTCCAAGACACTTCCTGAGTTGGACCTGATCATTCCATGTTTAGTATTGGACCCAACTTTTTGGAAAATTATGTTTGTTCAACCATCACTGTGCCTAAATTTAAAATCAAACCAGGGTAGTACCACAGTGGAGTGTTTAAACCCTATTAACTTCCAAATAACCAAACTACAATAGGCCATTTTACAGTTGTGGGCTTAGTGTCCGTTACCTTTGAGTGAACTTGAGGGTGAGGTTGACATTGTTTTGATACAAGCCCCCTCTCTTTTCTAATGTAAATTCTTTGCTTAAAAAATACTAGTTGGCCTAAGAACAGCATTATTTACAAGATAAAGCAGGAAGGGTTGTATCAAAACAAGGTCAATTCCAGCCTAGTTTCCACCTGTAACTTTGAAATGAGCTATTATAGCAGCGCTTTTCACTGGGAATTAGTTTTAATAGGTATTTCACCAATAAAAATAGTTCATGGAAAGGGAGAAGCGATGTGGATGTCTGTAAGCCGCTCACTACCCTGCGAGCAGAGTCTCCCGGGAGACTCTGCTCACAGGCTAGCAGCTCACATACCTGATGTTGGTTTCTTATGTCTTCATGATGAATAAGATGAATGATTTTCACCAGACAAGCCACAGCACGTTCAAGACATTTGCTATCTAAGGCAATATTTTTATCATCTATCAACTCTGTTGGATTATTTATGTCCTCTTGCATTTCTAATATTCTGAAAAGGTTTTCAGTTACTGCTGGAGTAATGTTAGAAGATGAAGATTCCTAGAAAGAAAAACACAGAAGATATTATTAAGGGACATATGTACTGGTATCTTACTCACGGAGGTAATGTAGTGCACAGGGGAACTAATTTCTTAGAGATTCATGCAACAGAAACTGAGTGTCTTGATATACATGTTTTATGAGAAAGTGCAGAGACATCTATTTCAAATTCAACGACAATCTGCTTTTATTTTATTGTTCAATTTCCTACTAGAAAATCCTTAAAATTCCATTTACTTTGGCTACATCCTGGCCAAATATAAAAAGGATTTTAAGCGGTTTGAAATAGAGTAACCAGCCATTTTGGACTTCCAGTCATCTCTAACCACTTTGCAGTGAGTGAATGATAACTTCACAACCATCCAGGTCATTCCTTCACCCTAACTCCACCCATATCCCTCCTTCTTCTCCTGATCACTGCCTCACCTTTATTTCTGATTATTGGTTCCTTATAAGGATATAAAAAAAAGATTTGGCATGATAACTACAGAATAGTGCGCCAATTTCCTAGGAATAAGTGAAATAAAACAAGCATTCTCATTCAAGTGGGTCAGCAGTATGCCATTCCTAAGTGAAGAGCTGGCCGCTGACCCATGAATGCACCAACATAGATATAACCTTTCCCTTTCTTCAAGATGCTAGCCTTGACTGATGAGTCACCAAAGGCGGTCTCGATGAGGGCCACTAAAATATGCACCATTGCTTGTTCTTTATAACTCACACTGTAAATCCCTTATTAAGCCCCTGGGGAGGGTCGTGTTTATTTCAAGTGCATTTGAGGGGAGCTTACAGAGGATTTATGGTACCTATATACCTTTCTTGCTATCTAACAACTGAAGTTAAATATTTATCTTCCCGGCGTTATTTAAACACTCATAGCAAGTTCTAGCTAGCGATCAAGCCACTTCTGTTTAAGTCCTTACAATAACTTTACAATTACCTAAAAGGCTACAAGGAAGTCAAGATATTGGTTGCTTTAAAGTCCTTTTAAAAGAAATACTCATTAAAACAGCTGTTAAAATTAGTAGACATCAAGCAGGGAACTTTTTACGGGAAAAAGGGAAACCAATTGAGATAGTTAAAATACAGAAAATAAACTAAGTGATCCGTGGTTACATAAAATTAAAGACAAAGGGAAGTTAAATATAAACAGTTGAAAACAGATGAAAATTTAACGAGATATTAAGCTTAATATAATTCCATTCATTATTAAATAAGTATGTTACAAGGAAAAGATTAAATTTTCGAACTTCTTTCAAGATACCTTTCCATTCAAGTAACTCCAGACTTGTTCTGGGTCAGCCAACATTCTGGAAGAAAAGAAGTAAGAATGCTCGACTTTGATATTGAAGTTCTTCCAACAAGTTCCTTAATGCTCCGAAAAAGTTGAACTTAAGGGTGCTATGTGATTTTGGAAGAAACTGGAATTCAAACGATTTCTTTTCGAAAAGCAGTCACTCAAAAACCTCAAAAACTTCGAAATATCAAAAAGGCAAGGTAAAATGATCACCCTTCCTCATCTTGTCCGAGTAATCTCTCGGGATACTCATCCGCCATTTTTGTTGTCATCGATTTGTTGATAGACTGTTTGTTCCGCTCGTTCCAGTTCTTCGCACTTTGAGCATACTCGAGCGGGTAGTGGAAGGGGCGGGAATGATGTCGGGGGAGAATGGGGGTAGGGTGGGTGGAGAGGACTGTGAGGAATTGATTAGGGCAGGCCTTAATTATTATATAGACCATTGTATAGTGTATAAACTATAAAACTAAACGTCCACCAGGTAAGAACTGAATAGTTATTGAAGTTATTGAAGTGATTACTCATCTAGTCCTTAAGTTATCGCTTTTCCCTAGCTGCCTTTCCCACCCCTTTCCCCAACAAATTTCAGCTGTAATGGATCTGTAAATGATGCCTCATTATAAACCTTGCTTACAATGTTCATCTTCATTTTCGTATGTTTTCCTCCGAGTTTCCATTCATTAGGATGTCTCGAAGATTCTTTGCTCCACGCTCGTGCGCGAAGCTTCAACTTTACATACTAAACCTTTGTTGATAAAGAAATTAACTGCAAAAACCGTGGACGAAGATCCTGCTGGTTGTCAGCGTTGGATCTCTATAAAAAGAGATCTAATCAGCTAAAATACCATTACTGTAAGAGCCAAAAAACAAGAAGTCCAAGGACTAGTAACACATTCGTTGACACTGTATTGGTATACTAGGTGGATAGGTAAAACGGTAACATTAATAATAACAGAATTACGAACTCTTACCACTGAAGCGCGCAATGTTTACAGAACCCCACCAAGAAAGATTTAGAAAGAGACGAAATGCGCGAGGACTCGGGGTTAAGAGAAAAAACTACAGAGAAACGAAGACAGAAAGAAAAAAAGAGAGAAAAGAAAGAAAGAAAAAGTCTTCTATGACATTCTCTTTCGGAATTTTAATTACTCAGGGGAAATCTGTGAAAGGGACTCTAAGCAGAAATTTTAATAAGATGTGTGTTAGATGATTTTATGGCAAATTTTGGTGAATAGCACATATTCCAGCTGTAGGCTTGTTGGTCTGGATTGTTATTGTAACACAAAAAGAATAGTACAAACATGTGAACAGCTGAAAGAGAAAAATAGTCCAGAAAATAAAGACACTGAGAGGAAAATGTCGTGAAAAGAATTGAAACATTTTTCTATTGAAACAAAATACAAATACTTGATGTATCAAATGTAAATTGGAATGTAACTTTAATTTTATCAGATAGCTGCTTATCTGTCTAATGTTAACAATAATTTTAGGAAATACAAACATTAAAATGTATAATGTAAATTTTCATGTTAGTGTGTTTTCACAGACAACAAGTCAGTAGATCAACGATAAAGCAACTTTTCTTGCTGACCAAGGTTGAGGAGAACAAGATCTAGTCTGTGATTGGTCGTTATTGTTCAAGGGGTCACGGGATAAAGTTGCGATTATTATATTACAGAAAAACTGACAAGGTCACATTCATCCCGCCATCCTGGTCAGCCTCACGAGATCTCCTTGCCTTGAAAATGTGGCTTCAAAACATTCTTATGTCAGTAGCATTTATCGGCCTTTACTGTTCCGTAGAGGGATTTTGGCTCTGGAACAAACCAACAAAACGCCCAACTTCAGCCAACGACATTAAGACGCCTCTGATAATCGGTAAATAGTTTGAATTTTTTTTGTTGCAATCATGCCATAGAATAAGAAATCGAAGCCGAAAAATCCCAGTTCGTGACTATTAGGGCTTCTAACAAGAACAACAATAGTTTGAGGTAATATCTCACATGTGTCGTTTGAATGGCTTATGTATTTTACGTGATTACATGCATTAAAAAACAGTTTTTAAAAGCCGGATAGGTTACATAACACTAACTACTCTTTTTCATACTTGTTACGTAAGGAAGAGGACAACGTACCTAGTCACGTCATGTTTTACCTTCTAAGCACGTAGCCTTCAGTACGGATACGGAAGCCCAGGGGGGCCTGGGCTTCGGTACTTCAGCGCTCTCGCCCAGGGATTGGGCGCTAGAAAAGGCCAGAGTAGAGCAGGGTACAGTATAGTGGAGAGGAGTAGAGTAGAGTAGAATAGAGATTAACGTTTCGCGAAAACAACGACACTGAACGATAAAAGCTGTTGTAATGATGACGGTTTATTCTGGGAATCTTTATAACGTATAGAAAGAAAACTTAAAACATTTCCAATTCGAAATCGTCACCTCAGAGTATTAAACTGAGTCGAGCAATGGTATAAGAGCTGTACAAGGGGACCCCTAACTAGCACACAGGAAAATAACACTTGTGACTACAGTCAACTACAGGCTGTCTCTAAGACGGACATCATTTGGACCGTGCGGCACTTGGTGTCCGTCTTAAAGAGAGTGAAAAAAGAGAGTAAAGAAACGGGCAGGGACCAGCTCTAGGTGTCCGTTTTACAGAGCTGTCGGGCCGTCTTAAAAAGGCGATTGTATTCCATACTTTGTTCATTCCTAAATAGTGCCTGGCACAGGAGGAAGTCAACTGCAAGCGAAGCTCAACAAACCAATAGCTCCTCACTGGTACTGTAGCAAGAAAACTGATGATTACTACACATTGTGGCTGAGAAAAAGCTCCCTACTACCTGGAGCTATTGACTGCTTTGCTGATAACATGAGGTGAGCAGATAGTACTCAGAACTGAATATTATTGTTTTGACTTTCCGAAGCATAAAAGACCTTTATCAGACTAAGAAGAATGCGTCGTTTCCCTTGAAACTAATTGCTCCTGGGATCACAAGAAAGCGTCGAAAATCTCCACCAATCTGTGAGGGAAGAAATTTGACCATAAGCAGGCTAAGAAACTTTTAAGCTTAAAATGCAATGGAAATTTAACGCTTTGGGACAGGAATTGTAGGAAAAAATAAAAAAAACCCTTTAAAATTAAATACAAACTTCAGGTGGTTCGACAAAAATCTGCAGCTACTTTCCAATGTATTTATCTGTTTTGCCTTTTACCAAACGCTATAGACTTGAGTACGACGAAAGTACAAAGACAATGAAAAACTCGCCTGGCGTGGAGACGAGAGTTCCCGGATTTGGAAATACTGATACGATAGAACACCTGGATACTGACAAGTTGGTACCGTATTTTGCGCCAATGGTAGACGCTCTGGTTTCTTGGGGATACGAAAGAGGAGTAACTGTCAGGGCAGCTCCGTATGACTTCAGATATGGACCTGGTTAGTCTCCCCCTCTATTATAAAAGCAAAAGAGGAGAAGCCATGATTTAAGGTCTCCCTGACATGAAGTGATTAGGACCTTGATACATGCTCTTTTGACATCATCACTTCACTTCTTTTCATCAGATTTTTGCACCTTCCTCATGAGTTTGAAGAAATGCTGGAAAGATCAGCTGACTTCCGGTTTATTCTCTTGCAGAATCACAATCAGGATATTTTACAAACCTGAAGAAACTTATCGAGGATACTTACTCAGCAAACGGCTACAAAAGAATTACTCTGATGAGTCACAGCTTAGGATGTCCTTACAGCTTGGTTTTCCTGAACAAGCAAACGAAAGAATGGAAGGACAAATATCTTCTCCAGTGGATTACCCTCTCCGGTCAGTAGAAAACAGCTAAGAAGTGGTCAATCATAAGACAATCATATGAAGCCTTCAAAGTTTTCGTCCTAAAAATATTTCTCTAAGAAGATCCCGGAAAAGCTGATCAAGGTCTTTTTTATTAGTCAAAAAAAAATCGGAAAAGGCGTTATTTTATCGTGATGCTATGTGTTATCTTTAGGGAAAAATGCATTAAGTTCACTGAATTGCAGAACTAACGGCGACCAACTTCTGAATCATCGATTCGCATATTTTCGCACCAAAATTTCTTCACAGTAATTTGTAAATCAAATCAAAGTTTAAGTAAAGAAACAGTACATCTTAATGTATGAACTATTTTTAAATATATTTAACTTCATCCGCTATAGGAGTCTGGGGCGGCACGGCAGAGCAGATTAGTCTGTACTCCTCAGGAAATACGCTTGGTATCCCACACTTCCTTGTAAACCCGCTGTCCGTCAGAGGTGAACAACGTACTTGCACAAGCAACACCTACTTGCTTCCGAGCCGCGAGCTGTGGTCATCCGCAGAAATTTTAGCCAAAACACCGGAACGTAGTTACACTGTGAATGACTATGATGAGTTCTTTAAAGATATTGGCTTCCCTCTTGGTATAACACTGCAAAACCTTGTAGAAAACATCACTTATCCGCTAACTGCGCATGCTCCAAATGTGACGGTTCACTGTTTATACGGTATTGGCGTGAAGACCGCTGAGAGTTTCACGTTTGGTGAAGGACAGTTCCCGGATACTCAACCTCAGGTGACTTATGGGGACGGAGATGGTACAGTTAATATACGCAGCTTAGAAGCCTGCAATAAGTGGAACCAGCGGCAGGCTTACAATGTTACTCTCAAGCAATATCCCTCTGTGAATCACAATGGGATTTTGAGTAACGAAAATGCGCATAATTATGTCAAGACTCTGTTGTTCTGAGAATATACATCTAAAAAGAAACGTTTAGCTGAAACAGGGAAGTTTGTAAAAAGAAGTGAGATCTAATGGAACAGCCATGAGTCACAAAGAAATAAGCTTTATTTGTACCACACCTTATTTTTGAAGAACAGTAAACTGAAACTGTTTAAGGGTTTTTAAAGTGAAAGACTCCTGATTAAGAGAGGCGGTGGTTTAAGTTATCTTGATCGGAAAAGATTGTTACAATAAAATGTTATTCAATTTGTAGTCGAATAAACATTCAATAAATAAATCCTTATAACTGAAATTGTCTGTCATTGTTACACCTAAAACCCACTCTGACTTTCCTTGGAGGTCTGATTCTGCTGGGATATCAGTTTATGTTTAGAACTGCACAATCGGCGTTTTGCGCTTACTTTCCCTTATTTTTAAATGGCCGGTGCTGGAAAGGTCTACAAAGAGACAAAGAATATGAGGGCCGGTAGTTGTTCCCGATTTCTATCAACCCAACTAGGCAAAGAACTGAGTCTTAGCCGTTTTGACTAAAAGTAGATTTTGAGAATCAAATTATTATTAAATTTATTCTCATTACGTTGAGGTTGATAGTGACTTTACGATAATACGATCTCTAAATATCAGCGATCTTTGGATCAGTAATTCATCTGAACAGTAATGCCTCTTTGATTGATCAGTGGTATTAATTTAACACTTCCACTGATTGCACAGCCTAGAACTTTCATTATATCATAAACTCTCAACAAAGGAAATGTAATAAAGTTTTCTTAGCTGTTGCCTTTCTCATAAAAAGATAATAGTCCTTTTGTAAACTTTTCACTTATATCCAAATTTCAATTTCAATGGGTAAACTGTCCCTCAATGAACTTCAAAAGTTGAGCGTATAAGGACTGGGTCTAGTCAGTGATTGGAGGAAAAACTTTGCTGCGGTCCCAACAAAACGCACAACACGGCAAAACTCGGTCACTATTTTTTCATTTGACGCAATATTCTAACAGAAGACTTCGCAAAATGAGGGGTGGAAATATATTTTTTCGCACAGTTATTTTGGCTATGATGCTGTCTTTCTGCGCCGAGGGATGGAGGAAAAACCCCTCAGAAGAACAAGCAGCACTGCCAAAGAAATTAAAGGCTGGCGATATCAAGACACCGGTGATTATTGGTAAATAATTTGGTCAATATCAGTCCGTTTTTCTTGTTATCTTCTTAGTAGCTTGCTTCCTTCGATCCTATAGCCCCATGAAGTCTTCATTTTCCTCTTTGCAGCGGGTGTCTTAAAACAAAGTAGAGCCTTGTTTTTAAGGAAAAATTCAGCGTATAATCACCATACCAGACAAAAACTATTTGATTCCCCCAATACAGTTGCCAATTTTAAGCAGTCAAATACATGTAAATTTTAAGCTACGAATACTTGGACCTATGGTTCAAGTTTTAGTCAGACATTAACAGATTCACTTGTTTTAATTTTGTTTCAGTGCCTGGGTCAGGTGGTAGTCAGATTGAAGGAAAGCTGAACAAACCAAGCGTTATCGCTTGGTACTGCGCAAAAAAAACTTCCGAATACTTTACTTTGTGGCTCCAAAAGTCATCGCTTCTTCCTTACTCTATTAATTGCTGGACAGATAACATGCGGTGAGTCCCCTCACAAACGCTTTTAAGAATACAGAAGAGCAAGCGGCGATAAGAAATGGTAAAAACAGTTCTTTTTATAGGGTAATAGGGATAGCAACCCTATAACCAGGAAAATACACAAGGAAAACTAGTGCTTTGACTCTTCTTTCTGAGTAGGATGATAAATCATAAAGATTCCTCGCTTAAACAAAAAAAAGGACCCGTTAATTAACCCGTATTGAACAAACTGCGTTCCAAAACATTTCCTGTTTGCCCAACGCTTTGATCTAAACCCCGATTACCGTGAGCAATAGTGTATACTAAAAAGCTTAAATAACCCACTTAGATCTGGAGATATAATGATTTCTTAAACTGCGACCTAAGTTGAACTTCCTTTAAATAACCGACCCAAACTGTTTACTCATTAAGAACCTAAAACACACGCCTTAGTCCAACAAAGGCTTTTGAAACACTTCTAGGGAGATGTCTATAACTGCAAAGTTTTAGTATCACCAATCCAAGGTCCCGAGACTTACTTCTAAACTTTTTTCCTTTACAATACCAGACTAGTTTACGATGAAAAGACCAATATGGTAAAAAATGCGCCCGGTGTGGAAACAAGAGTTCCTGGTTTTGGCACAACTGAAACAATAGAGTACTTGGACACACAGAACTTGATTGCGTATTTCAAGTCAATAGTGGATACTCTGGTCTCGTTGGGGTATGAACGAGGTGTTTCTGTTAGAGGAGCGCCTTATGACTTCAGATATGGGCCTGGTAAGTAAAATCACGTGATTCTCACTCACCCTCTCCAGTTGGAGGCAACTAAGAGTGTTAACCTTTGTACTTTTTGTTGAATGTTTGTTATGATTAATGAAAACTAAAACAAACGTTTGCACAAGTTTAGAGTCTACCCGTGGTCTGTATCTCCTAAAAGCGGCCATAAATACTAGGCCAATATGAACTGAAGCACACACTACCAACTCTTACCAATTCTGCGGTATGGCCAGTACGCATGCGCACAAGTCAACCATATCACCAAGGCAGTGGAGCGGAGTTGGTAGTGTGCGCTTCAATTCATATTGTTGTCTTTAAATACCAGGATCAGTTATGCGGCAAAAATAAGACTTGATGAAAAAATAAGCGTTGACCGCGATATGTGAATTTCGTAATTTGGCAGAAGTCTTATTCCTGAGACATTTTAATTGCTTGTTTTAAACGTGAAGCAAATTCACGCGCCAGTGCAGAATATTGTAATGGTGACATATCAAGAAAGCATAATGTCCTATTATTCTCTCTTGACAACACTGAATAAAAATTTGCGGACCTCTCTGGAAAACAACTTCCGATTGATTTCAAGCGTTATTGGTCTAAAAAGAACTTTGGTGAAATTCACATACCTTCATAGACACGAACTCTCCTGTTAATGCAACTCGAAGACGCCTTTTATTTTCCTCGCAAAAAAGGCCCAAACTCAACCTCCAGCTTTGAAAGCGTCCATCGGGCAGTTTGTATTTTCCCTGGGAATGTTAGAGAATGACTTGGTGCGGACTTACTTGATGTTGCTGTCCTTTTCGGTATTAACGGAGGAATGAGTTACGCCTTTCAGAAATGCTTCTCAACGATAATTGTTCAAGGGTGGTTGGTTCAACAAATATAACTTAAAAAATTAAGTTTCCCTTAATTCAATTGCTTTTTTCGTTGTCAATCCTCTTTAGAATCAGCATCGGAATATTTTTCAAAACTGAAGAAACTTGTTGAGGAAACATACGCAGCCAACGGCAACAGGAAGATCACTTTGATGAGTCACAGTCTCGGAGGACCGTACACTTTGGTTTTCTTGAATAAACAAAGTCAAGACTGGAAGGACAAACACATTCTACAATGGATTTCTTTGAATGGTTAGTAAGTCAAAGTAGGGACGCCGTAAAACGGAATGCTATTAATATCAAGGAAAATTTAATTACTTCCGGGAATTGTGTGCATCATTTTAGGCTGTATTCTAACTTTTCTTTTGTTTATTTTGAACTTTAAATAGGGGCCCTTGGTGGAGTAGCAGAGATGATGCAAGTTTTTACTTCTGGATATACCCTTGGTATTCCTCATCTATTTGTAGATCCACTAGACGTGCGTGGTCAACAAAGAACCACAACTAGTAACGCAATGCTGATGCCCAATCCAGAGCTATGGTCCCCAGATGAAGTTTTAGTGAAGACCTCCAAACGCAGCTACACAGTGAATGACTACGAAGACTTATTTAAAGATATGGGCTATCCGCTAGGTATTAAGCTGAGAAAAATGGTTGAAAATCTACTTAATCCATTGTCAGCGCATGCTCCTAAGGTACAGCTTCATTGTTTATATGGTACAGGGGTGCATACTGCAGCAAGCTTTGTGTACGAAAAGGGAGAGTTCCCGGATCATCAACCGGAAATAATATATGGTGATGGAGATGGGACGGTGAATCGGCGCAGCTTGGAGGCCTGTAACATATGGAAAGATCAGCAGGATCAAAGCGTCATTCTCAAGGAATTTCATGGAGTGGACCACGTTAAAATTTTGAGTGACAGCAATGTACTTAATGAAATTAAAAAGTTGTTAGTGTAAGCAACCAAAAGATGCAATGTGATTACTGATGACAGCTAAGGATAAATAAATTACTGCATGAAATCACTTGCTGTTTACTATTTTATTGTTAACAAGTAACAAAAACAAAGCCTCGAAGCCAGCATGTAATGATTAGTCTGTTATTGACCATGTGAAAAAATTTTCTTGTCTTTGTAGCTGCACACAGTTCAAGACTTTTGTTTGGTTTTTACAGGTTTAAGGTATATTTCCCACTATTATTTCCCACTATTAATTATATTACAGTTATATTACAGTTAGGGGACAGATAAAAGCTGACAACGTCAGAGCTAATACCAATATTACTGCATAGAAAATTTGTAGTTACAACAACAACAACAACAACAAAAAAGAAAGATACATTGAACCAGGGAGAAGGACCATATAATTAGTTTTTATCACTGAAGGTCTTCAAATGTCTCTGGTAATGGTTTTCCTTTTGTCTCATGAAGTCTCAAACCTACAACACCAGCAAACAAGGCAGCACATGCAAAAACAAACATGGGCAAAAAAATATGATGATCCCCTAACAGGACTATAAAGGGTGCAATAATTCCACCAATCCTGGCAGACAAACTTGATATACCCACACCTGCACTGCGAGCTACAGTTGGGAAGAGTTCTGAAGCGTAAACATACAATACAGCAAATGAGGCAGATAGACAAAACCTGCCACCAAATGCTGCTGTGGAAATGGCAGCTACATTCTGACCACCTTGAGATTGAAAAACCATACACAAGAAACAAAACATGCTCCCAACAATAAAAAGACAAATTAAACTTTGTCTACGCCCAAGCCATGAAAGGAGAAACTGTGTTGCAGCACATGAGGGTAGATCAATCAGGCTGCCAAGTGCAAAGTTAACATACAGGCTTCCTTCAAGGTTTTTGACATTTAAGACAAGTCCATAATACACCATACTATTCATGCACCATGTTATCATCATAATTATTGTTATAATAAATACTGACTTGTGAGTAAATAAGTCCATTGTTCCATACTGGGATGATTCAACACCATGCTTTGTCTCTGTTTTCAAAATTATCTTGTCACTATTGTGGTAGCCATTTTCTGCTTCAATTTTTCTCATGATGGTTTCCGCTTCTCTTGTTCGGCCTTGTGATGCCAGCCACCTTGGAGATTCTGGGATTTTGTTAACAAACAGTATTAAAATGAAATAGGGAAGAACGGAAATGACTGTCAGTGTCCTCCAATCACGAATGAGATATGCTTCAAGAGCCAGGATCACATAACCAATGTTGTAAAATGCATGTCGCCACGTTCCAGCTGTTGCTAAAATAAATAAAAAAACAGAGTAAAAAAGTTACAGTGGAACCCCACCTACGGCCACCTCAGTAATGAGGTCACCTTGTTAATATGCCAGTTTTTTTCGGCCTGGCAAAACAGTCATACATTTACTTATGATAAACTCCCTTGATACAGCCAACGGCCGCATTTGAAAATCCCAAACAGCAGAATCTCTTATAATTTCACCCCGTTGATATGGCTACACGTTTGAAATTTAGAAAATTAAAATGCCTGCGACATATCAATCTGAGCTCATTCTTGTACTGTTTTTAGACTACAGTACACTTAAAATTCACTTGCGGAAATTTATAGCCGAATTTTAAAAGACTTTCAAGTACTGAAGGAAAATTTTATGTAGTTTTTCAATTACTGGATGCAATAACTACATTCCAGTTGTTTATTTTGTTTATTAATGAGAACAGTACAGTGAATGTGATATATGGTGTATTGTCATTACAGCTCACAAGTCATGCAATTTGAGCGTGCCCCAGTAATACGGCCACCCCATTAATACGGCCAATTTTTTTTGGCCCATTAGTGACCGTATTAACAGGCATCCACTGTAGTGAGTGAATGTGGGAGTGAGTGACACATTTACATATCAAAGTGCCCACAAAAACTTATTCCTACGCCGAGGGCAGGGGGTACTCCCTTAAATGGCCTATACGGGGATGTGCCGCCAGACAGGGCATGGTTTTTTACCTTAGTCTCTGTCCTAAACAGGGCACATAATTTTGTGTGTCTGTCAAAAGGTTATTGCCTGCAATATTGATTCAATTTGCTAGATGAATTTTGTTTGTACTGCAAGTATATAAAAGCAATGACTATAATGTGAATTTGCTCTGGAGTGCATTTTGTCCTTTGTCCTAAATTAAACAGGGTAATAATATTAAGGGTGTTGTCCTAAACAGGGTATGTATTTAACAAATTTTTTTGCCCTGAATGACATCAGGGTTTCCAACCCTCAGCACCCCACCTATACCCAAATATTGATCACGTAACTCCTCCCCTCCAGGTTCCTAAGGCCTGGTTCAAACATCACATATTACATGCGCCAAATTTGACGTGAATGAAAAAAATCTATTGTTCTTGCTTAGTTGCATAAATACATGTGAAATCCAACATTTGAACCAGGCCTAAGTGTTGCATATCCACAAATTAAAAATAGGGTTCCAATACAGCATGCAAAGAAAGTCATGTCCGATAGCCCGGGGCTAGCAGATTTTGCAATCGGGCTAGTGAATCCTGTTCTTAACAGGTCAATTTTTGGAGGAAATTCAAATTACAGAAGAACTGTAATGTGTGATTCCAGAAAATATCCATACCATACCACGAAATAACTACTTATTCCAGGAGCTGATATCCTTAAACGGACGTATATTTCTATTAGGTGGTAAGCAGCTTAAAGATAATGCTTAGAAGGAATAGGTACGGTGTACTAACGTTAACAAACTTGAGTTGCTTGATCGTCTGACTAAAAATTGTGAACAGAATTCTTTTGCAGAGGGAAAAAGTGCAAGTTTCTCGTTCGTTTGAAGATTTAGGCAGACGAACAGGAATTCCAAAGGGTCTGAAACAAAAGTGGAAAATTCCGGAGGAGAGGGGGGGGTTAGCGATTTTGGAATTCGGAGGGCAAGGGGGGGATAAGCATTTTGGAATTTCCGAGGGCAAGGGGGGGTTAAAATACTCATGCCACCCGTGGTAGGGTATGGATATTTTCTGGAATCACCCAATCAATGCTGCTCATCAAAAATTGTTTTGGGGCTACTTAAAAGACTCTTGGGCTAGTACATACTAGCAACAACTTGCCTGAATGGCAAGCCGTAAAACCGACTTTCTCTGCACCCTGTAATAATTTATTCCAGATCTCACCAGGTTGTAATGTTATACAATCAGCTCACCTCGATAAGCTGGTCCAATTGATTCTGTTGAAATCACGTATGTTGTTAGACCCCCTCCACCATTTAACAAACCCATAGCAAATCTCAAGACCAGGAATTCCTCGTAATATGATACTACACTAGACATAAGAGCTAAAATGGCACCGGCAAAGTACACAAAAAGCCAAGGTCGTCGTCGACCATATTTATCAGACAAAATACCAAAGATGAGACCACCAAACATATGTCCAGCTACAAAGATTGATTGAGTCAGCTCCGTTTTGTAACGACTGTCACAAACTAAGTTCCATTCGGTCGCGATGGAAGTAAATTTTGATGTGTATTCCGCTCCAGGACAAAGAGAACCGTGTTTATCACAACAACCAGGATGGCTTGAGTTACAGTGTGACAACGGGCCAGTTGGTGAAGGACATTTCCATTAAGGGACGGCTCCAACAAAAACGATAATCAACGTTGTAGCAGAAAAAGGAATACAGATCAGATTAACCAGGAGGTAGATTTTCTTTTGATGGCGGCCAAATTCTCCGATGTGTTGTAACGCAGAGTCAAAGTCCAAGATCTTGGTCATGATGAAGAGTTAATAATTATTGTTCTCTAGGATAACTGTTCAGTTCAGCAGGGTAGTACTTGGTGTAAGACTGCCCAAAATGTCCCGGGCCACCGCGTTCTGCCCCTGTTCAGCAATGTTTTGTCTCAATAATTGCCTCTTTATGTTCTTGATACTCAATACTCTCTCACAATACTCATGGTGGTGCCTCTATCATGATGTTTTCGGAAGAGATCTAAGCACCGTGAGTCCAACAAGATCAAAGTGACCCGTTCCAGGCTAAGTCCGAAGCGCGCAAGGTGAATTGGGTAGGCCGACTTGTTGGTTACGTGACACAGTGGTACTCTAAACTGTAACTCTAAACGAGGTTAAGTGATATAGAAATGATTGTTCATTTTCATGCAAATAAAACTCATTTTCACAAGAACGGTTGTGCACTTGACTTCATTTTGAAAGTGAGGGTTTTTGGAAGTCGGATTGGCCTATTTGAAAATATTTAGACGTGCGGAGAAAAATCGTGGCAACCAAACAAAACATTCAACCACCAATATAATTTTCTGAATTTTAATTGTATCAAGAGGTAACTGCTACATTTCGGAAATAAGAAAAACAATGGACTTTGATACCGCTTTAGAACACGTCGGCGAGTTTGGCCGCCATCAAACACGGATTTACTTTATTGTGAGTCTCATTTCTGTTCCTCTCTCCTCTCAAATGTTGATTGTAGTTTTCATTGGAGCGGTCCCTGAATGGAAATGTCACTCGCCAAATGGCGATATTTTACACTGCAACTCAAGTCATCCAAGCTGCTGTGATAAAGATGGTTCTATTTGTCCAGGAGCAGAATTTACCACTGGGATGTCTGAGATCTCTTCCATTGCTACCGAATGGGACCTAGCTTGCAGGAATCGCTATAAGACCGAACTTACTCAGTCGATCTATGTATTTGGGTATATGTTTGGTGTTCTTATATTTGGCATTTTGTCTGACAAATATGGCCGCCGGAGACCTTGGCTTTTTGCCTATATAGTTGGTGGGATATTAACTGTAGTGTCTGGTTTTGTACAAACATATGAAGAGTTCATCACTCTGAGGTTTGCCATGGGCTTGTTGAGCGGTGGTGGGGGCCTTATAAGCTATGTTCTATCATCAGAATCCATTGGACCTTCATATCGAGGTAAATATAGCCACATCACCTTTCCGGGGACACTCTATAAATAAGAATACTAAGTGCTAGTTGGAAATTTTGAATCATAGCACGGAATAAAAAACGTACTTGTGGACAGGGTATCAATGTATTTAGTGCACACTTATTAATTAAATCTCCCGGATTGAAGATGGGTCAGCCATTTGTAGGTGGTCATCTCAGATGCACGAAGGTCCTGAGTAAGACCTGAGTAATAGTCGGATCCTAGGAATCGAACCTGAGACCTCACGCTCTGCAGGCCAGTGCTCTACCAACTGAGCTAATACTGCAGCAGTGTGACCAAGCCTTTGCCCATTGTGGGTGTGGCTTCAATCCCCTTCCCAGGTAGGTAGGTTATGATTAGGCTGTGACAGATTTTATAATTTTAATAATATCCAGAGGGCAACAAAGTAAAACCAATTTCACATTTAGCTAATTTGCCCAGTACTTGATCTTTAATAAAACTCTTGGAGAGTCAAGTCTTTATTCTTCGGCATATTAGGTGGCTTATCCACAAAAAACTTCACTCTTCCTCTTACTTTGAAACAAATCTAATTAGCCTCTTTTTTTTTTCCTTAATAGGATCAGCGGGTACGTGGCAACAAGGTTTCTACGCCTTTGGTTATGTTGTCTTGACTTTGGAAGCCTACATCATCCGTGATTGGCGGACTCTAACTTTCTTTTCTATTCTTCCCTCTTTCGTTGTTTTATTCATTTTCAAAACTATCCCAGAATCCCCGAGGTGGTTAGCATCCCAAGGAAAAATAAAAGAAGCTGAACATATTTTGAGGAAGATAGGAAAAGAGAATGGTTCTCATAATAATGAAGTAATATTTTTGAAAGTAGATAGTAGGACAGAAGGGAAAACTTCTCAGCATGGAGCACTTGACTTATTTACTCACCGGTCTGTGTGTCCCGTCACCGGTATCATGATGTTATCATGGTGTGTAAACAGTATGGTGTATTATGGACTTGCTTTGAATGTTAAAAACCTTGGAGGAAGTCTTTACATCAATTTTGTACTTGCTAGTTTAATTGAATTGCCTTCTTTTGCTGTAACACAGTTTTTTCTCTCATGGCTGGGACGTCGGAAGACTTTGTTTTGTTTCCTTCTTGGAGCTAGTCTTTCTTGTTTCCTGTGCATGTTTCTTCAATCTCACAGTGGAGAGAATACTGCTGCAATTTCTATGACAGCTTTAGCAGGCAGGTTCTGTATTTCTGCATCATTTGCTGTGCTGTATGTTTACTCTGCAGAGCTGTTTCCAACTGTTGTTCGCAATGCAGGTATGGGTATATCAAGTCTCTCAGCTCGAGTTGGAGGAATGGTTGCACCCTTCATTGTTCTCCTTGGAGATCAGAACATTTTGCTCCCTATGCTTGTTTTTGCCTTAACTGCACTATTGGCTGCAATGGCAGGATTGAAACTCCATGAGACACAAGGAAGACCATTGCCAGAAACATTTGAGGATTTGGATGGAAATCACCCAAGAAAAGTACATGTTAAATCTAATGGTGATCCATAAAGAGAAAGCGATTCAGTGCTGTGACAGAGAAGGGGTGGGGGTGGAGGGTGATACATAAGACACCTCAAGCACTTTATTGCCTCCCCGCTCACCAGGATGAAAAATATACCCAAGGGTGTAGCCAGCTTTTTGACTAGTTGCGGGCCTGGCTAATTTTCATTTCCACATATCCTGACAAAATTGTATGCATGACTAGGTACGCACTGACCTCACCAACACTTTGAGCTCTTAAGCTTTCTAGCTCATCCCAACAACCCATTATTTATTACTAGCAGTAGAGTGATCAAACCAAAAAATTGTAGGCCTGGGCCTACAGGTCTATGGGCTAGCCACACCCCTGATATCCGTTGACTGTCGGTTGTATTTGCTAGAATGAACAATTTAAATTTTGATATGGGCTAACTTGTAAAGTCACCTGTTGATTTAGCCTCTGGGTGTTGACGTTTGACTGTATAATATTGTATTTGTTCTTAAGTGATGTCTTTGCTAGTTACAATGATTTATGTAACTGCCTGTGTAATAAGTGAATATAAATGTTCCGTGTATCAGACCTGGTAGTTTCTAAGCTCTCGCGTGACTTCTCGCGCGGACTCTCCCAAATGAAGAGCTTGGTCGCAGACTACAGTTTCTCATTTGTAATAATTTACAAACGCCTACAAACACCGTTTTCTATTGAAAATATCGAACTACCACTTGACATTGACTTCTTTTTAATCAGTTTTAAAACTTCACGTTAACCGTCCAATACTACAGACAGATACCTTTGATTTACAGTGAATCGTTTGCTCACAGTGCACATCGTCACTGAGGTATGATGACTACCACCCCACAGGTTGTCGAAATTGAAACAGTCCTATTCAGATCAGTTACACACAACCTACCTATGACTGAAACTTTCTTACTCAGTTGTTGGTTTTTCATTGACTGCTGCAGGAGAATTTCATTTCAGTGCCAAGAATAACCCTCACCTAGAAAAAATGAATCGGTGCCGTGTCGAGTTTTCTCTGAGGCGAACGAAATACTAACTTATTATTAAAAAAAAACATGGCTCGTACAATCTTAAAAAGGTCTTGAATTTTAGTAGTCGTCTTGAAAAGTCCTCGAATTCAGGTAAGGTCTTTGAAAAGTACTGGGCTATCCATTGGATAGCCCAATTGGTTTCCCTAATACTTATCCGCTGGATAGTGATTTATCCGATGGATACCGCTATCCAAC
The DNA here is from genome assembly GCA_964035525.1 of Porites cylindrica. Classification (NCBI taxonomy): domain Eukaryota; kingdom Metazoa; phylum Cnidaria; class Anthozoa; order Scleractinia; family Poritidae; genus Porites; species Porites cylindrica. The sequence goes on along the minus strand of OZ037787.1, from coordinate 138,107 downwards.
GTTTGAACAACCGGGGCCTGGATTTCTTTATAAGGTCATAAAAACTCTTTGAAATTCACTACGTTTTCTAGACCAAAAACCATTTTTTGTAAGATATAATTATTTTGCCGGGGAAAATTTGGCTCATCCCCGGTGTAAGAACCTGTAAAACTGACGGGTAACGTAAAAAAAACGTCATTCTATTATTCCACCCCCCAAAACAGCATTATTCCATAATTCCAACTCCAAAACATTACCGTTATTCCATTATTTCACCAAAAACATTTCCTTCATTCTTTTCCCATGTGTCTTTTCAGTTCCCTGACACGTTAATGTCGTACCGAGATCTCTTGTCGGCGAAGCCATGGATTACTGACACGTGGCTGTTCTCTAAGTGTGATCACTCACAGATATGCAAATGATGGCTGATGAAGGGGTTTCAATGCTTTCATCTTTCTGCGGAAATAACCATAAAAAGTCTCTGTAACTTATTGTTTCAGCACCATTCATGAGTGACCACTTTGTAATTTAATCGTCCTTTTTGAGGGATTTTTATACACATAAATCTGATAAATTAGCATAAACGATACTATTTCAGTGGGCGCAAATGCAACTCATGTTAACCGGACGGTAAACTACTTCACCGTTTCTCTGTTTGTTGTCATTCAAGAATATTGAGCGCTAGTTGTCCCGTGAAACGAAACGGTAAATCGTGCCGGCGGTACAGGCATCTGAGGTCTTAAAATAGCTGTTCAGCTACGAATGCCTGAGCGCTAAACAGAACATCAACAACTGGCGAAGATCTACAACCAAGCACTCACCGCTGTCGAAAAGAATGGACTTTGACTTTGCGCTTGAACAGGTCGGAGAATTTGGCCGTCATCAAAAAAGGATTTTCCTGATTGTCAGCCTTATTTCTCTTCCTCTCGCCTCTCAAATGTTGATTGTAGTATTTGTTGGAGCGGTTCCTGAATGGAAATGTACTTCACCAAGTGGCGACACTTTACACTGCAAGTCAAGTGCTGACCCACTCTGCTGTGATAAAGATGGTTCTATTTGTCGTGGAGGAGAATTTTCGACAGGAATCACATCTATTGCGACTGAATGGAACTTAGTTTGCGGAAATCGCTATAAAATTGAGTTAAGTCAGTCAATTTTTGTGGCTGGGTACATGTTTGGAGTTCTAATCTTTGGTATTTTATCTGATAAATACGGTCGCCGAAGACCATGGCTTTTCGCTTACACTGTTGGTGGTATATTAGGTCTAATGACGGGTTTTGTCAGAACATACAAAGAGTACATTGCCTTACGGTTTATTTTCGGAGCACTGAAAGGTGGAGGAGGTCTTATAACCTATGTGCTGTCGACAGAATCTATTGGACCTTCATATCGAGGTAGGATAGAACTGACATAATTAATCATACTTAATCATAATTAATCATACTTAACTTATTCATAGTTAAAAGATTTGGATTTAGCTCTTATTAACCGAGCGAGAGGTGTGTATGGGAGAATATTGACCGAGGTCGCCAGTACAGGCCGAACGCAGTGAGTGAGTAAACGGTGAGTAAACGGATTAGTGACTAATTTGTATGTTGTCCGCGCAAAGTACGATTTCCAAGAGAACAATGTATAATAATAAAGCAATTAGTAGATTATGTTTTAGTGATATCCTGAATTATCAAGGTAAATGTTATCAGCCTAGGCTTACCTCGACCTTGATTTTTCCGGATATCACAAAAATCTCATCCAATAATTGTTAATTAACTCTAACGAAATAAGCTGAGTCGCTGACTCTTCCGCGGCCGTCTTCGCGTAACGCGTAACGCGCACGGCTAGTCAGTCAGTCGGTCGGTCCGTCCGACTGTCATATAATGTAGTACTTTCCAAAACTCATGAGAGACGACTTCGGACGTGTCATTGCGGAGAGTACGATTGAGTACTATTTTTGACCGCAAATGAGTCAGGGAGAGTATGTCGTAATTTGTAGCACCAGTTCACGTCGTTTCTTCGACATGGAGTGACCATGGATGTTGGGTCATCCTTAGTATTGTGTTACTGATATCCAGGCATATAGCCTATTCAAAGAATTTACGCTATGTTGTCTTCTTCTCTTTTGTCAGGAACTGCAGGTATTTGGCAGCAGGCGTTTTATCCCTTTTGCTATGTCGTTCTGGCCTTAGAAGCTTACATCATCCGTGACTGGAGGACTTTAACTGTCATTTCCATTCTTCCCACGTTAATGGTTTTATTGATTTTTAGAAGTATTCCAGAATCTCCAAGATGGTTGCTGTCTCAAGGGCGAGTCAAAGAAGCAGAAACTATAGTAAGAAAGATTAAGGAAGAAAATGGTTACGGCAATGGCGAATTGATATTCCTGAAAATGGAATCCAAACGGGCTATAGAACAAGGAAATAATTGCAAGTATGGGACAATCGACTTATTCACACACAAGTCTGTGCGCGTCATCACAATAATCATGATGTTGTCATGGTGCGTGAACAGTATGGTGTATTATGGACTTGCCTTAAACGTTAAAAACCTGGAAGGGAACCTATATCTTAATTTCGCGCTCAGTAGCTTGATAGAGTTACCTTCGTTTGCTTCGACACAGTTTCTATTGTCACGTTTGGGGCGCAGACTTAGTTTGTTTGTTCTTCTCTTGGCTGCTTGTTTCTCTTGTTTCCTGTGTGCGTTTCTGCAATTTTATGGCGGACAAAATGTAACTGCAATTTCGATTACAGCACTTGGAGGCAGATTTTGTATTTCGGCATCTTATGCCGTGTTGTATGTTTACTCTGCAGAGCTTTTTCCAACAGTTGCTCGCAATGCAGGTATGGCGATATCCAGTTTTTCTGCCAGGGTTGGAGGAATGGTTGCTCCCTTTATTGTTCTGATGGGCGATCACCACATCTCTCTGCCAATGTTTGTTTTTGCCTGCACGGCTTTGTTTGCCGGGATAGCAGGATTAAAATTGCACGAGACACAAGGAAAACGGATGCCGCAAACATTTAGCGATCTCGAGGAGATTCATTCAAGGAAAGCAAGTACTAATGGTAATTAACTAAAATGCTTAATACCGAGTGTTTTCTTTAAAAAGGGAAATTCTGCTGGAGGGATTACTCAGTAAGGGTGGTGGTAGAGTATTGGAATCAATACTGAGGGACTGATACGCTGACTTAACCAGTTTTTCTGCTCGAAACCTACTTCATTGAGCTACACAATACTGGTTTCATTTAGTTATCACTTAAGCTCAGAAAGTAGTAATGCATGGGTGTGTTTAGGATTTAGAGGGGGCTTAGGGGGCCACTCCCACCCCTCCCCTTTTTTTCTGAGATTTTGCTTAATTTCTAAAGAATTTCTTTTCAGAGTCTTTTTCTCCCGTTGTGAATTTTTCACTTAACATTGTTAGCAGGTTTTTGTTCTTTAGTTTCCTGGTTAGGGCACCTAGATTAGCTCATTGACTATCTGCGGAGCAAGGACATTATGTAAACCAACCTTTGAAAGGCAAATTAGGTCTTATCTTGTAATGTCTGGTCTTATTAGTTTGACTCAAGATTGTATTATGTCAAGAAGCTAAGTGTGCAGTCCTAAATGCTTTATTACAAGACTTGATCTACCGGGAAGTTAAAAGACGGTTTCTAATTTGGTGCACCAAAAATGTGAAACAGTAATTATGTAATGTCATTGGAAAACTCAGTTTGACTGCAGGCGATAAACACGAAGTTAATATAACTCTTTGAAGGAAACACGGTTATTCTCGTTATTTGCATGTATTACTGACAGTAAACAAACAGACAAAAGCAGAGAAAATACGTGTTATACAAGGCTAAACTTCTCCATAAACTATAGCTAGTTTGTTCTAAAACTTAATATAATAATTTAATTCAATAAAGCTTGTTAAGACTTTCTTGCTGGCGATTCATGACAGTCTATTGTGAAGAAGCAATAACGTTTCGATGTTTTGAGGCTAGCTTATGTGCTTTCTTTTCCTCTCGTCGGTTGATGATCTTTTAAAAGTTTTCAATGATTTGTCTGAACTGACACGTGCGTAAAGAATACACAAGAGGGTTACACGTGCTGGTGAAATAAGTGAAGAAAAATGAAAAGCATTCCATCGAAGGAGATAAGCAGCACACCATAAACTATAGCGGGTATGAAACAAACGAAATAAGCCACAACAAAAACGACTATGTTCCTGGCAGTTTGAACTTGTTTCATCCTCAGCAAGTGAGGCATCTTTTTTTCATGCGCGAAAGTTTCATCCTCTTTTGTGATAGCCTCAATACATCTGCGACTTGCTCTAACCGTGTGCCAAAGGAGAAGGCCCAGAAATGGTATGGCTATTCCTAGAAATGGTACCCAAAACATACACATAGCGACTTTCCAGCCTTCAGTTTTGTAGAGGATGCTGCGGTACTCCATAAGTGATAAGCCTTCTTATGCCACCAACAGAATTGCAGGTGCCATTTCAAATTGCACAAAGACATCAACCCAATGTTATGCAATTAAAATGAGAAATTTCGGCCACCATCAAAATCCACCAAATTGAGAGATACCACTCTTGGGTTGAAGGATGCAGATAGACTTCAAGAAAACTGATCTAGTAACTCTAACATCAGTGGTTATTGCCAATTTATTTTGCTTCCAAATTTTTTTTTATTCCTGATCTTTGTAAATAACTGTTCATTACAAGACTAAACAAAGTAAGCAAAAGCAAAAAAAATGAAATTCAGAATGAGAATCACTAAATATATTGAAATCAAACCTGGATGTAGTGGGTTTAAGTTTTAACAGTTTTACCAAAATCATGTTCTAATCTCTCTAAATCTTCCATTGTTTCAGGCATTGGATGTCCTTTTGTTTCTGGCAACTTTAGACCCACTAGTGCTGCTACTAATGACATACAAGCAAATATAAACATGGGTAATGATCTACTTTGCTCTCCCATTAAAACAACAAATGGGCATAAAATTCCACCAACACGCGATGCAACAGTTGCCACACCCATTCCAACATTACGGATCACAGTCGGGAACAGTTCTGCAGCATAAACATAAACTACTGCAAAGGATGCAGAGATACAAAATTTCCCAAACATAGCAGAGACAGAAAGCCATGCCAAATTAGTTGCTTCTTGTTGCTGTAGTTTCATACATACATAGCATGATGTGGCAGCACCAATCATAAAGTAGAACAATGATTTTCGACGACCTGACCAGTTAAGAAGAAATACTGTTAAGATATATGACGGGATTTCTACTAGACCAGCCAGAATAAAATTGACATACATGTTGCCCCCAAGATTTTTAACATTTAGTGATAGGCCATAATAAACATGGCTGTTAACAAACCAGCTAATCATCATGATCACTGTTAATGAACAAGTTCTTCTGTTTGTAAACAAGTCAAAAATTCCATAGTTTTGCATAGGAATCCCATCTTTAGAGGTCAGCTTTGATCGTCTCAGTGACACAGGTTTGCTTATACCACCATTTTCTTTGGCCATTTTCAGCAAGATAGCTTCTGCTTCATCATACTTTCCTTGAGATGCTAACCATCTTGGAGATTCTGCAACATGGTTTATGATTAAAAGAGCAAAAATGGTAGGAAGGGATGCAGCTATGGTCAAATTTCGCCAGTCTCGTATAAGGTATGCCAAGAATCCAAGAAGAGCTATGGAAAGTGCAAAAAATACTTGCATCATGGTTCCAGCAAAACCTGAAGATAGAGAAAATAGAGAATTTACATCAGTGGTGTTCTTAACCTGCCCCACAACCAAGTGAATTTTTTTGGGGAGAATTCAGAATACAAAAGAACTGTAATCAATCCCGCTCAATTTTTGGCTAGCTTTGGGCAAGCTGCAAAACTGGATTTCTTTGCAACTGGCTGTATTGCTATTGGCCATTTTGGGGGTGGTTCAAGTAATACCAGATGGATTTCCTTGCTGCCAAAGTATCGATCAGCACATAGTGTGGATATATTGTGAACTTCTGATTATAAGCCCCCAAATTATAGGCCTATCTACCTGTAAACAAAAAAATACATCTGGTTATTAGCCCTACCCCCTCACCCTCCCTCCCCCCTTTCTGGCTTGTATTGAAATGAATCTTAAAAATGTGATCACATTCAAATAGCTTGTTTTGAAACACTTTTTTAAGTTCGGCTATAAGAATTCCCATTGAGCCCTCCTAACGCCATGAAGTTGCACAAGCCCCTATTATAGACTTAGTAACCACGCCAGAATGATTTACCTCTGTAAGATGGGCCAATTGATTCAGTGGCCAAAACATATATGATCAGTCCTGCTCCTCCAGCAAATATACCAACAAGAAATCTTAGCGCCACGAAAACGTAATATGATGGAGAAAATCCAGAGAGAACGGCAAAGCCGCCAGCTGCAAAATAACCAACAAGCCAAAGCTTTCGGCGGCCATGTTTATCTGCTAATCCGCCGATCAAAGGTGCTCCAATAAGTGTACCTGCCATAAATATGGACTGAGCAAGTTCATTTTTGTACGTTTGCCCACAAAGGAGACTCCACTCTGTCGCAATCGATGTGAAATTTGTAATAAAAGAAGCTCCTTGGCAGACACTACCATCAAGATCACAACAACTTTCCAGCGACTTGCAGTGTTTTATGTTTACGTTGAGATCTTCTGGGCAAATCCATTTTGGTGTCGCTGCGGTGAATACAAGAACAAGCATTTGAAAGCTACATGGGAAAGCTGATATCGCTATTAGGAAAAACAGTTTTCTTTGGTAACGACCAAATTCTCCAACCTGCTGTAAAGCACCGTCGAAGTCCATGTTGAAATTTTCTCTGACGAGTAGATGGAGGCTGGGTCGAGTAGGAGAAGTGTGACGTCACGCTACCCTCATCTTACCCGTGAGAGGTCTGAGTACGACATTATAGCTCCGCTTTTCTTCCTGAGTTAGCCTGAGTATCAGGCGTTTCTGGGGAAAAGGGGAAAGATGGAAGCGAAAAGGGGAGAGAGCTCCTCCCCCATCTAAAATCTCCTCTCACCTAGCCCCTTAGGAAGGCCTGATACTCAGGCTATTCCTGAGTGCAAATCGTGCACAGGAGTCTGCACAAGAAAGACATGTCAATTTTTTCGTTTCTTCTTGCGATATTTCCAGGATCACGATTTGTTGAGATCCAGAAATTTTGCTATCATGTTAACGTGACGTGAAGACCTCTCCACTCCATTACCTTGGTCATACTCTCTCTGTCGGGGAGCAGAAGAGGAGTAGAGGCGGGGAGTAGCGGAGGGACTTTTTGAGACTGCTAAACATGGGGGATAATAAAAATCTTCATCATAATAACTTGTCATCGTTTTTGTATGTGAAAGTGTGTGGTCTAATCTAAAAATGGCTTTCTGCAAAAAACGCTGAACTTCGCTATCAAAGGCTCTTTTTTCATGTTCGTTGGAGAAAATATTCGCGAACTTTCGCTTTATCTCTTCGGTAATGTTTTTCTTTGCTGAGATTTGTTCGTGTGGTGTCAGCTCAAGTTTGAATGTAAATTTATCCTAATTCCCCATAGGCGGAACCCGAAACCCCACCACATCACAGGCAGCGAGATTCCGGCATCCTCGCAGTTTTTCTTCTGGGTCAACCAATCGGAATCCAGATACCCAATTTATCACACCGCTTTACGTCAGAGCTTCTCAAAAACAGGCTTTTGATACGCCGATAGTAAAATTGTTTTTTTACTTTTTACTCGGAGGCTAATTCCCAAGCGAAGGAGTAACGAGTTGGCAAAACAATCTTTGCTATTTTCAAGGGACACTGTCAATTAATTACTAATGAAAGTTTTTATACACGGCATTACTGCCGTGTGTATTTTTTATCTGTATTTTCTCCCAACACGAAAGTCCGATGGCTCGGCAGGGCAGCAGTCCAAACAGAACATCACCATTGCTGCTCTGGCACCAATGACAGGAGAATGGGATGTTGGACGAACAACAGCCGCTGCTATGCCTATTGCCGTTGAAGATATCAACAACGATCCCTCTTTGCTGCCAAACCACCGCCTTCAGTTTGTATTTGGCAACACTAACTGCTCACCTAACACAGCCTTACCTCTGGTCATGAACTTCTGGGCTCAGCAGAAAAGAGGAGTAGATGCTTTTATTGGGGGAGGATGTAACCGAGTTTGTGAATATATCAGCTTGTTAGCAGGGAAATGGAATCTTCCAGTCATTTCATGGGGCTGTATGTCTGCTCATTTATCCAACAGAAATACGTTCCCCACATTTGTGCGAACTGTTGGTAAGTAAATTCGAGTGGAGTCAAACCCAGTGAACTAAAAAAAAGTGTTGCTGTTTTTTTTCGAGTTTGTTAAATTCCTACTTTCCCATTCATATTTTCTTAAGTTACAACACTATACCTGTTTATTTTATTTTATCATTAGATTTTTTTTTCTTAATAAGTTACCCTAGAAAATTGCTCCGGTCCTTTTTTCTGCCTCAGCTTCCATATTTTTTTCTGTTCAGTGAATTGCTCAAAACCGGACAGTTAAACAAAAGTCTTCCTGTTATGCATGATCAAACTATCGAGTGCCAGTATTTGTCAACATCTAAAGGCGAGATGATGATCGAGGAATGTACAATTAATCCCCTTTGGAATAAATGATCTTTCCGCCCACCTGCCTAATTTACAACAATTTTATAAGGCCTTTTTGATTGAGGCTCTTTTACACTTAACTTGAAATATGTTGGGAGTTGCTAATATAGATACATATATGTATATGATACGGCAGGGAAATATTATGTAGCTATCCCTTGAAAATCGCTTTTGCTAAAGGAAAGTAAATTATTTTATTTTACTTATCAGAACAACGCAATTTTAGTCGTGCCACAGAGCATCATAACATATCGGAGCTTCCAGCCCCTTGTAGTGGGCTTTGTATCATAAGCGGCGGGCTGTTTGGCTAATCTTTTTTATATATTAAGTGTTAGGTACTCTTTTTAATTTAGAATGCTTTGCTCATAAGGTCCCTACACTAAAATGGAGAAACTACTCAAACGTCTCATGGAACATTTCAGTTGGAAGCGTGTGGCTATTATCGCCTCCACAGATGACATCTGGCAAATTGCAGCAAACTTGGTTAAAATTGAGCTTCTCCATCACGGAATCAACGTGGCTCATTTCCATTCGTTCATCCCTGGACGTCTTCATATCCTAGAAAGCAGAATTGAACGCCATGCTGATCTGATCAGAAGAGCAGCTAAACGTGCTATGAGTAAGTAAGACGCGAATACTTTTATCTCATAGGTCCACACTATCCACCAATAATCATTTCACGACTTCAACAAGGGAACAAGGGGACGCAGGTTGAACGGTAGGTGTTGTGATATCAAGTTCGCTTGAAATAAGAAATCATTTCACTTGAAAGAAACTGCACTAGTCGGTCTCTTTAACTTAATTTAGTATAAGGCATACTGAAATCGTGAATGCCTAACGTCTTAAGCGGTAGCCTTCCGTTTCGTTCCGTCAGAAGAAAATTTTATCGAACTCATCAAACAAAACCAAACTATTTAGGCCCTTCTCTTCATATACGTAGCACTTGACAAATTCTTTTATTCGAACTTTTGATATATTTCTCAAGGCTTATCAATGTAGTCCGGCGGTCTGATGTGAATGATTTAAGTCTTCTATGATTAGTTCTAATTGCAGCAGGTTGAGGTGCTGCGTAATGCCTACCCTATGTTTGTGCTGCTCATCATTCTGGTACGACGTACTAAAGCAAGTATTTTTTTCAGTTTTTATTTTGTTATGCGATGGAGGTGACATTAGAGAAATCATGTTGAACTTTTTGGATCTGGGTCTTCTTAATGGTCATTACGCTTTCATCACGGTCCACTTGCCTAAGCGGTAAGTTAAGACTGAATGTTAACTCTCTGGAAAAATTCAAAAGCGCCACACCCCACCCTTTATCAGAGTGTTTTGTTTGATACATTGTAGATCTTACATTGGTAACAACACGTGGATGGGTAACGATGGACGGGATAATGACGCCAAGAAAGCTTATGAGGGAGTCTTGAACATTGAACAAAAGTTTGGAACAGAGAAGAGAACAGGAGACAAAGTAACAGCTTTCGTAAATCGCGTCAAGAGCAGGTTGAAAGCCGATCCCTTTAATGTGGAGATTCCGGAAAATGGAACAGTAAGCTGTGTTTTAAACAAATTAATAATACATGCCAGTATACAAAAATGATATGTGTAAAATATAGAGCCAATGCAACGACGAACACCAAACTTTTTCATCCTTACGCATGAACAACAAATCATGCTTATTCGTTTTTGAAGACTCTTAGTATCTCCAAAATGTAGTTTTATTGACTGAGTTGACAATTATTACGGTGGCCGATGTATCTTATTGGATAAATTGGTCTCCAGTCATAAGGAAAGAACTGGAACGTTTCGAGGGTTAGTCCCTGCTCAAGGTGCTACCTTCTCCTCCCTCTTTACCAACTTCTCTTTCTTCAAATCATTTCTGATACGTGATCTGCTGAACTACTGTGTATCATCATAGGTAACAAATGTTGAATGTTTCTTGATATCCAACTTACTGATTCCAAATATGTGATTGTCACCCAGGTGGAAGCTTACGCTGGGACAATGTATGATGCTGTTTTACTGTACGCGTTGGCTGTTAACGAAACTTTGGAATCCGGAAAAAATATCAGAAATGGCTTGGAAGTATCCAAGAGAACTTACAATAGAGTTTATCAAGGTATCTAAATAATTTATTTCTTTCTTTCATGGTTTCTTCAGTATGTCTTCATTGGTGATGCTCCAGCTATAAATGTGTGACGTTTTACCATGTACTGTAGCTCTGTAGTCAAGTCTATGCTGATGTTGTTCTACTGTTCACTCTACTACACGTGTGCTCTTCTATTTTATTAGGTATTGCGGGACCAGTTTACATGGACAACAATGGCGACCGAGACCCTGATTATGTCATTCAAACACTAATTGATGACAGATTTGAGGACATTGCCTATTATACTCGATATAATGATAACTTTACTATCAGAGAAGGTGTTACAATTATCTGGCCAGGAGGGGTCACCACTCCACCTAAAGATAGTCCTGAGTGTGGGTGGGAAGGGGAACTTTGTTACAACGACAGTGGTAAGATGATTCTGGTTCTTTTCATCAAGAGAACATCATTAATTTTGTTTTCTTTCTTCCTCTAATTGAACATCGAAGAGAATGATTTAGTATTTTTTTTATTAACTTCGCCAAACATTAAGATAAGTGGCACTAGAAAAAAAAAGCGTTAGTACAAGTGATTAAGTAAAACAGTAATGTTAGGCTTTGTTTTTGAGTGGAAGCGTGTTGGCATTTTTGCAACTAGTTTACAGGCACTTCAGATTTGTCCTCGGGAAGACCGAGGCTAGCTTGTAGTTGGAGGAGGACTCGAAGGATTGTGGGTCTGACCCACAGACCACTTATATCCTTCCTGTTAAGATGGACTATTTGTTTCTTTCCACAGAGGATAGCACTACATATATCATCATCGCCTGTTGTACCGTGTTTGGATTTGTATTTGTTACCATGGTGTTTGTTTTTGCTTACAGGTATAGTGAGAATTATTTCTTGCAAAGTATTAATTTCGTTAGATCGTTTTCACTCAAAGGGAATGTCAAGGGAATGGTGGCGAGTCTAAGCCATGTTGTTAGTGAACCTATACTTGGTGCTGCCCGAGTGAGTTTCCCAAAGTTTCAATAAAATTTTTAAATGTTATTGTTGTCACTCAATCTTCCAGCTTTTTCCACCTGAAAATCTATTGAGAAACACCCGCATTTTCCAGTCAGTGCCTGGCAGAAATTTCTTTCTCTTATCATAGTAACCTCTTTCCTAGGGTGAGCCTGGTGAAGAGGCTGAACAATTGACCAATTTTGCGTTGTTTTGTTGTGCAATTATAAAACGTCATCACACAGAACCAAAGCGCTTGATTTATCTTATAACAGGAAGCTGATTTTCGAGCTGGATCTTGCGCAGAATCAGACATGGAAGGTCAAGCAAGAAGATATCGTGCTAAGAGATACGATCAACCTCTTCGGAAACTCGGTGAGCTAAGCGGTATAAAAATATATTATATCATGAACACTACCTTTTTATTAGCATTTTACACTATTCTATATAGCAGGTATTTCACAAGATACCAGTGTTCTTGGTTTTGCGATTTCACAGAATAAATCTGGGATATTCTTATTACACACAAACATTGATTCTGAACACTGTTGGAAATTACAGGGTAAAATGATAAACCTGAACCTCTTGTTAACTTTTGCATATTCAGAACGTAAACTTTGGTTCTGGGAGAACTATGAGATCCCGGACGTCAGCTTCACGTGCCAATCGCTCCAGCCGTGTTGGTAGTCTAAGATCATGCGCAAGTGTGAAGTCCGCTGACACTCAGTATTCAGCAAGGTGGAGTTTGCAGGAGCAAGTCTTCTCTTCTGGGTTTACTAACATCGCTTTCCATAAGGTGAGTAAGGAAAAAATAATAACATAGGGGACTGGGAGAAGCACAGGAGTTGTTGGAAGGAAAAGTAAAAAAATCCTTTGCCTGCTATTGCACCATTTCTATGACCACAACATACTGATTAACGTTCTTTTTAAGTCAATTCCTAGTGAGATATTACATGTAATTAACTAGGTTAGTCTTTTTTACTGTTAGTTAATATGTACTGCCAGGACACGCCCCATTGACCGTCTTTCTTACCTTAATTCCCTTTCAGTGGTTTATCTTTATTTTTCATTTACTTTTAAGGGTGAACTGGTTGTCGTTAAACACATAAAAAAGAAAGAACTTCGAATTTCTCGCAAAATTCTGATTGAAGTCAAACAGGTAAGTCAGGTTTGTCTAGCTTTTTGGGTGGCTATTAACGATAGAACTAACAAATTAGCGTTGGTCAGAACTACAGTCGAACCTCTCCCCAACGGTCACCTTGGGGACAGAGAAAAGTGGCCTTTGTGGAGAGGTAGCCGTTATGGGGAGGTAGGGGGGTAATAAAACGAGCAAGGTTCACAACATTCGCTATGAGTATCGTAGACAATTGAACTTACTGCCAGCCGAGTATACATGGAACACAATCAAAATACGAATACCACGATTACTGAATCATCATCGCGCCATACGAATCAAATTTCATGGCCATTCTTGACTTTTTCATCAGTCGCTGTAAAAACTGGCCGTTTTTGTAGTTGGGGACGCGCTCGCTAGTGGAGGTTCGACTGAAGACAGTTAAGTTGTAGGTAGACGGTAGACCGACATCTACCAGTGCTGTTCTGCGTTCCTATCTAATGAAATGTTTGTTTTTGTATAGGCACGGGAATTACGCCATGAAAACATCAATCCTTTCATTGGAATCTGTATCGACTCGCCCCAGGTTATGATCCTCTCTAAATATTTGAAACGAGGCAGTCTTCAGGTACGTCAACGATTTTTTAAGTATTGCTGCCGGGGTTGAAAGATCACAAGCCATGCATACACGACAACAATAGAATAAAGTTGAGGTGTTTTCTCGAAATACACCAGTAAAAGAACGATTCACAGTTGTTCTATAGTGTAATGAACTTATCATAGACATGGGAAATTATTCACGGGCCTACAATAAATGAAATTATTATGAGTTTACTCCTGTGTTGAATTCAAGGCTAACAGTTCGATACTAACATTTTAATGCTTTCATTTAGGATCTTTTGGAGAACGAGGATTTTAAGCTGGAAGAAATTTTTATCCTTTCATTGGTCCGTGATGTAGCAACGGTAATGTAAAACATTACTTAACATGTGCCACTGAGAGACACATCTCATCCCCGAGGTCTCCTTCCTGAGAATGAGTAGAAACTGAAAGCTCTGACTTGTTTTACTCAGTATTTTTTGGAAAAGTACAGTAGTCATGTCAGATGAAAAACTACCCTGGTCACAACTATAGTTAAATAGCATCAGAGTCATGACAAAAGAGAATGAGCTCATTCTCTCTTGATCATGATCATGCACCAAACCGGCTATTGAGGATATACCCTATTACAGTGAGACACAACTCTCTAGTAGCGGAAGCCCAAGCAATGTGTGCAGCAAATATTTAAACGTGTTTAGTGCAAAAAGGTCGCTTTTTATATATGACGCCCCTATTTCAACTAGTACAACCACATAATCAGCTTCAGTGACTCCCAACACAAAATATCACCATTAACCATACGACAGCTAGAGTCTATATTTTAAAAAGACCCTTTATTTCTGCACAGGGTATGATGGTTCTTCACAATAGTGCAGTGCAAGTGCATGGTCGGCTCAAGTCCTCCAACTGCCTAATTGACTCGCGGTGGGTGTGTAAGATAGGAGACTGGGGTCTAAGTGAGCTTCGCTCCCCTGCCGACCGCCTGCCTCCCAGAGAGGAGTATGAAAAATACAATGGTAGGTTGCGTATGCGTGTACCAGTTTATAATTCTTTTATGGGTCAAAGCAGAAAACGAAAATAAGTTATGGAATTAGTCAATTCTGAAAGCATTTGCTCGGTCTTTTTACTTGCTAAGAAAGTCCGCGGGTACTCTCCGCCACCAGCAAACTATACTTATAAAACGACCAAGGCATATTGTCATTAGACCTTTCAGATGCTAAAAGACCACCTCCAAAAGTCCTTACCATAACTTGTAAAACATTGTACGCGGACTTAACTCGATAACTTGCTTAGTTATTACTTTCAAATACCAAACAAAGCAGCTTTAAGTGTTTTCTTGAGTTATTATGTATTTCATTATTTTTCAGATATGTTGTGGTGCGCCCCAGAACACATACATGATGACGACATGGACAACAGGGGATCACAGAAAGGAGATGTATACAGTTATGGTATAATTTTACAAGAAATTGCGATCAGAAAGCCACCTTATAGCATGTACACTTTACAACCACAAGGTAAGAGTCGCAACTGATTCGATGACTTTGCATTACCAACCGTCTTTTATCATGGCTGGGACTCGACTTGCTCACTCACTTTTCCCCTTGCTTTTTGGCGCTTGGTACATGTACTCGCAATTAATGTTTGAACACCAGTAATAAAAAGAACAATGCCAGTGATTGTCTGATTTACGGTCGACAGAAATAATTGCTCGAGTCACTGCACATGAAGACCCACCATTTCGCCCCGTTGTTGAGGCGAATGCTTGTAAAGAAGAGCTCCAGTCCCTAATGACACAATGCTGGGATGATGACCCAGATAAACGGCCTCACTTTAACAAAATCTTGGACAGGCTGCGAAAGGTGATGGGCAGGTATGTCTGATTATAATCAGATCTTCTCCCCGTATTGGAGCAGAGAATAGGGTAGGAGGCGGTTGCATGTCCATCTCATCTAGTTCCTTTATTGTGTTTCTCCATGTTCGTTTGCCCGGATGAGCTGATTTGCAAAGAAAATTGTCTGAGTGTGAAACAGTAGCTAGCATTTTTTCATTGATTAAAAGGATTAACTCTCTTAACAACAAAAATGATGGAGACGATTTGGCCAATATTTCAATGTAAGAATGGCAAGAAACGTTGCCTTAATGTATCGATTACCAACGAACCAGTGAATGTTTTTTTCTGCGGTAAAATTTTATACTATTGTGCTTTCTCTAGTAAGGATGTGAAAAATAATGATTGTTTTTCGGAGGATGTTGTTCCCCTCCAACACTCACGTTCTTTTCCTTGTAGAGATGTCAACATCATGGACAACATAATGGCACTAATCGAGCAACATACTGATAACTTGGAGGCGCTAGTGGAAGAACGAACTCGTCTGCTGATGGAGGAGAAGAAGAAAACAGACAAACTTCTGTACAAAATGCTACCAGTGTAAGTCAAAGATTGTCCCGCAATTCTGCTTCTTGCACTTTTTCTTCTGCTCAGCAATGTTTAGTTACCTTTCAAAAATAGCGACGGATTTCAACTCAAAGGAAGAGATTAAACAGACTCACACGTCAATTGCAACCCTGAAATTTGGTCAGTTTAAGAAAAGAGACAAAAGACAAATTAAGGTAATCACTAGATGTGTCTCCCATTTTCCAGGAGGTCGATTGATTTTCATCGTCAATCATCTATCAACGCTATCTTACCAACTTTGTTTCGTCCTTGTAACGTTTCAGATATCAATAAAATTTTTACTGTTGAATTTCTTACAATTTTATCCTTGTGTCGAGGACCTTGTTAGAGGAAAATCCTCACCAAAAAAAACCGTGAGAGTGATCCTTGATTAAATTGCGCTTATTTTATTTTTTTTCTGTCATACAACAGAGCTGTAGCAGAGCAGTTAAAGCTTGGGAAGCCTGTGACTCCAGAGTATTTTGACGAAGTCACAATCTATTTCAGTGAAATCATGGCTTTTATTGACCTCGCTTCAGAGAGTACGCCGATGGAGGTAAGAATCACAAACTGCAATGTAATTTTTTTTTCATCATTGTGAAATCTGCAGTAGTTGGTATTATCTTTGAAATTCATCTTTAGGTGTAATAAACATGAACAACGAAGGGCAGAGTACTCAGAAAATAATCTCTCTCTGGTTTAGATTGTTGCCTTTTTGAATGATTTGTACCTTGCCTTGGACAACATTCTTGGCAACTATGATGTATTTAAGGTGAGTGTTGCCCCAAGTTGCCCCAGTGATTTTATCGCTCTTTCTATCTATAAACAGACACCTTGAACAACACCGGCTAATCGTAAGGTCGCAGTGAGCCATTTCAGGAAATAATATTACTTAACCGGAGGATAATTATTGCTAAAGGTACCCACGTTATCTTCTCTCGGCTACTGATATGAAGTTATGAGTGTGATCTAGTGTAAGCGTGATGGGTAAGGGAGAGAAAACAACATATGCTTGACTATTATTCCATTTTGGGATGTCCTTCTCGGATGGATTAAAACGAAGGTCAAAAACTGTTTTTTTTCTAGGTGGAAACAATTGGTGACTGCTTATTGGTGGTGTCTGGTTTGCCTGTCAGAAATGGCAACCGCCACGCTGCGGAAATAGCGGACATGGCGTTTGACATCCTCAGTCTTATGACTCACTTTAAGATCAGGCATAGACCTCGGATGAAGCTACAGCTTAGGGTTGGACTGCACAGCGGTAAGTAAACCCAAACCAACGCACCCTTATGTATGCGCCACTATCGTTAAATCAGTTAGAGATGTAATCGTAGGGGGAGGGGGAGGGGAGGGAGGGAGGGTTGACTTGGTTTAGAGTCAGGTACCTAAATGTATATATCTTTGCTGGACGCGCCTACTAAATTTCACCGGAGTACAAGAAAATAGCGTCCCTCTGAGTATTTTAAAATTAACGCTTCTGAAACCTCTCCTTCAAACTTCAATAAACAAGATAAGCATCCACTAGGCCCTTTTAGCTATTTGACAAAAAATCTTGCTTTGCAACTTATCATGTAAATGACCATGCACCACACTGACTCTAAGTCATTTGACGCCGCTGAGACTGAGAAAAATGCGGTGTCTTAGAGCCATGCCCTGATTGACGTCATTGTTATACTTCTTATAGGTTCGTGCGTGGCGGGTGTTGTGGGAATCCACATGCCTCGCTTCTGCCTATTTGGGGACACAGTGAACGTAGCATCGAGGCTGGAAACCACTGGACAGGGTAAGAGCATTTCGACTCAGAAAACACCTACTGTGTCCACTGTTTTCCTTATTTCTTAAATTATTTTCTGAATTTAATTATAATCATTTCTCCCCATCACAGCCTGATGTGAGGTCGGTTTTTCTTATTGTTTTCCTTAGCTCTCAAGATTCACGTTAGCGAGGACTGCTACAGGCTTCTGAAAGAAATTGGTGGATATATATTTCTTAAGCGAGGCGAAGTGTATCTCAAGGTAATCAGTAAAGGATTGCTAGACGCCAAGTCGCAGGGGTGGGGCGATTTGTTCAAAAATACCTGAATTCCAGCTAACAGGGCTGGCTGGGTTTTCATATAATAACAAAAATGATTTATGTTCCGTTTAAGTGGCGCAATTTTTTCTGGGGGAGCAAGCTTAGCAAATAGGCCTGGGACCAGCCCCATAGTTTGTCTGTTATTTGGATTGTTAGAAGGAAGCATTAGTTACACTCTTCAATATTTTCATGACAAAGTCATGATTGGCTATGATGACATTAGAAGATATAATCTATGAATCTTACAGAAGTGGAAGTGCACCTCAATTAGGAAATACTATTTATATTTGGTAAAGTTTGGAAATAACAGATTCCCCTTCTGTGTTCAAGTTCCCTTTTTCTGACACTTTCCTTTCATTCGTCCCTTAATTCCTTGATGGCCTCACTGAAGGTGAAACTTAAGAGACCGCCTTTGGGGGTAACTGATGTTTTTGTTAACATCTAGGGGCGTGGTTTCTGGAAAACTTACTGGTTGATGGGAAAAGAAGGATTCAACAAGCCACTGCCACACGCCATGGCCGCAAACTCAGAGCCCTCTGTTGAGACGCTAAATGTTTACTACGCCAGCTAAAAGTTTAAAATATTGTTAAAGTACTGATCAAACTGGAGAAACTTATATTTAAATTTCCCCTACTGGACAACATGTCACACTGACAGAACTTCAAAACTGCTGCACTTTTTTTCTTTTATCTGTTCATCACAAGAAGAGTACATGTTATTTTATCAGATTTTCTCTAACTGTTATCTTTGGTTCTTTTCGCAGCCGCAATTGCAATTGCCGCACGCGTTTTTTCTCGTCTACTGAAGTCCCTTTCTCGTTCCAGCTTGGAGCACCCATGCTTTATAAATTGGCAAGCTCACCCAATGAATTCACTTTTTTAACTACTTTGCATACATAATATTACATTATTTTATTTAACTAATGAGTAATTACCGAGCATTACATAAATTTAAAAGGCCATGTTATCCTATCTCCCATTTCCGCGAAAGCACTAGTCCACCTACTCAAATATGGGTAATAAGTTTCAAAGAGTATAAAGCGCGTGGTTTCTTACGCTTTCATGGTAGGCGTTTTAGTATTTCACAGCTTTTCTTCAAGTAAATAAATTCTCATGTAGCTTGCAGAGTTACGAATGTTTGTAATCGTACTATTTTACGGAATAGAATTCAGGATTTGTCCTGTTTGTATTTGATGTTGTTTGTTATAAAGCATGTACTTCATATCAAACACCAACGTCAGAAAGAACTGCTTGTGAACTCTGATTCAATATCAAATTGAAGTAACTGTCATAAAATTTTGTTCTACTTCATTAAATAAATATTTTTTGTATCTGCGAAGAATCACACCGTACTCCAAAGCAATTTTCCCTTAAATTTTATGTCAAAAACAGCTTGTGCCAAGATAATCACCTGTTCAGTGAAAATAACATTGAAGTGCCAGGGATGACCGATAACCCATTGAGCATCATCTCTAGTAATGGGAATCAATGAGAAATGCGAAACACCCATGCGTGTATTTACATTACCAAAAATAAATTTTCCAATACCTAGCTTGCCTGCGTCGCAGATGCTCTAAACCCTCTGTATAGAGACTATACAAATGGTTTAGACAAGTGCGTAGGCTGGCTGCAACGCAGGCTCATACCTAGCCAATTTGTCATTTATATACATCAACAACAAAATAATACAGGCTGAATGTAAATTTAGCACCAACATTAACTGAACAATTATCATTTTGAATGTTTATAATCAACAAATACCCTAGTAGGTGCATTATATGTTTGGTCATTAACAACCTCATTATCACTAAAACACCCAACTTGACAAGTTTTCCTTGTTATCAGTTGCAGTGAGAAACTTTTACTTGCTACATCTTACAAAAATTATTGATATATTTCATTGCGTTACATATAAAATAGAGGGTTTATTAATGTATTGTATTGTATTGTAGTAATGTATGTTTATTATAACTTGCTTTCAGTCAAAGCATAAACTTTTGATTTGGAGCGAGCTACAAATTCTTTGATCTCTTGCGCAACTTCCTCAGGGTTTTCTAGATGGAAGAAGTGACCACCCCTGACTTTCTTACACTCTTTGTACTTTGCACTTAGGGAAATGGCCTCAATCAACCTGTCCCACATATACTGCACCTTAGGGCCATATATATGATCTGTGCCTCTTAATGCCAATACTGCACAACAAATATTGGAATAAATGGATGTCATCAACTCTACAGCTTCAAATGGTTCATAGGAGTATTTGACCATCGGATCATGTGAAAAAATGAATCCATTTGCAGCAGTTACTCTGGTTCCTCTTTCAGTCAACAACAATGCATCTTTCTGGCAGATATGACCAACTGATGACACTTTTCTTTTATCAGCTGCTAATTCAACACTTTGATAGATGCGAGGAATAGATACTTTTGTACTAGACATTTCAGTTGCATATTGTGCTAAAACATTACTTTTTTCTTCGGTAAAACTCACCAGTGAACCACCAAAATCAAGCAATATTAGGTTGTCTACTTCATGTGGAAAAGTTCCTGCATATAATGATGCCACACCAGCTCCCATACTGTGCCCTATGATGGAAAACTTGCTCCATCCAAGCTGAGAAACAACCTTCTTAACATCAGCAACATATTCAAAAAAGCTGTATGGCATACCAGGCCATCTGTGGGAAGATTTTCCATGTCCTGGAAAATCCATAGCCATAAAATGAATGTTGTCTGGTAACAAGTGAGCTAACCTGAAAGTGAGTAACATCACAAGTGAATATAAAAATGTATACCATTTCAATATACCATTGTTTCATACTGTTTAATAACCAAAACCCCCTTTAGATGACATTTTCTTATGGAGGCTTCACAATTTTATTTCCAAGGGTGAAGGAAGAAAAAAAGGGGGCAGTGTGTCAATATTTTCAATCTTTTTTCCTACCTCATCTATAAGGGGTTTAACTATTAGATGGAAATAGTATAGACAAAGGCCCACATCTGGTCAGTCTAAAACACAAACTGTGCTACAGACTAAAAATACCAGGGCTAAAATACAAATTTCAATTAAAGGTACAGCTTAGAATAGGTGTAATATTCAGAATGCATTCTGCCTTCATGTAATTCTTGCTATCCCACAATGTTTTTAGACATATAAAGGAAGTGTTTACTTGAAACTGTTTTACTAGACAAGTTTATAGAGACAATTACCATACAAGCAGACATTTCTTTTCAGCATGGGTTTTAGTATTTATCAAGTTACTTTGCTCTCATTTGTGTGGTTGGCTTGGGACACTAAACAAGCCAGCTAGGTGATTGTCAGCGACTTAAAAAAAAACACAACCACTGGGTTGTCACAGTGATTTGGGTATCTCTGTACCCGAAGAACGAAGAAGTGCAAATACTGGTCATTTCTGGGCGCATCTTTTAGCCACGGAAAATGAATACCGTAAACTTCTAATTATAAGCAGCCCTGAGCTTCTACAACCTTTGTAAGGGGTTTTAGGATTGGTTTTAGGAGGGCTTACAAACAGCAGGGGGGAGGGGAAACAGGACAAAAAAGGGTGTTTTAAACAAGCTACACAGCAGTGCTGATCAAAATACTTTTTGAATTGGATCACGTTTTTAAGCTTCATAACATCGTGAAAAGTCAACTTCATTTCAAAACAAGCAAGAGGGGGGCTGACATTCGGGAGGGGGAAGGGCTTATATGTGGATGTATTTTATTGCTGATGGGCCTATAAATGGGGGGGGCTTATAAGTGCGGGGGGGAGGGGGGGTTGGGGTTATAATTGGAAGTTTACAGTAGTATCACAGTCGGGACATTTTTTAGTAATTTTCTGGATTTTAGCCAACTCGCCGTAGATTCAAGCAAGAATAAAACAGCCAAAGGATGAATGTTTTTCTCGTTCTGCATTCTACATTTGGCGCATACATTGGCCATGTTGTCGCGTAAACTCGGTCATTTTGCTCCTTTATTCAATTAGTTTTTTCCTGTATAAAGAAAGCGACAGTCCCCTAAAAGTAACGAATATCTAGATCAACCGATACCTAGATCACTAGTGGGATACCTAACTCACTATGACAGCAGATTAAAACGTACCATGCTAGCAGAGTCGCTTCGATCTTTCCTAGATGAGTCGAAGGAGACTCTGTTCGCAGGATAATTAAAACGTTACATCATCGCTTTTTAATTACCTGTCAAATGTGTTGGCGTTATCTATCCATCCATGAAGCCCAAGGAAAGGTTTTCCGTCATCCGGTCCCCACGAATTAGCTGCAATAACTCCCCATGGAGCTGTAAAGGAGACTTCTCTAAAAGATTTCTTCCCTAACAACGCAACCGCCATTTTTAATTCACCAAGGGGCAAGACAGTGAGGACCCTGGGAACGAGGACCGATAGCGGTTCCCAGGCTTCCTTTTTAAGCGTGACGGTCAGAGTAGGTCCAAAATGCGTACTTTTGGAGGGGTTCCCGCTCTTCTTGATAAAGACCATTTTTCAACGAAAGTTTAGGCTTCGTCTGCTTTTTCCAGTTTATCCAAAAATTTTAAAAACTTCAAACATTTTGAAGAAATAAATGAAGCTGAGAACTCATGATTCGCAGAATTTAATGCCCGTTTTCATATCTGCCTATTCTTGGTTTGCAACCACATGACAAGACAGCCATGTTGGTGGTCAATACCAATTTAATTTTCTCTCAAAGAATTTACATGAAAATGAAGTTTAGTTCCCAGAGGAGAGAAAGGTCGAGAAATGTTTTTGTTCTTCACCACCAACATGGCAACCGTGACGTCACGTACAAACCAGCAATTGAAATCACAAAAATAAAACCCAGCAATACTGTCTGCAAAATTAAGTACCAGCGAAATTAAGCACAAATTAAGAACAATTTTTTAGGCTCAAATACCCCCAAAATAAGAACATTGCTTCCAGGCTCAGCCTCAGCTCAATATCATGTACAGTCAACTATCTCTAAGACAGACACCTTCAGGACTGGCCCTGACTGCCCGTCTTAGAGACGTGTCCGGTTTATAGACAGTCAAAGTAACATGACACCAGTGATTTTAAAGCTGTGATGAATACATGTCAGTTTAAGTTGTACAAAACAGCTTAAACTGGAACATTGTAAATTAAATTGTAAAAGAAAAGTGGAATTATTTTCTCAATGTGCAATCAAATGTTCATTACAAGTAAATGCTCACTGCTTGGTGGTCTAAATGCATAACAGTATACAATCTGAGAACAGGAACAAGACTACAAAATATCAAACATTTTGCAAGTTACTGTCATGTAGAGCACCTAAACTTCCATTATGAGGTATTTTTCATGACATAAAGAACTTCTTAGTGTCCATTGACAGTTACAAAAAGTGACTGTTGTCTGTCTTAAAGAGGTATCTGCCATACAGAGAGCATAGTTACATTAAAATGACTGAAAAATAGAAGGGACGAACACCAGGTTTCCGTTAAGAGAGAGTTGACTGTATAGGACAATTTTCCATGAAGTTTTAATTTCTTGGGTACAGAAGAAAATAAGGTTGAAGGTTTTTTAGGAGTAGGGTGAGCTTTGTCCCCCATACAAACTGCTTGGTCTGTAGCAAATAAACTAGTTGACAAACCTTATTAAAAACCCAGTAATTAATGTATTGTATAAGCTAAGCCAGCTTATATTGATTTGGGGACATATTCTGTTATTTTGACTGATTCAATTCATTGAATTTATATGCTTTTCACATTTTTTATAATTCATGAAATGAATAATAAATATGATGAAGAAGATTATTATTCTGTCTCTAAAAATATCTCCGTAAACTAGCAAACAAAGCAAAGACTAACAAACTGTTATCAAAGAATTCCTTGTTAGAGATCATTATAGGCACCTTAACATGCCTTTCATACTACAACTTGCTTTGTACAATACTGAGTGATTTAATAGCTAAGAATTGTTCAATCTCTTCTGCAACCACCACATGATTTTCTAGATGGATTTGATGACCACCTTTGATCCTTTTCCATGATTTGTACTTTGCATTTTCACAAATGACCTTCAGCCGTTCTAAGTTAGCTTCTCTAACTTGAGTATATTTGTGCACAGTATCTGTAGCTTCTAACACCAACACTGCACACTGAATCTTGGAAAGAATTGCCTTTACTGCCCACTGAGGTGCAATCAGTGGTACCACATTTTCTCTGACCAATGGACTATGGGAAAAAATTATTCCTTCTTCTATACGTTTAGTTCCTCTCTCTGCCAACAACATTGCATCTTCTTTGTGAAGGGTGGTACCAAGATTCTGAACCTCACGTTTCTCAGCAGCTGCCTCTAAACTCTGATAAACACGGGGAAATACTGTGTTCCATTTTGTCATTATCGTTGCATAACGGGCCAATGTAAGGGATGGTTTATCAGCATAGTACACAGTGGAATCAGAATAGTCAATCAGAATCAGTTGTTTTACTTCACTGGGAAAAGTGCCTGCATATAATGATGCTACATTAGCTCCCATACTGTGTCCTATGATGGAAAACTTGTTCCAGCCAAGCTGAGAAACAATTTTCTTCACATCAGCAACATATTCAAAAATAGTGTATGGCATTCCTGGCCATCTGTGACAAGATTTCCCATGGCCTGGAAAATCTATGGCAATAAAACAGATGTCTTTTGGTAGCAAATGAGCTAACCTGAAAGTACAAATCTAAGTTTTAGAGGCACACAATGTGAGGACATTGGATTTTGTCCGATAGCAAGATTACAGAAGTGACAAAATTCTTATATTCTTCTTATTAAATATGAATTCCCTCCATTTTAAATTTTACAATACCAGTCTGAGTTACATAATGGATTTTTGAAGAGTTTGTTCTGCGGGATTTGAGGATTTTGATACTATGAATACAGTAATAATTTGTAGATACCACCTTCTCATGTACTTGTGGGTTATTTACCCTAATTTGCCAAATCTGTTAGAAGGGTAAAAAGGTTAGCTTCTGTCAAAGCTAATAATTCTGTAACATTATGCACCTACCAATGTTAATCTGGATGGGTGGGGGGGGGGGGGGGGGAAAGCCGGACAAAGGCCGGGGATTTGAACTTGAAGCTATTTTTTATGTCAAATGCCCAACCCCAGGGCCATCATAATATTGATCAAAAGAGAACAAATTCCCCACCTCTCCAACTAAAACTAGTGGTGAAAGGTGTTTTATT
The DNA here is from genome assembly GCA_964035525.1 of Porites cylindrica. NCBI lineage: Eukaryota > Metazoa > Cnidaria > Anthozoa > Scleractinia > Poritidae > Porites > Porites cylindrica. The sequence goes on along the minus strand of OZ037787.1, from coordinate 112,995 downwards.
GAAACAAAAAAACATACCAACTTTTTGAGAAAGCTGCTTCTGTTTATTTTAACAATTATCGTTCAAATGCTCTGGCGAAATGTCAGCATCATGAAGGAATGTCTTCCACCTACACAGTTTAACAAATCTGAGACTGTTAAACAAGTAAATTTACTGCTTTCAAAATCGGGCAAAACATTTGTATCATGCAGTCGTACTGAATAAGGGCCTAACTTCCTAAAACAATAACGTATATGGATGGATGTATTCATTTAAATGATAGAGAGAATAAAAACAGATACCATGTCACGCCCTCCTTGACCGCCATCTTGCACACGTGCATAAAAAATACCGGTACCAAAGATCATTGTGGGAATGATGGCCGCCATCTTTGGTTACCAATCCTCCTGGTAATGCAACTGGTAACCAACTGGCAACCAGGCCCCGGTTGCTCAAAAGCTGGATAGCGCTATCCACCGGATAAATCACTATCCAGTGGAAAAGCATTAGGGAAACCAATGCATAATGCAATTATTGCGTTATGCATTGGATAGAGATTTATCCGGTGGATGGTATTATCCACCTTTTGAAAAACTAGCCCAGGTCTTTTACAGCTTCAAATCCACACTGGCATCCGTAAACAGATGAAATTCAAAAGTCGCCCCCCCTGGGACTTGGAGATAATCAAAAGTCCCCACCATGGGCCGACTTCCTCTGTGAAATCCCCGGCCTTTGCCCGGCCTCCAGATTAACATTGATAGGTGCATTAGGCCAATCAAATACCAAAACCTATGATGTTAATACACTAGCTCGAATTTTAAGTAGAAATATTATGATGGTACTTTGATCTTTGTTTCCTTAGAGTTGAAACTCATAACTTCTATTCAGTAAAATGGGGTACTTCTCTTCTATCAGATTAAACAGCCAAAACTAAATAATAATTATTGTTTAAGCTTACTTATCATAAGCGTTAGCGTTGTCTAACCACCCATGAAGCCCAAGGAAAGGCTTTCCGTCATCACGTCCCCAAGCCTTAGCTGCAATAACTCCCCAGGGAACTTTAAAGGAGATTTCTTTGTAAGATTTCTTCTTCAAACTGGCATCCGCCATATCCGCCATATTGGAACCCCAGGCAAATTGATCCCAGTCTTCCGAACTGATTGTGAAAACGAGGCGCACTTCATATCACGTGAGAGTCTTGCTTTCGGCCATATTGAATTGACACCAACGAACGATGATTAGAATTTGTGGACCAAAACTAGCAAATTGTTGCTTTCTTATAAGTATATGGGGTATTGTAATGTTGGTAAGTTTGACTTTTGAGGTTTGAACCTTAGTTTTCATGTGTCTATGCCAAAACAAACGGGTGTTTGCCCACATACTCTTTGAAAATTATTGTATCAAGGGATAATTAAGCTTAAACAAATTAATAATTAGTACAGTCAGGAGTCGACGTTGAATATTTTACAAGGGATAGGTTAACTTATTCAGAAGTAAAAATGATAAGATTTCTTTTTTTCATCAGCTCCTACTGGGCGTGTTTTTCAGTGTACGTAGTGTAGCACTCATAGATGATATCCCAAGTGGCTTGAGTGAAACGCAAGGATACAAGTCTTCTGCAAAGTTTGTATTTTTTTAAAAAAAATCGTTATCTATTTATTGACGGGTTTTATAAAACAGTTGTTTTCTTATTAAACATCCTTGAAGATAGAGGAAAGAGAAAGTTAGCTAAGTAATCATTATTTGATTATCGACTCTGACAGAAAGCCTCGAGAATGATAATATATTAGTTACATGTAGGTATTGTGAACTCAGAACCAATGTGCGCAAATTAGTTTGTCATATTTTTCATAGAGAATGGGCTCCTCGGTTAACTGGAGTTCATGTCTGTGGATTGTGTCTTGATGCAGTCAGACTATGTATTGTACAGAGTAGTAATGGGTATTTTGTTCATTTTGGGGCAGGGTGCAAAGAAGTTTGACTTTGACTGCTGTTAAATTCACAGCAAGAAGTGACTGACAGATACTAAAGAGACACAAGTAGAAACAAATTTAGTCCAATTCTCAAACCCCCATAAATCACCAGGATCCTGTTGTTGAAACGTCGGATAACAATATCCAATGGCTAAACCACTATTCAGCAGATAAGTATCAGGGAAACCAACTGGGTTATCCACCTTTTGAACAACTGGAGCCAGGCGATTGAGGTGACTTTAACCAAAGTACTCCCTCCTCAACCAGATGCCCACTGAATATTTGAAGGTGGGAGAGAGAACACAGGGCTAAGTTTTTTAATTGAAGATGTTTTTTCTTTCTCCCAGGAATTGTTTTATAGCAGCAGGAGTTTACGGCGTCACATTTCTTTTAGCAGTTCATCAGAAATGGGTGAACAGTCGGACAGGGGACACACAGAGACTGTAAGTATTACTAACTTCCAAATGTAGGTCATGGGTGGGATTTTGTTTGGGGTTAATCCTCAGGAGTGGAAAATTTTGTTTGTGGACTGTACACATAAAACTTAAACTTGCGTTGTTTTTTTATTTATGTGTAACAATGAAATAATTTTTCGTATAAGCTAAAACACTAAGCTTACTGTTGCTACAAGGAGAGGCTGGGGAGGGGAGGAGTAGGAGGGGGCTGCATGAGAAAAAGTCTTATTAATTGGAAATGAACTGTTTGATCTTGATGTGTTGTATTGATGACTACCATAACAAAGTAAAAAATTCAGTACTTGTTCACTCAATAGACTTGTTCTTTAATTCTTTACTATTTTTTTCTTCTCAATTTAACTTGCTGATTCTGGTTCTTTTCCGCATTTCTCTTTTGTGATTAAGTTTCTTTTGTACTTCTTTAGGACGCATACTTGAAAAGGACTATCCCAACCCTCAGGGATTTAGAATTAATCACAATAATAATCCTTAAGTTATTTCAGCGTAAAGATCTTATGCTTTTATGAACAACTAGTTAAGGCAAATGAAGGTTACTATTATGGTAGTTTTATGATCAAGAACAGAAAATTAAATAGTTACTTCCCAGGTAATAGATATAAATGTGATGATAATAATATTTTACAGTGGTTTGTTCCACATTCAGCATGCTTTGATCACAAGTTTGGGCTAGTTGCAGTACTGGCATCAAGTCTGAATTTTCTGCGTGTTCACTAACATTGATAGCCATTTTGTTGCTGGAATGTTATACTGATAATGCATGCCAAGTAGTGAATTAATATTATTTGCATTTGCGATGTATCTGGCAAATGTTTGATTTGTGAGCTACAGTGTTATGGATGACTTATTTGTAAAGATACAGCTGTATAAGACTCAAGCTAGTTTTATTCAGAATTTCATTAGTAATATTATTTTTGTCTTCACTATTTTTTTGGAATGGATATTCTTTTATATTTGGAGAAAAATTTATAATTTATTATTTAAATTTGGTTATGAGGATTATTAAATTTTATGATAGCCTTTAGAAGGCAAGGAATTCTCATCTGTTGTATCTAGAGTTTACAGGAAGTGTTGAATTAAATACTGAAATTTAGTGAGTGTGATTTTTGTATTTATTTGGTATTGATGTACAATGAATTTCATTCCGATAACAATAGTGTCTTAAAGTGGCAGTCATGAATAACACAATTTCCATGTAACAGTTGCTATAAAGTCATCAATGACCAGTGGGAAATTCTGTATCTTCTACTTCTCTCACTTGGCAGTAATATTCATTTTCGAAATTATGTTCATTTGTTCCAGTTGTAATGTCAACAATAAGAATAACAAGAATCTAAAACTAAGTTTGAAAACTAGTGTTAGATACCTTCATAATACTACTATCGGTTAAGTTAAAGAAAAATGCATCTGTTTTCTTTATATACTTCATGAATTATTGATTTGATATTTTTCTTTATCTCAGCCAATAAGATTGCTGCTCAATAATTCTAATACCTGCTCTCTGTCAGTGGCTCTCACACAGTTAGCAGGTTTCATTTTGAAAGATGTGTCAGGTACCTGACACCTAATAATTTATATTATTTATCAAACCGCAAAAGAAGATATAAAACAAGTCACTGTTTTCTGTCTCCAAATTTCCATTTAAGCAATGATAATATTCTTAAAAGTATCTGTTATCCATATCAAAATATTGAATTTTTGCCAATAAAATAAAATGTTATAATGTGTTATCCTCCAGTACTGTTATATGAAGTTCGTGTTCTGTATCTTTCAGTGCCTCTTGTTTTTCTTGCCTTTTAGTATTATTTTTGAAATTGTTCAAAAATTTATAAATGTTATCAGCTGTCTATGATTTACAGTAAAACTTTAGTTTCTTCTCTATCAATTTATTATTTTTCTGGACTTGGAAGAATTTAAATGAAACCTTGGATACCAATGTGGTTGTCCACAATTTAATATTTGTGCATTAAGTAGGAAGTATAAACCAGACCTCCATATGGCTTTCAAAGGAATTATACATTATAATATATTATTAACCTTTCAGCAGTGTGTTTGAAAATAAAATAGATAATTTTACATATATTGTAGTTCAAGCAAGGCCTTCAAGTGCTATAAATATGAAATCAAGAGTTAAAATATGTGCTTTCACCAATTGATCTGGAAAGCTTGGATTTTAACTTTTAATTTTAAATTTACAACAGTTGGAGGCCCCTCTTGAACTACCGTACTTTTAATATAGACGTTATTCTAGAATTGTAGTGAAATGGTGTTCAGCTGTACAGTAATGTTAACTTTCTAAGTTGTATCTCTTTCATTAAAGTATTTTGTTTAATGAGATTGTTTTGACATTGCAGGGTTGTGACATAAAGAATGTGTACATAAGACGTTACTGAGAAGAAACATGTTCATTGTTAACTTGAAATAATAATAATAATAATAATAATAAAGTGCGTGTTATTAGATAGGTCAGATAGCATCCATTCATGTGAGATGCAGCTATCGAAGCAGTCTATGTAGTAGGCAGCCTTATAATGGCTAAACAGCCTGCATTTATTGGGGCTCAAAATTAACAAATGTCATTATTTTTATCACTGTATTCAATTATGATCACTGTGTTTTCACATTGTAAGATATTTAACTGGTTACTGCAATGTTCAGTACTATTATTACTTGTAACCAGAAAGTATGTTTAACTTGGTTGGCAATACCTCATGTTTTTGGTTCACTGATTATTTGTTCTGTCCAAGGACCAGTACTCAAATCATGAGCTTTTCAATCTTTATCAATTTTTATCAACCCAGTTGATAAAACCTAGTTTTTGTGTACCTACACTGGAAACCATGGTTCTTTAGCATTATTTACTTTTCTGCTGTGTGTGTATGTATGTCTGCTTAAATGTGGGCTTTTATTTTAATTTGGGTGTTTGCTTTTTTTTGTTTTGCAGTTATATTCAAGCATAGCTGTGGTTTATGTTCTTTTCAGTTATGCTTAAAATAGAACAGTGCCAAAGGCAATTTATTTAGTGTTACTAAAGAAGAGTAGGTACTATGTGAAGACCTACAGACATACAGCAGTCACAGTGATTCATCTTTGTCATTTGAAAAATTGATTATCTGGTTCATTCACATGCCATAAGAATTTCATTCTTCTTAAAAAAGAAATAATACCACTACGTTTGGAACAACATAGCATAATTTTACTTTTGTTATACGGTGATTTTGTTACAATAGTTATGGTGAGTACTGGGACTCATCTTGTGAAAAATCGTTAGTCCCTGTTCATAACCAATGAGTCCCAGTTAAAAGAAACAAGGAGTCCTGAATTGAAAATGCTTGGACCTTTATGTAACCAGACAGTTAACCTGGAGACAGACGCCAAACCCTTAAATAAATATGCATCTCAAACAACAGCCACAGAAATCACTCGAACATAATATTCTACCAAAAAATCTTCAAAATGATTGATCATTCTTTGTGTCCTACACGATGCATGCAGGACGCAGAGGTAACAAAATCACTGGTTAAACAGTTTTTGTTATGAACACTTTGTTGAAGAGAAAGTGAAGTTGTTGAGATAGAGAGACAGGATTATTGTACTATCTAAAGTAGCCAGCAAACTCTGAAACTTTGTTCAAGGTGTTGACACTGGAGTCATTCCCCATCTCCTCAATATTGTTTTCCATTTCCTCACTTGCATGTTTGTTAAGGCTATATTTCAATCTTTAATCGTGTATTTCATAGACTTAGTTTAAGATTAGTTCATAGTGCAGAAAATTTGCCTAGTCATTAAAGATCTCTCCCACAGTCTTTCTAACAAGGCACCAGCTCAAAGCTTGGGTTGGCATAACAAAGTGATTTGTATAAAACTGTCAACCCAACCTTGGCCTTGTTTCACTATTCACACTCACTGGTGTGGAGTTGGGGAAGGTCTATTACTGTGTGATTACCACCTTCTACTGTCAAATAAAACACATGTTGAGTTAAAATTATCACTTATGTGATGCGCGACTTTTTTGCTGAAAGTTGTGACACTAAGGACCTCACCCAATAAAGCGTACATATTTGGAAAGATCTGTTAACTGGGAGAGTTTTAGATTGTTATCTTTAAAAAAAGACAATAACTCAGGTACTCAAGGGTAACCATCAATTTGTAAATATTTTTACTGAAATAGCCTGGGACATGCCATTGTATCAACATGTGTTGGAAGCAGACATGAAAACTGACTGAATAAAATGAACAATAATGTAGTAGTATTTTGTGATCTCTTATTTTTAATAGTCCTCTATAAACTTGAATTTTGAGGCACAGAATTACATTGTACCTTAAAAATAAATAAATTTCCTTTGTTCGTTTCTTTGCCAAGCTCCTACTTTTGACAAGCTTTTAACTTCATTTAGATTCTATCCATTCCTCTTCAAGGGAAGTTCTGAGATATTGATCAAACAGTTGCGTTAAAGATGAGTCCTCCACTTTTGTGGTCACCCTAAGAAGTTTTGAAGTTACATCAACAATAGCTTCTACCAGGACCACAGTTTGTCCTTGTACCTAATTGAAAGATGCAACAAAATTTTAGCTTAAGCTTAAGTTAATCCCTAACCTCACCCCCTCCCCCTGCCCTTTCACAGTGATAAAAATCTTACTATCATAGACAAATTTAGTGTACCTCTTGTGCATAGAAGAAGTATTTTTGAATAGGCTGACCAGGGGGACTGCTGGCCATTAATAAAATTTTACTGTGTAACAAGTGTTGCTGAAATTCATCGGGAGAGGAAGGAATCTTCATCAAGGCAGCTGCCCAACAAGAACTGTGAATATTCAGAAATAAAAGGGTCATGTTAGGAAATGTTGTAGTCAAATACAAGGACAATAACTGGAAATTGCTTAACTAGATTAATGAAGTTCAAAAACATGGTGATGTTGCCATACTTTCCTTCTTGTAGTTTTAAACTTCAACAATTGAAAAATTTATCAGGTAATGTTACCTCTCTGGAATGGATTTCCACCGATGTTCAAACATTGCAGGAGTTAAGGATGGATTTTCAGTCAACTCAAGTATACTTTTCTCTCCAAGATGTTCATCTTGTTTTCCATTATCAACATCCTCTCCCTTCAAACATTAAGGGCAGTAAAATTTGGTCCATTATCAAAAAATATTAAAAACCTAAGGATACTATATAGCAATGAATTCTACTGTAGCTTTCGGTTAAATTGAATGGAATAATAGTTGTCTCAAGTACATCTCAAGGCCATTTACCAGCAGATTGCCAACAGCGACATTATGTTCCAAAGACTCGTTTTGTTCTTCTAATTCTTCCCTGTCATATGAAGGTGCTTCATCTAAACAAGTGGATAAGAACACAAAACAAAATAATAATTAGTAAACTTACAGAAGTAGAAGACACAAAAGGAGGAAATAATAACTTTATGATTGTTTTTCCACTGTATTCATTGAGAAGAGAGTGAAACGAAAAACTTGTTGTGACATTAGGGCACTGACAGGAATCCAAATTCTCTCTTTCATCCTTCCCCCAATGAGTACTATGTATGTACAAATGAACTTTTTTCTCATCACCTTTTATGTATGGTTGTCCTTTGATATATGGAACAGATTGGGTGATAAAAAGAACTGATGACTGTCCATAAACAACTGAGAGTGTGTTGAATTCATCCAACAGCTGTTCCTACGACAACATTCATTTTGTAATGATCATCAGTAAAATCATACTTTATGTGAGCACAAATGACAAACTTGCTCATATTACATATAAACAAACAAATAAATTTAACAAAATATACATGTTAAAAAAGACTGCTATGGGAAACTAAAGCCATCAAAAGATGTTCGTACAAGAGTCATTCGTTTACAGCCTAATGTACAGAGTGCAATATTTTATTGAAGCAAGGGCATGTCTGAATAAACTATCTAAGTTTGTTTGGAAAAAGCAAAAATATGGTATGTTAGAAAGATGAATTCACAATAATATTAAACCCCAAATCAGTCAGCTCCCTGCAGGGCATAGTCTGTAGTCCGTCAATGTCTCCCTTCTATTTATTGTGGAGGCAATTTTTGTGCCTACTGACAAACAGCTTCACTATCTTGCTCTATCCCTGACAACATTTAAGGGACTATAAACTGTTAAATACAATCATCAAATGTTGGGTTTCAACCTTTTTCATAATGAGGAACAAAACAACAATGTCATTGTACCTTTGAATTAGATGCACTGGTACTTAAATTCCAGGGATTAGTGGCTGGTTTGTTAATTGAACCACAGACAACTCTCTCAGCCTGTACAGTGTATACATATATGCAAAGACATAATTATAACAGCACCTGGGTTAATTATTAAACACAATAACTGGATGGACGTTTTACAATTGGGAACTGAAATGGCAAAGTGCAAATACAAGTATTAAACAAGTAACCTTGCAGAGTGTGTTGTTACCTCTTTTGGGTTAGTCTTGAGCAGTCTATAATACAATAGGGCCCTGTCATGTACATCCATATGCACTTCTTCATCTAAAAAATGAAACATTTTATTTCTAAATAACTACTGACAGTATGCTGGCACACTGCACAGATTAGGCAGACTGGTCACCGATAACCAGTTTTCTTGCAAACAGTCTGGTAACTTTGGTTAGCTACACTTATTCTTTTGTGTATGTTGTTTGTTAATGCTGTTTGGTGTTTGCAATGCCTGTAAACCTAGCTAGGCTATTAAGAAGCTCACCATGCCGATTTCAGATGTAATTCTTACCTACACAGTACTTGAGGAGTCGGCCCAACATGTCTTGGCACTCTGGTGGTTTCTTAAAAAACAGCTTCATGGTTGCAGTGAGAAGCTGTAATTTTACCTCTGCTGAACTCTCTGATGCAATTCTGTCCACAAGGGGCTCCAACATATAAGGACTGTCAGGAATTGACTAAATAATAACAAAAATAAAGCAGCTCAGTAACATATTTTATTTCACCTGCAGTCAGTCTGACAAGGACTTTGTATGCTTACCCAGCTATACATAGCTATTTATTTTTGGATTGCCTGGTTATTTAATTTTTTGTTTACAAATGCACCAAAAGCTAGTCTAGGATGCATGTCAATGTTGAGACCTCTTTCATGGGTTCTTAAAAAAATTACCCCTAACAATTTTGTTGGGTACATCTACATAAGCTCTTGCTGTAAAGCGCTATTCAATTCTCTTATCCAGGTAGATCCCAGAAATAATTTTAAAGTGAACTGAAGAAATAATCTCAATACAATCCCTGTCTATATGCAACACATAAAGTTATACAGTGAATGAAAAAACAAGTTTCTTTATTTGTTAATTGTCCTCTTTAACATTCATAATAACAAAGTTTGATTGAGTCTGTACATATCTCTCACCTGTCCATGCTCTCCAATTATCCAGATAATTGCTGCCAATCCCTTTGGGTCTTGAACTATTTCAAGGCACTGTCCCACTTGAGGCAGAACAGCAATAGCTGACTTCTCATATTTCAGCAAAAGGTCTATGATAAACACAAACATCACCATATTAATAACGTGCAAAAAGCAAATGTAAAAGTAGTACTGACGGCAGGAAAAAAAGTGGTCACGAAAAGAGAGGTCAACTAAAAATGGATAAGATCAACTCCTTTAAGTAGCTAAAATAATGACGAAAGGTCAGGGATAGAGTCTAAAACTGGCTTAAGTCTGATCCAGGTATTGTCAAAGGCATTATTGGAAAAAAAGGATAAGATTTCTTTCATACCACTATTCTTATGACAGTAACTAGTTTTCAGACCAAAATGGTGCAAATACCATACCTGTATGGCTTATATAAGGGAGTACCCCCCAGGGGGATGATTGAGCGATCAAGTCATGGTGACAAGACTGATCAGGATGATCAATGTAATAATGATGGCGATGATGATGATGGGATAATGATGGTTATGATAATGATGAGGGGAGTTGGTGATGGAAAGAACATGACGATTATGGTTATGAATTATAGCAAAATAGGGATAATACAGATGATGAGGAAAATGACGAAAATGAGGATTATGGTGGCGATGGTGATGATAATGATGATGATGAAGAAGAGACAGATGAGGATAATGATAATAATGTTGCAAATGATAATAATGAGAAGGATATGATACTGATATTCTTAACAATGATCATGATCACTAAGATGATAAATGATGATAATGATAAAGATGGGGAGGATAACTTTGGTGAGAATTAATCATGGTGCATGATTCCTTCGCAATAACAATAAAACGGTCAAAACTGATAGAATTCCAATTGGACAAATCACAATCATTCCCATTCAAATTTCTAACTTGACCACTTACCTCTTATAATGACAAGAGTCTGTGAAGTAATGTATTCAACCTCCCAGGAGAGAAAAGAGAGAAGAACATCAATACAGTATTCTGATGCCTGAGGAAGGCACATAGCAATGTTACCAATCGCCTTGATTGACTCCTTAGACATACTAACATCCACATCGTGAACATTGGCACTGTAAAATTCAAGAAAAACATGAAAAAATCACCATCATTAAACAGTTGGTTGAAAACAAAAATATGAACCCCTTAAGAATTCTCACATCCTAACTCAGTTAATAAAATATTTATTTGTATACCTACCTCAACTCAGTAACAACTTCCTCAACATTAGAAACTGATGCAATGGTTGTCAGGATTTCAAGCTTTTTTGTTTTAATATACTGAGGATCAGCATGCCTAAAAAAGAAAGAACAAAAAAACACAGTATAAAGAGCAAAGAAACACAGTATAAGGTGAAACACAATTTGGAGGAAGTAATAATATTTAGTACAGTGTATATCACCCAGCCAAGCCTTTGATTCCCCGAGCCCCCTCCGTACCTGGAGAAAAAGGAACGGTACTCCTGCTCAAACAACTTAGGAACTTTACTCAACAGTACATCTATGTGGCACAAACACACATAAACCAACTCTGAGTTACTTGAAGAGAGAATTGTCATCAGGGGACCTGTAAAGGTACAAAACACATTCAAAACTGTCATCTCTTCATGCTATACACTTAACTACCCTTGTATTACAATCTCTTCTCTTTCTTTGTTGTCTCTTACGAAAATTCAAGAATTCAACAAACATCTTTCATTAAGACACTCTTAACTCTTTATGTCTGTTTGATATGATAGGATCATCAGTAATATATAATGTTACGGAATCAATTTTTTAAATCAAAACAGATTAAAAAACAAAGTATCTGTTTAAAAAACTTAGCATGGAGCAGTGTTTTTCAATCTCTCTATCTTCTGGTAATATTTTTACTTCAATACCATTTCCCATGGCAGCTATGCTAAAAGCCTAGTCATGCCATTACAGTATCTATTTAGTATAAGTGTTTTTCTGTATTAAATGTTTTAAAAAAAAAAAAAAAAAAAAAAAAAAGGTGGTGTGGACAACAAGACTTGAAGTAAAAGGCCAACCCATCCTTAAACCCACACAAACCTTTGATTCTTTTATAAACATCTTCAGCTAGGTTGTCAATGTCTTTTGTGAAGTTGATGAAGACCTGTATACAAGCCATCACAACAGCACTGTTGGGGTGCTTTAGTCGATCATCAAGCAAATTCTATCAATGATTATGCAAAACAAATCACTAAAAATGTTTAAAAAATAATACTACTCGACGAAAACTTGAAATAATTATGATACAAAATAATCTCTGTCACGTTAATATCTGCAGATATATGCATACCTAAAGAGTTAAGCCAAAGACTTTCCTTCCTTACAAGCATGTTTCTCGGTTAATGATACATGACATGTTGTGAATTGTCTTGAAGACAAATGTACGAAAAAATAGCGCGCTTTCCACTCAACTAAATTTGAAATTTGAAATTTAGTTGAGTTGAAGGTTTGAAATTTCAGAAATTCCACGTGCCAATTGGAACTGTAAATTCCAGTTGCACAGACCCGGCCTGACCAAGCTAACCCAAGCCATCGTGTGTTTGGTTATTGTTCTTGTAAGCAGGATACTAAAGAGCAGTACTAGGGACAATACTTTTGTCAAATAGACAAGACCAGTCAAAGTGGACCACCTGTGAGGGTGGTCCCAAATATTCTGGTTAGACCGAACCAAAATGGTCTGCTCCATTTGATTTCTAATAGAAATTTCTGGAATTTTGGGCTGAATGGAAAGTGGCCATAGAGTGCAAATGGATGAGTTGTAACCCAGGCAACTCTTTCAAACTTAAACAGAAATTGACCTACAGTGTAGCACTTCAAGTTCACCATTATTATGTACTTTTATATATTCTTTTTTGGCATGTACTTATAATTCAGCTTTATTCCATAATGACTCATGGCAGACTAGGGGTGTAATGATTCATATTCCTTGCAATTTGATTCGTTTTCGATTATTTCTATTTGATTATGTAAATGTTTCTTAATTCTTACATCATAATGCATAATGTAAACAACATGCAACCCTAAACCCTCAATTTGAGAATAGTAACAGGGACAGGAGGATTCACAGTCGCTTGGTTCGTCTCCATGTTTGAGAACCTGAAAAAGAGCGTGTTGCACCTGGTTTGCCTTATTTAGAAATTCTCAAGGGGTGGTTGAAGGACAGCATTTTTACCAGGCAACACAAAATGGCAAACGAACTCCTACTGTCTTTGCTCATCAATCAACAACATACATTTTAAAAAGTTCTGGATTCTGATTTTACAATACAATAACTTACTGAGGGCACCATGGAAAAGGTGTGCAAAATTTGAACCAAAATCGAAATGTGGAAGCAGGTTTGTGAATCGAACCGAACAGTCATAATCGTGATTAATCGAGAATTCGATTAATCGTTACACCACTACTCAGGACAGCCAATAATCTGAGCATGTTGGTAAAACCTGGATTGGACTGGATCACACTAACCCTATCCTTAACCATTTTATCATTATAATAATTAATACTGAGTTAACACAGCAACTTTATTTAGTAATCATTCACCAGGACGTCAAATAATTCCTCTGTATCCTTTGGCTTATAGCGCAACAATAGCTCCATTATCATACTTTGTCCCCAGCCACTAAAGGCTTTAAACCTGTTGGAAAATATAAATTATATATAGTGGCAAATCAAATTACTTCTTTCAATCAAAATACTCATGAAGCAAATTCTACTTTAGACTAAGAGTTAAATTATATTTAAAACAAATTAAAATTCTAACTTGAACTTTAAAAAGACAGTTACGGTAATTTCACAAGTGGGAAATGCCTACCTTTTCAGCAAATGATGAGCTGCTATTTTTTGCAGTTGCACACCACCTTCGGCTGCTAGGATTTCATCCAGTGCTAAAAGAGAGTTACATACCACCTACAGAAAACAAAAGAACACAAGCAAAACTTTTAAAAATACTGTTGAGCCTTTACCAAGAGATACAGCAATGATAACTCAAAATGTTAACCTAAGCAATGCTTGGGAATGTCAAATACAAAAACACAGCAAAGTTTTAATGCTGGATTAACACTAATGAGCCCGGGCCCTGATGCTCAGTGTTTCTTTCAGGCATCATCCTACAAAATAAACAGAAGTTACACAAACCTGGGGATCTGGGTCCTGAATCAATCTAACAAGTTTCTCAACTATTCCATTATCTGTTAATTAAAAAAAAGAATCTCAATTATGTCATTTGCTTCCTTCAGAGATAACTTACAAGGAAATCAATCTGAGGCTTTGGATGTTAGCAGATATTCTTTTACTCCTTTTCAAGAAATTTAAAGAGAATACCGCATTCTTGATCATTGTTTACTATGAGAGTTATTTTGTTCCAAAAATCAGCCTCAGCATATATATGCAAAACTGAATTTGCCATAATTCACAAGTCACAAGTCACAACTTGAAAACACATTTTGACATTTTCACTTGTACTACCTTCAACAAAATCAGGAATAAGATGGAACAATTTAATGCATCCCAAGACAGCAGCTCGGCGAACATAAGAACTATTGTCACTCAGGCAAGTAAGGAGTGGTTCTACAATATATTCTACCAGATCAGGAAGCCTGTATCAAGAAAAACAAAGGAAAAACAGCTTAAATTAACAAGCATGAAAGACAGCTCCATGTAATGTGTGTGTTCAACTCTATGCCACCTCTATGAAGTCTCCATGCTTTTAATTTTGCTTGCATCTAGTTTGTCAAAGCAATATTATTATTGACCTGCACTTTGTTGTGTCTAGTAAACTTCAGCTTCTCAAGCTTACACTTCAACAGTACGTGAAATCAAGGTCCGTGTAAGTGGGGTAGTTGCTACTTGAAGGGTAACCATGGTAACCATTCATCCTTTGTGTGAGATATGTTTCAAGAGCACAAATTTTGTTTTACCATGGAAGTAATTAGTAAGCAAGGATTGCAAAAGCCATTTGTCACAGTCTGCAGCACGTACTTCATGATTCTTAAAACAGAAAGCGGTCTGTTTGATAAATTTGTTAGTTAAGTCAGTCAATCAGTCAAGCTCATTATATTTCTGCACTCGACTCTCCAGACACAAGAATTGATTCTCGAGACTCGATTCTCAAAAGTTTTTTTGATTAAGTAATATATAGATGAGTGATTTTAGAGTGTTTCCATGGATTTACTCTATCTGTTATTTCTTTCGTATTTGGTTCTAATAAAAAGTGTTTTTTGACTTTAATAACAACATGCGCTTTACATGGACACCCTGTTAATACAGCGGACACTTTCTATGGCCCCTCCCTTCAGTGTCGGTCTTTATTAACAGGGTTTGACTGTACCAGCAAACCTCACCTTAAAGAGCACATACTTCTAAGGGCAAGACCTCTGACCATGGCACTCCTGTCTTGACAGTCTTTCCTCATGGTGTTCACTGTTAAAAGGGCCAGGTCAGGATTGGATGAAGCATAACTACAGATGTACAAGTACACAAGCTTCTTCTGAACAAGGTCATGAGTAGCTCCGGCCTGCATGTTAAGAGTCAAAATACACATACAAATTATTGTACTTTGATGAAACCAAGATACTCAGAATATCTGGAGACTTGATCATTTTTAACAGCTTATCTCTGCAAACCCACTTGAACCTACTTAAAAAAACAACTAAAGGGAAAAGGGACCGGGCTACTGTAACTTCCATTACCAGCCTATAATGGATTATGTGAAACATGCATCAACATCTCCCATGAAAAATGTCTTTTGCAGGTTCCATACTATAGTCCAGAATTTAGCTCCAAATATGTCATTTAAAAAAAGGGGGATTTTAAAGTTCTTCGTTAAGTTTCTCGAAGCAGTTTTTGGGCCTTTCATCAAGGTAAAGGTTATTTTGACAATTCCGTTGTGGAGGCAGACTCTGATATTTAGATTTTTAACAGTCCACCATGACAAAGTGATTTGAGGACTGAGTTTCTTTCCGTGTGTACATGTGCAGGGTGGGGGGAGGAGATCTGCCAAAGAGAAAGTCTCCAGATTTCAAATCTCCCCAGATCTAGATTTCGAGGAAAATATAAATACCAGTACTTACTCTTTCTCTCTCTGAGGCTGAAGAGGACTCATACCCTTTAACCCATAAAGCTAAAGAGGGTATCCAGGGCTTAAATGCAGAATACCCAGCCACTTTGAACAAAGCCATACTACTAAACAAGGGGTTACGTGCCTATGTTAGCAATGTAGCTGAGTAGCCACGATTTTATAGTGCGATTCAGAGTCACGTTTATGGCAAACAGTAAACATAAATTTGTACCATGTGATCAAGGTTCCCCTGTACTTGTATTTTACTTTCTATTAATTCTCCAAAAAAATAGTAGTTTGTTGTTAGTTCTGAATTGTTTTGAACTCTTTTTATCTGCTTATTTCATATTTTGAGAAATTCTCAACTTGAATCTGCCGTTTGCCCTTTGCTGAAGTGTGATTCTAAGTTTCTCCAACATACCTCATTCTTTTAGCCACTGGTCCGCATACATAGCCACGTAGCTGCATAGCAAAGTAGAGCACTAGAAATGTAGTCACGTAGCCCTATAGTAGCTGTAAGGCTGCATAGCCCAGTAGCCACGTAACCCAGTAGCCCTATAGCCACTGTTATTTACGGGATATAACCTTGATGTGGCCGGGTATTCTGCAGTTACCCCATACTTAGAGGAAGGAGAGTACTACAAAATTTGTAGTACTCTCCATATAGCCCTGTAGTAGCTGCAAGGACGCATAGCTCAGTAGCCACTATGTAGCCCTGTAGCCACTGTTATTTAAGGGGTATAGCCTAGATGTGGCCAGGTATTCTGCAGTTACCCCATATCCAGAGGAAGGAGAGTAGCTTAAGGAAAGTCAATTTTACAATAATCTCATGATCATACCTTTATCATATCCATAAACAAAGATGAGAGATCCATGCCTAAAGTCATACATTCTATCACTTTTTGAATAACTTTCTTGTACTGAACAGCATCGCGCTGCACTTCTGGAGACTGCAAACTCTTCTTCAGTTCACTTACTTCTCCCTTCTTGTTTGACTCGCTGAAATATGTTGCTGAACTCGACGACATTTTGGGTGCAAAAGAACTACATTGTATAATTAATCTTTATTGGAACTTGAATTGCTGTTCTCTTAAGCTGCTGAAGTTTACCATATAACCCATATTTCAGATGAAGGAAGTGATGATGAGAAGGTGCTATAGTTTGTTTTCCACTGGTGCTTCGCGACCAAGCGTATTCCTTGCCATTAAAACGGTTTTGTACTTTCACTTTACCTAGATAAAGAGAGAGAATATCGTGAGACACTACAATGTGCATTACATGAATAAGAAATGTTAGGAGAATCATGTCTGTTTTGTTTTGTGTACGCCTACATGAGGTACACTTCAGAACTCTCGACAACAGTAGCTGTTCTCCTTCACTGCAATTCCCCCTCAAATAACTTCCTCATAACAGATATTTGATCTTCTCAAAGCTTAGGTGGATCACTGCTAAACATGCATATTCCAAGAAGAGTCTTTTAAAAACTTAACATGGCTTCCGCGAAGGAGGGGCGAAGTACAACTTATGTCAGTTTCGTCTGTCAAAGATGTTATCAGCCTCTGAAGCTGGATCATTCTCTTTTATCTTTGGATGGAGAAACGATTGCAGAGTTAACAGGTTAGAATGTAACTTTTTGAACATTTCATTTCCAGATCCTGGTTTATAATGGTGTATTGCTGGTTTGCAGTTGACTGTCATTTCGTTTCAAATTATTGAAACATTTACGGTCAAATCTGTATTTTGGACCCGGCCGGGAAGGGGGGGGGGGGGGGGGGGTACTTTAGGAAATTCTGTGTGGGGATGTGCCGCTGGGACCCTGGAACTCTTGACCTTTACCAGAGCTAGTTCAGCGGAATTTTGCTACCCTATACTAGAGTAAACTCCCCAAATCCCCCCTATCCTAGAGTAGCAGTTTTCCAGAAACTACTGAGGTCACTAGCACAGTCTAGTCAAAACAAAACCTTATACCACAATCCCTAGTCTAGATAAAATCTTCAACCAATTGATCAGTTTCCTGAAAAATGATACCCTATTCTAGATCCAAACAATCCCATTTATATACCCTATCCTAGAGTAAACTGCTTCAAAACCATACCCTTCACAACAGCACATACCTTTTAAAGCCCATATATGGCAGTACCCCCCCCCCGGATTTCGGAGTAAGTTGTACCTGTCGTAATGTTTTTCCTGTATTTATCCTATAAAATACAAAAGATCGATGCGCAGAGTTAATAACAAAAATGGCCCCATGATCAGAGGGTGGGTTGCCTGTGGTCGAGAACAAAGACATTCCCCAGGGAATAGGTTAACCTCTTTTCCATTCCAAGTATTCTAACATATCATATCATTGTTGACCTTCATTATGGCTGTGCTGTAAAATGGTTTCAAAGCAAGAACGGCAACAAACTCTCCTTTAATTTAGAACCTGTTTTAGGACAATACTGCAAATCCTGCAATCTGAATGGATGGGTATGTTCCAGTAGCCTGCGTCGCAGACGTAATTTAACCTTGGCTAGTAATGTCTGTGAAGTAGTGCCAAGATCCTTTTTCTGGGCCCCTAGTGGACTAAACAAATAACTGCCTTTCGAATTTCCTTTCATCCTGATTGGCAGCAAGGATTTTGGCACTGTTTCGCAGATTGACTTAACCAGAGTTTAGTGTCATCTGTGGCATGGGCTAAGGTTCTGGCAGACTGTGGGCAGGATTTTTATCTTTCCTGCCAGGATGAATCTGAGCAGGAATGATTTAGTATTAGATTGTAAGTTGTTGCACAATGGCAGTGGCCTTAACCTCATCGCAGATAACTTCACAAGTCTTTTGTGTTTTGTTAGCACCCTTTCCAGAGTTAAAAGCTCAAACGGATGATGGGAATGAATCAAGAGGAAAACTTAACACATCTTCAAATCAGGTATTTAAAGATTAAAAAATGGTTTGCCTGTCATTGCCAATAATATTGTTCACAGTGCATGTCTGTTGTATTCTGTTATCAGTCCCTTGTTACTGCAGAAGATGAAAATGTGGAGCATACATGCAGAATAATTCCTCCCGTAAGGTAATTAATACAGTGTAGGTTATTAAAATTATAAGAGTAAGTTTCTCCATTTTTCTTCGCGAGTATTCTGTTAATTATTAAAAATAGTACACAATTTCTATGATTTATGAATAGACAATTTTGCTAAGGCCTTATTTAGGGTGCCCCTGGGGGGGGGGGGGGGTCTCTGGGGCAACTTTTTTTGACATAAGCCCATTTAAAACCATAAAGTAGGGCTGGCCTAAGAGGGTAGGGCTCTGTTTGTTTGACTATGTCTGGCCTCACAGTTTGCTAAAGGCACAAAATTTCATCACAGAATGGTTTCAAACTCACAACTTTTTTCTCCAAGCTACAAAACTGGTGAATATGTTCATAGATATCAACTCATAAGAATGGCAGCAAAGCAAACTGAAAGATAAGAAACAGTTCAGGATTTTATGAAGGAGGATCAGAGCGAGGAAACTTAAACTTTGCATATAGATGGTCGGTGACTTTAACACTGGGAGGAAGGGTGCCACTGACTCTTAGAGATACCTTCTTCCCATCTAAACAGGCCATAAGAATATTTTGTGATTAATTTCCCTGCAATCTTTTTTTTCAGACTACAGTCTCTTGAGGGTGGGTTTACTGTGATCGGGGACTCCCAGCCCAACAACACAGAAAACCTCAGTCACAGACTTAAGGTATGATAACCATTGAAAGTAAGTTACCATAGAATCTAGATCTCTCTTGCAAGCCACAAATATTGTATCACACACTTTATTAAAATCCAGCTAGTGGTCTATTATCAATGCTGCATTCTGTTTGGTTGAGCTACTACTAGGCTATATGTTATAGCCTACTAGTAGCGAAAAGTGTGCGCTTTTGGCGATAAAAAAGGAGTGAAGTCTAGCTTTAACTAGCTAATTTTTTTTTACTCTCGATATTTTTGACCAACTGGTTGGATTTTACTAGAACAATTATTCCTCTTGCCCTCATGGCCTCTGAGTCAATAGCCCATTCGGCCTTCGGCCTCATGGGTTATTGACTAAGAGCCCATTCGGGCTTGAGGAATAATTGTTAAATATCCACCTTTTATTCTCTATACTGTACATTATTTATCATACTGTACAGTATTTATCATAATCCGTTTATAGAGTAGTGACACAATGGTATGATGCATTTTCAAAATCCATATCTCCATCCCATATATACCTCAATCTATTTGAACACAGAGCCCACTTAATGAAAAAATTATGAGACATTTATCCAGGTAAAAAATCTTTGGACAATGGCAATGACTACAAAATTATTACACAGGAAGCCCATGATAGAGAAATATGCAGGGATTCCAGAGTAGCAGCCCTGTCTATCAAAACCTGTAAATCCTTTATAGTTTTCTTTCCCCAGCAGGAGCACCACTTTAGGTGTTGTTTAAATGTATTTTGACACCTATAGTGGTTCTGGAAGTAAGTGATCACAAGACCGCACTGCATGTGTTCAGACTAGCCTCCTGTACATGATCCTTGATAACATCCTTTATCACTCATTTTTTCTACTATCAAGGTCACCACCCTCCTGTTTGACATTATGTCCGGACAGTCAGAGGTCGATCACCCACTATGCGAAGAATGTACAGACACCTTACTAGATCAACTGGATGAGCAGCTTAAGATTACAGAAGATGAATTAAAAGACTACAAAGTGTTCTTTAACAAGCTCAATGACAAACCAGCCCTTGATACTGAGGGTTTGTCTAAGGAACTTACTGATCTTAGAAAGGAGGAAGAGGAACTGATAAGAAAATTGGAAGAAGTTGAAAAGGAAAGAGAGAATGTGGCTAAAAAGATGGAAATGGAAAAGGAGAGGTCCAAACAGTTAGAAGAAGAAGAAAGGAAATACTGGTTGGAATACAGTGAATATCAAAAGGAGTTGCTAGAGTGTGAGGATGACCAGCAAAGGTTAATCAATACTAAGCTAATATTCACTATACAATCTTCCTAGTACTACCTGATCTTTGTAGGCACAAAGTGGTAAAAATCAATGTTGAAACTGACCCCCTTTTCACCTGTCTACACTAAAATCAACCTTGATCTCCTTTTTTTGCGACCATCTGCAATCATTTTAAAATCTATTTTGTAGTAGGTAGTGTTTAATGTGCTATGAAATTTATGTTATTTATCCTCAGTGTTGATAATCAAATGAGATATGCTCAAGCCCAGTTGGATAAACTTAAAAAGACAAACGTGTTTAATAGTACTTTTCATATATGGTGAGTAGATAGTTTAATTATTCTTTGGGCTTTCATGTTTCAGAATCATGATTGTTATTCTCATTCCCTATGCTTTCAAGCCTCACCAGAAATATTTTTTACTACTCATGATTAATGAGGAAAATTTAAAATGTGGGGAAAGTAACAAATAAAACCATTATTTTTAAATAAGACATAGAACATTCTTTGAGCAGGTGTTTTTCTGGACGTAGGAAATAAAGTAACGTAATTAAAAGCTTCCACAAGTGAAAAAAATTCCAGAAATACAGAGGAAATGGGCAGTTATGGTTTCATGGTAGAATTATGACTAATGGCATGAGAGTTTCAATGTTTTCTACTTTAGGCATAAAGGTCATTTTGGAACCATTAACAACTTCAGACTTGGTCGTCTTCCTAGTGTGCCAGTGAGTTTCATTATTACATTTGGAACTTCAGTACCTTGGGTTTAATTCAAATTGTTGTTCATCTTAATTAAGGTCTCTTGGTTGCTTTTGTTAGGTTGAATGGAGTGAAATCAATGCAGCCTGGGGCCAAACAGTTCTCTTACTTCATTCTCTTGCTCGAAAAATGAACTTAACATTTGAGAGGTAAAGTAGATAAGGCAAAAACTAATGTTGGCATCATATTTATTTTCAGTTTACTTGCAAATAAGGAAACACTCCAATACACCCTCTAGAATATATCCAAAAACCTTTTAATAAAGGAATATAAGTGTTAGTTTTAAGTTATTGAAAAGAATGTCAGGTTAACTTGGTGACTTGTATAGCAGTTCAGGGGAAAAATTAAGTACCCTGGTACACTGTGTGAAGGGATACATGCAAATATGGTACACATGTAACCCTTTGTTAAAAGAGTGAGCACATTCCTAAACAGTACAATGTTTCAGATATCGCTTGGTTCCATATGGAAATCACTCTTACTTGGAATCACTTACAGACAAGTCAAAGGACCTTCCTCTGTGAGTTACTTTATTTTATTTTACAATGCAAGACTATTATCTAACTCGGAAACCTAATGGTTTATTTAGATGCGAGGCATTTGCTTACCTGTAATGTATTTTTAGTTTTCCTTTTATTACACTGCATGTAACTGACCATTAGACTAAAACTACCTTCTGTAACTTTATTATTCTAAAGCGAAATGTAAATAAAGCTTCTTGTTGTTGTTGTGTGGTTAACATTAAATTTTTTGTAATTACTGCCGTGTTGCTAGTATACATAAAGTTGTTACATTGTGCCTTATTTTAGAACAAAGGACCATGGGTTACTCAGAACTATTGTTTTATTTATTGAATTATTTATGCCCATTTCTTTTATATGTCAGATATGGATCTGGTGGATTCAGGTTCTTTTGGGACACTAAGTGAGTTTGACGTTTCAATAGATACCAGTACATTTAGAAGAATTGATCAGGATAGCCATTATTGTACAACACTGTTGATTTGATGTTGTGTGGGTGTATGGTGTGTGTTCCATTTGGTGGGGGGGGGGGGGGGGGGGAAGGGGGGAGGGGGGGAGGGGGATGGTAAGGGTTCTCCTTTTCCCTTTCCTTCCCATGCTTGTTTCTGGGTTTTATTTCTTTATTTCCTTCTCGGAGATACTAGCCTATTTTTGGCTACTCTGCAATTTGAGATAAAATAAAGTTTTATGTATGTATGGGTCTTTTACATTCGTTTTTGTATATTTTTCAACCTTTCCCCCCCTTGGCATATTTCCCACTGGGTTAATGCAACCATGACAACAATGGCTTAAATGGGCTAATTAACACCCAAAATAAAAGAGGAAAAATCGTGAATTTCGACCAAATAAATGTAATCTATACTGAGAACATTAAATTCTAGTTTCTGGTGACTAAAACTAAAGTCAAGTTTCAAAAGTTGGGAATTCATGGAAAAACTGAAATAAAATGCAGACTCATGCAATCAGCCGAGACAAAACAAGTAATTCATTATAAACTGACTCACCTTTGCTTACCATTTTATCGTTTGCTGTGTTTCTTTAAATGTTGAACGACTTTTTCAGCTTATGTGAATCACGCGCGGAAACAGCAACTAATGTTACCAAATGTTGACTTTTTTCCCTAACTTTTGCTCCTCTTGAGTTTAAATTTGCATTTTACAAGTATTTTCCTTAAAACATAAAGTCTCTTTGGCTCAAAATAAAGTTTTAAATACGGAATAACTACGCTCCTTTACGTTGTTCACAAACGTGAAGACTTTCGAAGACTGCCTCCGTTGATTTGTTAGCTGTAACCGCGGACTGCACGCTTTAAAAATGGCGGGAAGAACAAGGATTGCGTGCTGTACTTTGTAAGCTGTTTTGTGATTGGTTGCTCCGTTAAAAGTGCAACATCTTTTTGCCAGAAACATGGTTCATACGGAAAAAATACAAAACTAATTCCAAACAAAAGAATTCTGTAAGAATAGTCTTAAAAGTCTGTAAAAATGTACTGTTCTTCCAAACAGGAAAGAATCCTTGAAAATGTCCGTAAACAATCGATTTGTTAATGCGTTATTTATTTATTTGTTTTGTTTTTCCATTAGGTTTGACCAGGCAATGGTTGGCTTTTTGGATTGTTTACAACAGGTATTAGAAAAATATAAAGTAACAAAACAAGATCATTTGATTGAGGCCTTTGCAGCAAGAAACGTTTTGAGGGAATTTGTAAGGAAGCTGTACGCGTAGTAGACTAATCTTGTAGGCAGGTTTGTATTCCCTATAGTTGGCAACAAACTCAGTAACACATATGGCTTTTTCCCCTCTAAGTTCTCACTACAATAGTACATTATTCTCTTTAGAGACTCCAAAATTAAGTGTAACCCTGTAGCGTAGAATACTGCTATTAATGTGGCTTTTATTTGGACCAATTTTAATAAGGTCATTTTACATTCCGTGCGCATCTTGCCGTTTTTAATCTGTTGTTGTAGCTCAGCTTCATTGTATGAAACATCAGTTGAGACGTTTAAATAATGTTCGTCTTTAGTTTAAAGAAGCCGTAGAGAAAGTGGATAAGAGATTTTGTCTTCCTTACAGGTAAGCACATAAAAACTGAGTGTTAACAGACAGATAATCCAGGATACGTCAGTTCGACTCAGTAAAAACCGACATAATAGTTAGAATACTGGCATTCGTGAACTTTCTAAGTTGTTTCTTTTTTATTATGTATTTGTAACAAGTGTGCATTCGTTTTGTGGTCTTAAGTGGAATTGTGTAGGCTTAAAATCAGAACTGGAATCGATTTTACTTGGTTTATTGAAAAACATATTCAAGCGTGACGAAACTTTTCAGCCTCTTTACCGTTTCGGAATTGTGTGACAAATTGGTAATATTAATTCATGACATCACGATTACGTTATTAAATGCTCGTTCCAAAATTACACAAGGCGTGTTCGAAGTTACTTGATTGCTAATTGTTATTCATGACGCATCCCTTGCATCACTAATTACTAGCTCAATTAGCCCGATCACTTGCTAACGAACTCGCGCTAATGAACTAAGTGGTAATTACGTTTATGACGTGTAGCCCGAGAGACTAATCATTTGCCACTTCTCACCGGACTGGTCAGACGCAACTTTTTTAGCTCCGTGAAAAATTCGTCAGATCAGTTCAAAAATGGCCAAGGCTCGCCGTGGTACCAAGAAATCCGTTGTAGCCAAAAGAAAGAAGGCCGCTAGCAAGAGATCAGCCAAGCGCCCGGCTCTTACAAATCAGGCGGTATACAATGCCATCGCAGCCTTGAAAGACCGCAAAGGATCAAGCGCTAAAGCCGTTTTGGCTTATCTCAAATCCCAAAATGCAACAAAAGCAGTGTCACCTCTGCAAGTAAAAGTTGCTTTGGCAAGAGGTGTGAAATCAAGGGCGCTTATCAAGAGTGGTGCTTCCTTCAAGCTTCGTCAAGTGTCAACTCCAAAGCCAAAAGCAAAGAAAGCAGCGAGGCGGACAAGATCTCGCTCCCGCTCGAGGTCAGCTTCAAGTACTCGCTCCAGCAAGTCCCGATCGCGTTCTCGTTCGCGATCCCGCTCTCGATCACGATCTAAGAGCCCAGGCAGGAAGTCGGTGAAGACAGTTACTAAAGCTAAGAAGGTAGTCAAGAAGGTTACCAAAAAGCGCAAGGCCAGGCGTGGAAAAGCCGCGGCCAAGAGACGCCTCACCCCAAAAAGAAGCAAGAAGGTCGCACGCAAAGTAAATAAGAAGCCTGCCGCACCACGAAAAATCCGCAGAAGGCGCCGACGATCTGCGCGCAAGTGAATGAACTTTTAACTAAACGAAGGACTGTGATCATTTTTTTAGCTTGCTATGGTTAAGATCTTAAAAGCTCCTTTAAGAAACAAAGACTTGACACGCTGAATTGAAATTTTTGTAAGCGATAATAACTGGAAATTTTTCACACGGATGGACTGTACATTATAAGAAAAACATCTTGAAATAAAAAAATATGGAGGGACAAGAATGTTGTCTGTTTTATATACTGTGAGAACGATCCACAAGATAATGCAATTAGTAATATTCTTGTGTAAAAAAGAAAGCCTTTTTCCTGGCAATTCTAATTAAGTATTTTTTTAATGGAGGCTCCTTGCACGCGCAGTGACGCAGTTTCAATGCGCGCTTAGGATGGACACTAAATAATACGTTTACTTTTATAGGCGATACAATTCTGGTAGAAAAAAAAAAGAACAACAATTACAACAATTTGCATTGCATTGTGCGTACAGTTTAGAATGATTCCTTCAAGGAATCTCCTTCCCAGGCTCTACTTTGCTATAACCCGTTTTGCCAGCCGCATTAATACAGGTTTAGGGATAAGTGTTACGTTTGAGCTTAAAGTACAAGAATTGTTGGCCCACAAGTCAACTTAAGCTAGAATATAAGGACCTAAATTTTGGTCCAGTCATAGAAGAAACAGTTTAAAACGCACTTCATGTTTGAAAAATTGAATTAAAACGTTTGCGCGAATTGTCTTTGTCTGCGTCTAACACTGGCAAGATAACTGGTCAGGGCAGCCTGGGCAGCTCGCAATTGGGCAATTTCTCATATAAAATTTTGTTGTTTCTATGTAGGATGGAGAAAGGAAAAATTTACGACTCCAGTGGAAGTGGTGGACCGTTTTCTATAAAGTGAGTTACTCTTTTCAAATTGGCAAGTTACCACACCGTTGGCAAAAGCACCTAGAACAAGACGAAACAATAATCCCGTTACATATGAGAACAAGTCTCTAGTTGGATGATATAAATCCATGACAGGAATGACCCAAGACAGTAGGTTTTTACGAATTCAAAATGGAGATTTTACCATTTTATTAGACATGGAATATAACCAACAAAGTCTAACCCAACACGGGAAACAGTTAGACAATCTGATAAGTTTTTCAACGGTTAGCATCTTTCTTTCTTATTTTTTGGGTTGTGCAAACAGCCCTTCTATTACCGGAAAAGCCACTTACTGATTCGTTCCGTTGTATTCTGTAGTTGTGGATTAGTAAATCTAATTCCAATAAATGTATTTCCTTTTTTAGAATACAGTTTAACTCGGAAGAGCAATGGACAAAAGCGTTGAAATTCGTGCTGACTAACCTGAAATGGGGACTGGCCTGGGTCTCGTCCCAGTTTACCGAGAAGTGATCATAACGCGCGGTCGACTGTGCTGTAATCACTAAATCTAATTGATGTTAATTTATGGTTGGTCAAAACATACACATCCACCTCTTAACAGACGTTAATGAATAAAAAAGCCATTGCATTTCATGAAAAGTTTGGTTGATTTTTCAAGAGTATTTATAAAACAATCATTACCAAACGTGGTACGTGAACGTGGTAATCATTTGCAAAAGGAAATAAAGACCTGTCATATTTAATCATGGTAGCAGATATACTTGGGTATTAAGCAACTGCTGACAGGAGATATTGGATGTGAATACGTTCTCTTTATCAAGAAATTAATTCTCCATCTCCTCCCCTAACCCATATTACTACAGGCTGTGTAGTTCCCAAACTAAAATTACTCATTGTAACTCTGTACGCGATCCAGAATATATGAAATTTATTTAATGAGGATTAAGTTTCCTTTTTTAACAACTCATCCAGTTTCCTCCGTAAAAGCATATACAGAAGAAAAACAGGTAGATTTATGTTGGAAATTCTAGGTGATTGAATTTTACCTGAACCCGGAACTTGATCTCTACTACAGTTAGAGCTCTGACCATGTTAGTCTGTTACACAGCCGTTTTTAGTGTCGTCACGCAACGCTCCTCCCCAGTAAAAACGGCTGTGTAGCAGACTGTGACCATCTGAGCTGTATAGTTTCCCACACGGCCGATTTTGTGCTTTGTATTGTCACACAATGCTCCTTCCCAAGAAATTGATAACGGACATTTTTTTAACCAACAAATCAAAGCAATCAAATGTCAGGTACCAGCATCTTGCCTCTATTTAGCCCCGAAGCGGGGGGGGGGAGGGGGGTACTCCGGATTTCAAGTGACAGGGATGATCAAAGGATTTTTTGGGGTTTCAAATTTTCGATTTTGGGATTTTTTTGGGTAGGAAAATTTTGGCAAGTTTTTTTTTTGGGCAGCTTGATTTCAGCTTTCTGGAAACTTTTATGGCTAGGAAAAGTCGGCATGGAAATATTTTTTGGGGGTTAAATTTTGGTTCAGGAATATTTTTGGGTTTTGATTTTTGCCCCCATTCGATCATCCCTGTCACTTGAAATCTGAAGTACCCCCCTGGGAATTAAGCCCCTTCCCCCCCCCCCCCCCCATGTGGCCTTTTTATTTCAAGCACATATGAGGCGGAGATTTACAGAGAGGGGGGCCTATTCAATTTAGCAAAGTTGATGGCATAATTTTCCATACAGAACTAGAACACAAAGTGGAAAGGGTCAGGTTCATAAGGTTAGAGGTAATGCAGTCAAGATAAGAAACAAATCCATACTTCAAGCACGTGAATAAACCATACATCGCATGTTTATTTCAAAATAAAGTGATGTTTCTGCTAAAGATGATGCTGATTTATGACATACCTCTATTGAGCAGCTAACCTCCATGAAGTGGCTACTTACCAGTAACCCAAGGGTGGCAGCTTAATGAGGGTTCAACTGTAAGTACAGTGTATTATTTAAGAATAAGGGGGGAGGGGAGGGTGGCTTTAAAGAGAAGGGGGCTTTAATAATACTGGCAGAAAAGTACAGGTTTTTGTCTAGATGTCCTGCTAGACTCGGTTACCAGCTGCTATTCAAGAAAAGAGCCCACACTCCACCAACTTTTCAGGGAGCAACAATGAAAGTAACCCCTAATGTAAAATACATGCTCCTTACCACCTTCTGATCCATGAATAATGAGATAATCCACAGTTAAAAAGTTTTCAGCTCTGGAAAGCAGGGAAGTATCCAAAAAAGAAAGAACAAAAGAGTGATTGCACCAAACAAAATGATATTACCTCTTATTCTTATTAATACAGTACAGTAAATTGGTGTTACCTGATCAATAATATATAGTCTTACATTCTTGTTAGTAATAAATGTTTTTAATTAAATACTGGAAATAAAACTCTATTAAAAAACATCCAATAAAATTACGAGTACAGTATACAAGCATAAGATAAAAGCCATCACAAAATCATTGATAAAAGTGTATCTAAAATAAAAAGCCTTAGGCTTGGGTAAAAAAAAAAGAGAGAAAAATATTCAAAACAATGATTGAAATGTGTCTACTTTATCTTTCCAATCACATTTGCGATTTCTGCCCCGCTCAAATCAGTATTCAACTCATGTTTAGTTGTTCTGGAGCCTCTTACACATAAAACTGCTGATCTCAATAGGTTAAAATATAGTTTTGCTCTCAACCAATGAAGTAATAAATCACTTACTCTGTAGCCATCTACATTCCCTTGAGGAGCTGGGCCCATACATCACTCTGTAGAAGCTGAAACTAAAGGAGAAAAGCCATGTGATAGTGAGTAAGGTTAACTCACAGAGTTTAAACCATTACATGTTCATGATTCTTTAAATTTCTTACCATAATATCTCCAGTCTGTGTTAAGAGTCACATAAATACCACAGTCGAACACGCCAGTATTCTTGCAAACCTAAGTCAAGAATCCGCCAAAGGAGGGACTTAAGGTGGCTCACGGGAGTTTTTTAAACTGACTGACCACCAATTTTCGACCTTGAATAAATACATTAAAAATGATTTTCTCAAAATGTCAATGCTTACATGCAAACTAGCAGTAGATTGAAGTTTGATGCACAGTACTGTTTTAAAGATCAGAGTGTCTCTAGCAAAGTAACTTGGGAAACTTTTGATATTTGGTATTTGCCAAGAGAAATTCTTTTGAAGAGTCACTTTTTTTTCAAAATTATGAATGCTGTACATAAGTAGTTTTTAGGCCAAGTTTGGTTGATATTATATGAGATCATTGTTTAATAAAGCATGCCTTTTTTTAAGTCTGGTTTTGGATTCTTGAAATGCCTTTTTAAAAAAACATTAACTCTGCAAAATGCACAGCAATTTTCCCCACTGCATTCCAAAAAAAAAGCTGTTCTAGTTGGTACTGGAACAAAATCAGTTTAGTTGATCTCTTGTTTTGTACTTTTATAGTAATATAAAATTATTTCTCTATATTCAGCATTTCTGCAAACACAAATGGGATCACTAATAATTTTTTATTCATATAATGTATTCTAATATCTGAGCATGAGCACGAATTGTCTTTAAAAATACTTGAGAGGTCTATTGGTCCCCCTTTTCAACAAAGTTTGGAGTGTGTTGATAGACTCTAAGAGTAAAAAGAATGGATGCCAAAATGGCAAAGTTTGTGCTCTTATTTGACAATCTCATATATTAGAATAGTTGCAGTCAATACTGTGCAGATTATAGTTGTGCAAGTGTTGGCCTTCATCCACCAGTAATTATTGTCCAAATATTCATCAATGACAGCTTCTCTAACTCTTCTAGCAGGTAAAGTTTGGTTGTTTTTTGAGTTATCAAGCCCCATTAATTCCATTCCTGTAGTACTTTTCTCGTTTTGAAGTACTGAGTTCTCCACTTTCTCCAGATTTAGCTGCAGTGCCCTAAAACAATCCTCCATTTTCCTTTGATTTATTTTCATTCCAGTAGTGACAGAATCAATTTTTGATGCAACTATTTCAATTATATCCTTGATATTACTTTTGGTTTGACTTGCACCTGAAGGTTGTCCACCACCAAAGTTTTTATTTGCACCTGGAGGTTGAATTTGAATTCCAAATTCTTTAAGAGGCTCAGATGCTAAATTCAAAGTAACAAAATTCAAGACATGTCCTAATTCCTCAAGCTTTTGTTCCAGTAACTGATTTTGTGTTGAAAAGAACTCCTTCAGCTCAGTTGCTTGGATTCCAATATTTTCCCCATCCTGTGATTTTACGAGGTCTGTAATTTCATCTGTTTTTTCTATTAATGCAGTTCCAGTTTCTTTGATTGAGTTTTTAATCTGCTTCAAGCGAATGTAGTTAACAACAGTGGAACCTAGAATGCCTGGCAAAATAACAACATCAACATATCACTGTCAGTGAAGTGAAGGCATAATGATTACTTTGCTTTTTGGAAAGGACATACATCTTACCATGGCAGGTCAGCTTGTTAAGTTTGTACTCAGACAAACCAGGAAAGTTATAAGGCATACATTAAGCTGAATTTAATTACATTGCAAATTAGTCTTTAGCATTTGAAGTGTCCAATCATTTTGTCTGCCCCCAGGTAGGGTTTCATCAAACATTGGCAAATTTTAATCATACACAGCTTAATGACTTTTGCAGCTTTGTATACTTACCAACTTAAAGTGGAGGGGGTTGCTTATTAGCGAGGAGGACCTACCCTTTAGTCCCTGTTGGAGAAGGGAATGCCATCTCAACAAACAATTCAAGTCATGTGAAGGTATAGTTATTTGCAGGGTAAAGACAGTGCCATCACTTCCCAGGTATTTTAATCCAGCCCCAGGGATCAAACTTACAACCTCTCGCTCTACCATCCAGTACTCTACTAAATGAGCATACTCTGCTGCATGTGCCCTCTTCCTCCTCCCCCCTCCCCACCCCCTTCACAAAGGGTAGGACTTTTAAGCCTCATGTTGCTCTGATAAAAAGTTTTAGATCAGGGTGTGGGCTAAGAGAACCAAGCAAGTCAAGTGAGAAATGAACGTACTTCCTTTGCCCTGTGCAGGCGGTTAGATCTTCAAGTGGCTTGGATGACCACATAAAATGGTGGTCCTGTCTCCAGTTGGAGATGTAATAGTGTCCCAAGGGCAATTAGTACCTCAGTGCTAAATGCAATGATACTCAAAAAAGTGCATATTATGTTATTATTATTATTACTGGGAAAATACTTACAGTCTGTACCACCAAAGTTGTCAACAAAACCCCAAAGTCTAACTCCAACCCCACCCCATATGTTCCCAGAGGAATGCACCTGGGTGATCGTGAAGGGAGGGAACTTAGTACTAAGGGTGACCTTACCAAGTGCTGCTCCTCCAATAGACCCAATCACAGACCAGTGTTTGGTCCTTTCTGCTCTTAGTCGCTCTCTCTCATGGGAATTTCGGACGGCCCCTGATAACAGGGCAAACTGATCTCTTTCCAGTGCCTCCAAGCTTTCATGTTCAGTCTTCATCTTTTTTTCTTCAACCAGTATCTTGTGTTCTTCGGTCGCCAGTGCTAGATAACGCTCGTCATCACGAGGAACCCGGTCTAATTTCTGACGTACTTCTCGGAGTCTTTCTTGAACAGAGTATAGCGCCATTTTCGTTGCCTGCACTTGACTTCGAGTATTCATGAAATCATTCTCCGCTTTCTTGACGCTGGACTGTGCCTCTTGAACTTCAGAAAACCCCAGCAGATCATCAAAAGCTTGTACAAGACCACTGGTCCTTTTGAACGAGCTTTTCAAAAAACCTTCGCCCTTGTTAGAAATAACATTTGAAGCCTTAGTAAGCCATGATTTGCTGTAATTTTCATGGCGGCGAAGGCTCGTTTGAAATAGGCGAAGACCTCTTATTACAGTCGTCAAACTATCTTGATTGAAAAATGTCCTTGCACGGAGCACATTTCTAGTAGAAAGACCATAGAGCATAGCTGATTTTCGTTAGTAGAGATGAAGTTGTCAAGAAAAAGTAATTTCATTTCAAGACATACTTGAACTTGAACCGTCCGCCATCTTTGGGGTCACGCGTGGGAAGACTGGGGATAGTTTGAGGGAGAGATGATTGGAGGAGAGGGGAGAGGGTTGGGGTTGGAGAGGTTGAAAATGTGTTGATATTCGGCTAATAAGTGTTGATAAGGGTGAAGGTGAGGTGTTAGGTAGGGGTGAGTAGTAGTGTAAATACGATATTAAACTATATATAAATGGACAAGTTCTCCATGACGTCATAAGAAATGTTATCTTTTTTTTTCCTCTAGCCCCTCCCCCTCCCACCCCTCCCTCACCTCAATATTTAATGTTGTTATACCCAGGCTTGCTCGCCTTAGCCTCCATAAAATATGGCGACGATGTTCGGTTGTCGGATAACGGAAGGTTACCGTGTTTTCACAACTTGCCAGCGCCACATACCTCAACAAGTAAAGTTCATCTGTGTAAAACAAGTTGGAAGCATTTACCATTGCTTGGATAGTAATCAAACTACAAACTTTTCTACATCTTCTGCGAATTCAACAAGGGGAGATTCACGGGTTCAAAAATTTCGTAAAGTTGTCGACACTTTTGTTGCTGGAAGTAAACAGTTAGGCAAGGATGTGAAGCTCATGCTTGATATACAGAAAAAGTTGAGAAATAGTAATTACAACTGGGATGGTCTAAAAACAGAGGAAATTATCCATTTACATCAGGTAATTAAAGAAATAACTTCAACAGATTTCTGGTCTTTGAAGGACAAAGTGATGCGTACTGGAAAACATAATCAAAGGCCGCGGATCAATCTTCACAAAATATTTACCACCTTAAAGAAATGCTCTGTAAAATTTGAGAGCCTTATTTATGAGGTGCTTCTGACTGACTCTTAGAACATTCAAACCACAGGGCGTCCAAGCTCAATTTTAGCATACAATGGGCACTTTAAACACAACGATATATGTAAGGTATTCTGTACAACGTTTAGTTCAAAGATTATGAAGGTTTGTATGGGATCGCAACCTAAGTAACTTACCATCTTAATATTGTAGCGTGAGAAAACAGTTGACTTTTCGTGACACCACCACTGATTTCCCGGTGAAATGTTGTCTGAGATAAACAAGTCACAAGAATTCCATACTCAAAACACATCACTACCAAGATCTGGATAGTGCTTTTGATTGGCTGAAAATTTGCTTCAACCAATGGAAGCACTACCCAGATGTGGGTAGTGATGCTTCATCAGTTTGTGTTCCTTGTCATTTATCTGCTTTTTTGCCCAAATTCTGCTGATCTCAGCACTTTATTGTCCCTTGAGTTGGGATTTCTTCTTTTGAAATTAATTATCCCATACAAACCCAGCCTCCTTTGCAGCTTCATACTCTTCAAACCCACCAGTGAAACACAACACCTCATGTATGTTATGTCGTCCATAGTATGCTAAATAGGCTTGGTCTGCCTGTGCTCAGACACACCACTCCTGTTAAAACTTTTCACTTAGTTATGCACTAATCAGTGGAAAGCCCTGCACCCCCATACCCTGGGAATGCGGGGCAGTAGCGGGAGATTTCAGGGGTTTTAGACTGTCACTTTGCCAGGCTATGTGGGGTTTTCAACAGTATGAGATGCAAGTATCAGCTAGTGGGGACCAATAGCAGGGCTTAGACGGGGATTTGCCCTTCACACTATCTTGAATAGGCACGGCATGGGCCCAGGGGTAGGGGAACAGAAGTATATAAACATTACTTCTTATGGGAAATAACTGGAATATTGTTCTGGGTAGGCATATTAGCTGGAGGTCTCATGCAACTATAATCACTTGGAGAGATTATGAAGTTTGGAATTCCAAATCTGTAACTTAAGGTAGTTTTTTGTTCAACTTTACACTTTTGCCCGTGTGAGAGATGGAGAGCATTGTTCACTTTACTATTTGTAAAAGTTTAATTCTTTATTTCTTGAAATACATTAATTTTGGTCAACATTGTACAATTATTGACGTACAGAATTGCCCCCGTAGTGGGGAATTTGCTTCTTTTAGAAGGTATGTATGGTCTAATGTCCTGTTTTTCCCCGGGTATGGGGGTGCAGGGCTTTCCACTGATTATGCATTATTTAAAGCAATATTTTTTCCTCACGCATTATTTCATTACACTGTAATGTTAGCCTTTTTTACAAGTACATTATTTACACATGAAATGATAAGTTAATGGTGACACACTATCGCCCAAACATCATGTATTTATGGCTTATTTTCATTGTTTCGTGCTTGGTGAAATCTTTCAACATAAGAAATTTAGAACTGGAAGTTCTTTCAACTTGGGGACAGGATGATTTTAAAACTTTTTGTAATGAACTCTGACTTACTAATATTGACCTCTGTTCTTTTGTAGACAAGGAAAGACCTTCTTAAGAGTTTGCCAGTTGTGGTAGCTTTCTTTATTCCATTCTTGGGCTATGCTGTTCCACTTGTAGCGTAAGTGCTCTTTTTTCATGGTAACTGCAATGACCATACCGGTAAATACCTGATTGGGTAATAAATATAAACCCAAGACTTCATCTACATTTACAATGCTAATGAAATCACCAGTCATCAATGATTGCACTAGAATCTTTTTTTTAATCAAGACTGTCATCCACCACTGCTTATTATTAAATTGTGTATATTCAAGTCATAGGTTCTTTGTGTCTATTAATTTTCCAGCTTCCTGTATCCTAAGCAGCTGCTATCCCGTCATTACTGGCAGCCACACCAATGGGAAAAGTTTGCTTTGCAGGATGTCAGAAGACGAACAAGATATTATCTTCCTGTTGTCAGAGAAGTTGGAAGGTTAGCCTTGAGTCACAAAGCAAACATTAACCGCCAATCAACAGATCTAATGTCTACTTCAGTTAAGGTACATAATGTTATTAATTTTCTTGTAGCTGTGATACATCAACATCATGTTGAGGCTTGGGTGCAGGTGACTAAGTTCCATGATTTCAAATGGTTGCAGATCATCTATGTAGATGTAGTTAAAAATGTTAGTGTACATGTCTTAGTGCTGCGCGAGCCTGAGATGCTGATAGTGACACACTGTTTTCCCCACTCCCTTGTTGAAAATTTAACCTTGAATTCACCAACTTCATTATTCACGCTGTCATCCATTTTCAGTATCATCAAAGCACTTAAAGTTTTGGCACCAGTTGTTCAAACCTTGAAAAGTGCTATCCCCTGGAGAAATCACTATCCAGCTAACAGCAATTATTAGAGAAAACATGGGCTCAAATTTCACTTCATGTGGGACAAATTATTTGTCTCACCTCTGGTGAGGGCTGTTACCTGCCACATCACTGGTTTTAGCAACTTAATGACAGTGCACATTTAGTGTTGAAAGAAACTTAATATTTATTAAAATTAATCTGTACTTGATATTTCTTTCAGGTTGTGAACAAGCAGCATCCTTCAAATGAAGAGCTTCTAAGTGCAGTGGAATTTTTTAGGGGAGAACTTCTCAGCTTTGATCACCTACCTCGCTACCATCTGGTGAGGGAATTAGCTAACAGTAAATCATAACAAGCAAAAAATATAATGGCACTGAGAATTTTCTTTTTGTTTTGATCCAGAAAAAACTTAGTCAGGTCTGGCTTATTAGCCCATGGCTTCCAAAGAGGTTTATGCGAGCTCGATTGAAGAAACTTTTACAAGCAATACAAAAAGAAGATGCTGCTATAAAGAGAGAAGGACTGGAGAGTCTTAATGAACAACAACTGAAAGATGTGAGTTATTTTTACTATGCCTCCTTGTTTATAATATATGTAACAGTCTCACATCTTGGTGTAGTACATTCATTAGATAAGTTTATCATACTCTATTTTTATTGTTTAAGTATCCCAAAAAAAGCAGCCAAATTTATTGAAAGCAAATAGTACTCATCAAAGTTTCATTATTGAATTAACCTGGTTCCTTTTCTGTCAGGTATGTCACTCAAGAGGCCTGGACACTAGTGATGTTGACCCAGAGGCCCTGGTAATGTGGTTAGCTGACTGGGTGGAGCTATCAAATGCTGCAGGAGGTGAACTATGAATCTGTTAAATCATTTAACAATAATTCTATTACTTCATGTCTAAAAGAGTGCAATTAGTGAACTACAAGCAGATGACTTTATGATCAAGTCTTTTTATGCATGGTCTAATGACTTGTGTTCCCTAGAAACTAAGTGAGTCAAAACTTCGAAACTACAGTATAAACAAGCTGTTTCACAGTGAATGATATTAAAGTAGCTAAATGTATTATCTTTTTAATTAGTTAGTTAGTATATGTGCGTTAAGCATAGAAAGGCTTGAACTAAGTTCATGTTACTTAAGAGCCTCCAGGTAAAGTTTCTTAGTGATAAAACTTTTCACAGTTGTGGGCTTAGCTTCTGAGTGCATGTGAGGCTTAAACCTTGCAAAGGCATTTCCTTTCTTATGTAAATTATGCTAAGAACAACACAATTTACATAACAACGCTGAAACAGTCATTTCTAAGCAAGGCCACTTCAGCCAGATTTTCCTCCTGTATCTGTAAATGGGCTGCTCCCATGTAGTTGTTCTTTCTTCGATCATCCACTAGCATTTAAACATCTTTTTCGTGGCCTGTAGTTATTTCAAATAAATTCTTGTAGTTTGAAGATCATTCTTATTAATATCATTAGTTGTAGTTTTCAAGAAATCAATAATACTAGTAAGCTGCCAGGTTAGCTTCACTCTAACCATTTTTTTCCTTTTTGTTTACACACAGACATGGATGAATCCTTTTTGGCTCACTGTGCCATTTTTAAGGCCATAAATTATAATGCTGACAAAGATGTCCTCATCAGTCAAAGAAGTTGATTAATTCAGCAAGAGTAATCCAAGCATTGAAGAAAAATCAGTTCCGCTGCTCATAGAAATTCCCAAAACCATATTATTTTGTACACAAACAAAACTTATCATTATTTAATATTAGATGGTTTAGCCAGCTGTAGAAAAAGCAATAACTGAGAAATAAGTCAAAAGGTGGAATATAATAATTTTATTATATATGTAAACAAGTCTGTGAGATTTGCCCCTGATATTCTTACCTTTCTTGTTAAAACATGACATATGAACTGAAGCACTAAATCTTTTCATTGAAAAACAAAAATAATCACAAAAACGAAATAGTTATACAGTCAACTCCCTTAATTTCATCGCTATCTCTATATAATGGAAAACTTTTCTATACACCTATAGTTGTTGCAGCATAAACCATCATTAAGCCTGTCTATAATAAGACAATCAGAGCAATAACAAGGCAGCTGTGTTTGACAAATGCAACATGTATTCTCTTAGTAGAGATAAATGCTATTTTGAAAAGCAAGTGTCAAGAAAGATAGCAGACCTGAGGTTGATTTCATTCCATTCCCAGTGGTGTCTGTCTTGGCGAGAGTTAAGCTTACTTTTAAATAAATTATTATTCTAAGGAAATGATTATCATGTTCAGGTACTACTTTAAATGGAAATTCTATATTTTGCTGCCTAAAAATGAAATTGATATTAATTACATTATTATTTTAAATACTACTTATTTCAATCTTTGCTCTTTACTTTCCATATTCTTTCCAGCTGAGTTTTTTAGTTACACTTCGTTATTACTATATATAGCAGAGTTTTACTCCTACTAAGCTCAGCAGATAGAGTATCATTATTCCTGTTCCTAAACTGCTTCATATCCAGGTTTCTTTTTACAGTAGTACCACACCATTCCAACAACAATCAGCACAAGAACTACCACACCTGCAGCAGCAATCACTATTATCTCCCAGGTTTTGAGGGAGCCTGAAGATGGGGATTTGTTTTCTAAAAATAGCAAAGGAAAAAATAATTAACTACACAAAATCCCTCAGTTTGTATCAAGGATGGTGGAACATTTACATTTTTCCACATGGGGAGGGTGAGGCTGACAAGTGACTTAAATGCTGAGAGACTCTTCTGCAAGGAAAGTGTACCCCAGCTCTGCCATCCCTGTGTTTTGAGAGACTCTTACCATTGTTTGTTACTAACATTAAGTCCTGATCAGTTCTGGGTGCCCAAATTTTCGACAGGAAATGTTAAAATACCAGTCAAATACCACCTATGTTACACTATAAGCACACTATGTGCTTGATGTCCCTGTTTAATGCTAAAATGTTGCTGGTCATGATGGACTGATGCAAAAGAAAAAAGATTTAATGTGATCAACAGACCTGTTGGCTTGGTTTTGGGAGTAGGAAGTGCTGAAGATAAATTAAACCAGAAAAAAACAATGTTAGAATGTTTCAGGGTTACCCTGGGAATCAATTGCTGAAACAAGTCAGGGACTTTAACTGTGATATTTTAAAAGAAAATGCTATACAATTTTGCTAAAAGATTAAATGTGATCAACAGACCTGTTGGCTTGGTAGGAATTGCTGAAGATAAATTAAACCAGAAAAAAACAATGTTAGAATGTTTCAGGATTAACCTGGGAATCAACTGCTGAAACAAGTCAGGGACTTTAACTGTGATATTTTAAAAGAAAATGTTATACGATTTAGCTTGGTAGCACCTGATTTCATCTCTGTCAGTCCTGCAGAGGAATCCTTGTTATGTAAAAGAAATGTCTGACTCATTCAAAGAAATCAAAACTGGGCAGCAGTGTAAATGCAATAAATGTATTTTCTGTTAACCTACATTATATTAAAACTTAAATCTTATTTCTTACCTGGAGGAGTTCCACATTTTCCTGGGCAACAGCATTTACTTGTTAATGCTAGATACTGCAGATAGAAATTGACACCACTTCATGTATTTATCATAAATTGTCATCATTCAAATTATGGACCTCAGCCTGGTTTTAATATTACCATTTTCTTATTTTTTCTTAAACTTTCTTTCCAAACCTAAAAGATCTTTTAGCTGGATGAAATTTATTTGAACCTATCTAAACTCAGAAACTACTTTCTGTTTTTAACCCAAATGAAATTCTTGATAATCAGATTTTCCTGAACGTTACTATTTTTGATCTGCTATTCCTGTGCTCTTGCTATTATTAACATGGCTTTAAAAACGTGAAAGGAAGAACGTCCTGGAAAGTGAGGGCACTTACATATATGTCGGTGGGAGTATTCACTGTGTTAATGTATTCAAACACTGTCTCGTTTTCTGGCAGAGTTTCGTTACACACCAATGAAATAACAGCAGAATGATGTTCAGCAGCTCTGCTCCTGCAATATTATAAATAACAATGAAGTATAATTTATGCAAAAGGTATATATGACCTCATTTAGCTAAATTCTTGACTTGGTGAGGGTGCTCAGGGGCAGCAGCAAAAAAGACATGTGAAGTGCAAAAATAAGTATACTGAGTAACAAGAGAAAGGAGAAAAAACGTCACATTTAATATTTTGTTACCTAAACTTTAAGGTGAGGTTTGCTGTTATATTCCCTCCAGCATCTCCTGGAACAGAGCTAACAAACTCTGAATTTGCATCATTACCCAGACTTTCACAGCTAAGGACAGATCCATTTGTCCATCTCGCAACCTGAAAAGTAGGAAATAAAATGTTTACAACAGCAAAAATCATGGAACAATGAAATTTTGTACTATTTACTGAAATAACATGATACGCCCACGCTTCCATTGTTATTATTTAAGTTTTTTGTATCTGTCCTTTTCTATTTTATTTTTGTTTTGTTTCATTATTAGTACATACATATTTTGTACTTTATGTGTTGTAATAAAGCATTAATAATATTTTAATAATAATAATAAAAGTCTGAATAAAAAAAATATAAATATATAGAACATATTAGTTAGCCACATTCTTTCAGCTGCGATACAGTGAATATATTTTCCAGCTGCATACTTACAGAGGCATTAACACATGAATTAACACCAGGCCGGGTCTTGTTTACAAACTCACTAAATACACCACACGGACTGTGGGAAATATAATATGAATCCTTATCTTTGACTGTAAATCTGCAAGCAAAGACAAGACCTAGCTTTGATAGTGTCCCTGACAAGACTGTCAGATGGCCAGTTAATTGAATGTCAGATGCTCAAAGAAACCTGGGCCAAGTTGTTCAAAGCTGGGTTAAGATAACCCAGGGTTAGTGCAAGATTTGAATTTAGATTTGAAATCTTAAAAGGCATTTTAGTTTCAATTCTTTTTGTCTACAAGTTGATGATTGGAAGCTCTAAAAATAAGCGAGAAAATTATCCGAGCAAATGCTTTGAACTCAAGAAAAAGAAACCTGGGTTAAATTTAGCCCTGGTTTAAGCGCTAATCGGCCTTCGAACAACTGGGCCCTGCTGAGTAATTTGTCAGTTGTATGGTTGAAGAAGTTTTAGTGGTACAATATTCTTACAACACCAGTGACATAATTAATATGCCAGCTAGCAGCAGGGGAAAAGAGACACTTGTACTACTACCCAATGACTTTGTAGATTTGTCCCCTGCTGGAGATTAGACTGCTATTTCTTCATATCAACCCCCATGGAGTAAGGGGAGGGGGGGCTGTTGGGGTGCAGTCAACAAAGTTTTATATAGAGAGGCTCTGCCCAGAGGTTCAACCCCTTACCCTTTTATATACTATTTTTTGGCAGAAAAGGTACGCCCTTCATATACCTTCTATTAACAAACAGTATACCTTCTAGTTTAGAAATGTTACATCCATGTCAACTGCTATAAATGCAACGTCTTTGCTGAACCAGAAAGTTTCGTTGCCATCATAGAAATAACTCCTAAACCACCACCACCACCACTCCAACCACCCGTGATATTGACTATACATACAAATATGAAGGGTAACTCATTTCACCTTTCATTGCAAATAAAGCAAAGCAAACAGACTCTCGCATTGCTACCTTGGTGTGGAAGAATTTTCCTTGAGGGGCAGAAGGTTTACATAAATTTTCGTGTTATTTTTCTCCTCGTAGCAAGCACATCCATCATAGCCCTTGACAGCAGTACACTCAAATGCGACCGTCACTAGACTGCTTCCTCCCAAAATAATTAGAAGTACCAACAACTGCTGCTTATCCGACATTTTCGATAATTGTAAGTACGATGCGTCTCCAAACCCGGAAACATCAACTGCTCACGTGAGGAGAGCGTGACAGGCAAA
Organism: Porites cylindrica; assembly: GCA_964035525.1. Lineage (NCBI taxonomy): Eukaryota > Metazoa > Cnidaria > Anthozoa > Scleractinia > Poritidae > Porites > Porites cylindrica. The sequence goes on along the minus strand of OZ037787.1, from coordinate 71,534 downwards.
TGGGGAAAGTGACCCAGGCCGCACCTTGACAACACCTTGACACCCAACTTTTTTTAAAACTGCTCGGCTGTCTACAGCCCCAGAATGACTAGGAAAAATAAGAGGCAAAATGGAAAAGCGCCTTTGCAGTGTGTCTGCCATTTCTTAATAAATCGGAGCTCTCATATCGTATTGCTGGGGTTTTAGGTCGATTTTACTTACAGACTTGCACGTCAGCAAAAAATTCCTATTGGCCAAAAATCAACTCAGCTCCAGGTTCTCTCTGATTGTAATTATCAATATGGCGGACGAGAACCGCTAGTTACATGTTACTTTCTCTGTCTTTCTCTGTTGCTGTTGTATCTTTTTCTTCACGACTCCACTTGTTTTTTTCAATACAATGTTCTTAGACTACTTCGTTGCGAAAAGAAGATTCAGAAGAAATCCTGTGGGGAAAATGATGTGTTAAATCAGCGTGGGATTCAACAAGGACTTTGAAGCTGGTATTTGTTTACTGTACTAGCAATATTACACAAAAAATATTGTAGTAATCTTCTTGAAATGGAAGAAAGCTGCAGCGAAAGACAGGAAAATGAGCTTCAAGCTATTCAAGCGATATATATGGACGACTTTCAAGATCTTCGTGAAAAGGTAACCTCCTTGAAATTTTAGCCAGCTGTTTACAAATTTCCTTTGGCCTGTTTTTCAAAGCGAGTTCTGGTGCTCATCCTTTTTCATATGAATAAAAGTTTACTTTTACATGCAAATTGAGGTCATTTTCACACAAATGGTTTTGCACCAAGCATTACTTGAGAAAGGTTTCTGGGTTTCTGTTATGGTTTACTCATTTTAAATATTATTGATCCCGAGCTGACATCTGAGGAACATGTTGACAGCTTCTCTGGCAAATTGGCAAAACACATAGAAATAATGAGGTCAATTCACTTCCATAAAACATATCCTTGTGTTTGATTGCCCTTTTTGAGTACAATTTACATCTAAGAGGATTCTAACCAGGCTCCTACACAAGCCATTCTGAACAAAACTAAGTTAGAAAATCAAGAACAGCGGTTGATTAATTTAAATTCATAATAATTTGAATAAATTAACATCTGCCATTTGTCTATGAAGTTCAGGTCAACCATTGCTCCTAACTGAGAAAGTGTCTTCGTCGCACTAGAGTTTTATCTATTATCATGAATGATTAAATGTTAGTGAAAAATTAAAGTGGTCTGTAAGTACCTGGCATAGTAAATCGAACCCAATCGAACTAAATTTCAATCGAACTCAATCGAACTCAATCGAACTCAATCGGTTAATTGAGTTCGATTGAGTTCGGCAATCGAACGAAATCGAACTCACCGAAAAGAAAAAAAATCAATCGAACCCAATCGAACGTTCGATTTTCGAACTCGTGATTTATGTAAAACAGACGTTGAAAATCCATTACCAGATCTTAGAAGCTCGAGTTACTTCAGCCCCGGAGTGTAGCGCACGCGTTTTTCGTAAACGAAGAAATTCCGCAGAAATGGCTTCAGATGCGTTGTGGATCGTAAGCTTCAAATGTATAGTCAAAGGCTACCAGGAATGCCGCTTTGACGTCAAGGATGGCGAAGTTTTCAGGGTTTTAAGAAAATAGGCGAGAAAGGCCGTGCCTTCCGAATTGCAAACGAGCGCAGACTTAACTGCCGTGGACAGTTTATAAATGGGGTTTGTGTTATTGAATAAATAGTAACGGGCTTGCTTTGGGCTTGCTTTGTATAGGTTCACCAGAGCCAATCGAACGAAATCCATTTAATTGTGTTCGATTGAGTTCGGTTTCCGAACTCAATCGAACACAATCAGACGGATTGAGTTCGATTGAGTCCGATTGAATTCGATTTGTTCGGAAATTGAACTCACTGAAAGTGTGGTGTTCGATTTCGTTCGATTGCCAAACTCAATCGAACTCAATCCACGGATTGAGTTCGATTGAGTTCAATTTTCGAACGTTCGATTTACTATGCCGGGTAAGTAACAGAAAGTTTCATTATAGATTCTCTGAGGAATATTCAAAACCAATAACTTTTTTCATTAAATATAGTATACATGCCGATGTGCTGCTAATAGCAAAATTACTAATGCTAATGTACATGTATGCTCTGATTCCATATGATTTGATGCAACTTGATTCGAGGTTAGGGTTTTTTTTTGTTTTCATTTCTTTTTTTTATTATCTTACATCTTCCTTAGCCTGAGGATCCACCCAAAGTGTGTTTGAAACTAACACCCCTGCAGAGTGTTGTTGCTAAGGAGGTGTATGCTAGAGTTGAATTGATTGTACAATATTCAGCAGATTATCCTGATAGGTAAGTTGACTAAAGAGTTATAAATTTTTTGAATATGCCTGGTGGATTGTTTGATATCTAGTCACACTATTTTTATTTTACTGAAATGTTATGTCTAATCACATTATATAAATATTTATAAAATAACTAAGACAGTACATACGCTCTGAATGGTTAAAAACGTATGATTTATTGTGCTGGTAAACTCATAGAAAACTTAAAGTTATTTTTTAACAGCAATAGACCACACTTTCTATGGATTTACCGGCGTGATAACCCACTTAGGAGGTTGGGAGAACACTCAAAAAGCTTGTAAATCACTCGCCTTTGGCTGGTGACTTACAAGCTTTGCGAGTTTTCTGCGAACATCCTAAGTGGGTTATCATGCTGGTAAACCTGTAGAAAGTGTGGTCTATTGCTTTGATATTATTCATGCAAAGTTGAAAAATATGTGAGTGACATAACATCAGTCATGTTGATTCTTACTGAATTGCAGTCTTTGTTTTTAATTATCAGTTTATGGGCATATGTATTCGTAAACAACAAATCTTGAGTGCATCTGTTAAAATAAAATTCTACTCTCTCTCTCTCTCTCTCTTTGTAATTTTTTTTTGTTGCAGGAGCCCCAAGATATCCTTGTGTAATGCTACAGGTATCTCAGATGAAGATTTGAGTAAACTTCAAAATGAACTGCAGCTAATGGCAGCAGACCTTGTTGGTGAGGTAAGGTTCTGATCATATTGTAATATGGCTGTGACATCAAAAATTAACCGAGGGATTTCAAGTGAATTACTGAATGAAGGGTGACTATTCATTACAAAATTGACAGATACTGTTTATGGTATAGTATATGTTTCTGGGTTGTTTAAAGTTTACAGCAGTCACCCAGACTGGGGGCTAAATTCTTAAGGGAAAAAATGCATGCAATGATAGTTAACGACTGTTGAAAGTAAAAAAAACTAATAGTGACTTGGAATCCACGGTCTCTTCTACTCTTGGACAAGTGATAACAAATTTTCAGTTTTTTTCCACGAACCTAAGTATCTTGACTTACCTGTGAAAGGATAAGATTATTTGTTGGTAATTCACAGCATAAAACTATCTTTTCAAGGTGATGGTTCTTCAACTAGCACACCATGTTCAAACGTGTCTCCACAAACACAACAAACCACAGCTGTCATTTTATGAAAAGATGATGGCAAACAAGCAGAAAGAAGAAGAAAGGAAGCTGGCTGCGAAGAGGGAAAAGCAGCAGATGGAAATTAGAGCGAACAAGGAAAGAGAAGAAAATGAGGTGTCTAGATAAAAATGTGGAATGATTTGCTGACTGAAAGATATGACATCCTTTGCCTTTTATTATTTATCTTTAAAACCAACATTGTTCCTAACCTTCATGGACACACTGCCTAAACAACAGTTACTAATATGTCAGTTTTTATGGCATTTTTATTGACCAAAGAAACAACTGTAAAAAGGTTACAGGATTTATAGTTCATGAGTAATCAAAGTTTGTTTCTCATTTCATTAGATGTTTGGAAAATTAATACGATAATGGCTAAATTAACTTTTTTACATTTATTTTTTACTAGAAAAGGGAAATAGAAGAGGAATTGCAGAGAAGAGAAGAAGCCATGAGAGAAAGCAAAAGAAGGAGAACAGTAGTGATTACAGTGAGGCATTCTTGGTTTACTACATCTTAAATAATTATTTTGATGTGTATTCTGACTGTGTCTACTGTTATTTATGTCAGTCAATCAGTTCACATCCATACCAAACTAGAGGGCCTAGATATGTACCTAGTTGGGTACATTTATACATGTATGTTAAATGACACTTTTTTTTTTACTTAAAACTTTTTTCTTTAAGTTCGTCCTCTTTTAACTGGTAATTTATCTTCTGTTTACCTGAAAACTTGTTTATTTTGAGATTCATGCCTGTCTGTTCCTCATCTTGAAACAGTAGGATTGTTACTGGTTCAAACTATGTCATTCAGTCTCAAGTCAGCTAAATATCTACAGATTTTATGAACTTACAAATTCTGCAAATGCAGTTTCCTCTCTTGTGATATTAATGACATATGAAGTAGCTAATTTTTTGTCTTGGCAGGAAAAGAATTCTAAAGCAGATCAACCTGCATCTACACAGAGTCTAAAAACAAGAGATAGTGAAAAAAGCCCTGTAATGGAGACACCACCAACCCTTCAGAAGAAACATTCGGGAAATTCAATTGCACTCTTTCAACCATCATCACCAAAGAAAACAGATGCTATCATTGGTCCTGGGAGTAGTATCTTGAGACGGCGGCGTAGTTCTGAAAGTTTGCCCGATGATTCCTTCACAGGGACAAGAGTGATAACTTTTAGTTCCAAGGGAGAGCAAGTTGTTCACTGTGGAAAATGTCTCGGTACATTTCTCTTGCCAATTATTTATTTTTATATTTCAGTAATGCCTTGACTGCTGGCTCAAATCTCAAGCTCAAATAGTGAAAATAAGCTTTTGTGATGGCATGTTATTATACACAGGTCAAGGTTCCTCAGGATCACGAGTATACAGTGCCATGAATGTGACACTTGGTGAACTTAATGCTGTTTGTGAGTGGAGTCTATCAGCTGCAACAACCACTAGCAATCAACAACATGACTTACAAGGAAGACTACTCAAACAGGTTGCTTTATTATATGTATGCCTTTATGCCAGTAACTACTATACAGTAAAACTTTGCAGCTTGTATTAAACCAGCCTTGTCCTCTTTAGAATTGATAGTGTTTTATGGTTTGTGTTTGTGTATCATTCATCCTTTTTCACCTGCTGAAATGGTTACAGGTTACAATTTGGAGCAACAGATTCCCTTACTGCTGAAGCTACTGGTAGGAAAACCTTTATACAGTTAAATAAATAAATTTCTGACCCTCCATTATGAACTGATTTATTTTCAAGGTATCCAGTGTAAAGCAGGAGATTTTGTCCCTTGCCAACCGAGTCAGCCATCCCAATCTAACTCACTACTTGGCTGTCAATGTCCAGGAAACTGCTCTGACTGTTAAAGTTCAGGTAAAGATAATAAAAAATGTAAGACCATTTATTTGCGGTCAATTTTATTCCTCATTATTTTAGTGGATTGAGTATGCCCTTGCGTTCAGGTATTATTACCCTTTTTCAGCCTTGAAACTGTAATTATTTTCCTAAGGACCATTTTTCCTTTGTACCTACAGGTTCTGGTAGAATATGTTGGTGGTGGGGATCTTAGTCTTCGCCTTAGAAGTGGAGGTCTTCCACTGGAACAGTTGAGAGAATACACACAACAACTTGTTGAAGCTCTGACTTACTTGCATGGAAAAGCTGTAGTTCATAAGGACTTAAGGGTAAGTCAGTGATCTGCAATCCAGGCTGATGTGATGCCAGGTGAAACATGAAACCTTTATGGCTTCTAATTGTTTCTCATTTATTGATTTAATTTCTGTCGTTTACAGTTGACAAGTTGCCGTCTTGACTGTGATGGAAATATAAGACTTGCTGATTATGGTGCTGGTAAAAGGTAAGAAGCTGTCAGCTGATGCTCACCTCATAATTTTTGTCCTTACCAAAAGACATGGTAATATGCTTTAATAAGTTGTTCAATATTGTAATCCAAAAGAATACTTTGAAGACTGATTGATGTGCAAAGGTTCCTTTTCTAGTTGTTGAATTAAAACCAAATTCTCCATTAAACAAACAGCAAACTACTTAAGCTTGGAAAGAGTAAGGTGACTTGATTATTTTTCCTCTAGACTGTCGGATTTACATCAGGTTTATGGAGGTAACAGAACGGAGTTACATGGCGAAGTTAGCAACAAAATAACTTCTCGCTATGGAAAAACTGGAGACATTTACAGCTTAGTAAGTGTGATAATGTTTTCTTAAGAATCACATGTTTCTGAACGTACGTAGTGTTTCCAGAGTTCGGTTGGTAACAGCAGGGTCCGAAATTGCGCCTTCCTGGGCGCCAATGCGACTAAAAATTTAGTCCTGGCGACCAGAATTTCATAGCTGGTCGCCAGCTAGCGACTTGTAAAGCAGGTTGTTACTGTGGACTTTAACGTTCGGAGAAACTGATTAAGAATTGAAACCTCGAAGCTATTTGCCAACAGGAGTCTTACTTTTTGTCCTGCTGATATTTTTTAATTAAAAGTGAAACGAATCTTCCTGTAATGATACCTCCACAACAGCTACGATCAATACGAGTTGTACGTTTCCAAGCCGTCATGTTGTTTTCACCTGAAATACGGTAAGTACGTTATGTACTTTGCGGACTGGTACGAGTGATGTGGCACAGTTGTGGCCTTGTACGAGCAACATGGCGGCTTGACTCGTGTTTACGTTTCGTGTTTCGTGGTAGTTATAGGGAAAAAAATAGAGTTTTGATATGACCAGTGCAGTCATGGGCAGACAGCTTTCTGTCCCTACGTTCTAAGTCAGACAGCTGTATATCTCCAAAAAGTAATTTGTGGAAAAAAAAAGACTTCACTCGTACACGTACGGTTGTTTTCTGGTATCGGAAGTAGTGCAATTTTCGAGCGTAAAAACGTCCATACCATGCATTTTTTATTCGTGTTTAAACTATTATTGAAAAAAATGGGAGGGGGAATTTTTGGCGACCACAATTTGCCCTCTGACGACCAAAAATTTACACTTGATCGCCAGTTGGCGCCCGTATTAAAAAGTTAATTTCGGACCCTGCTGTAACAGCCCCCCTTCCCTACCCACACACTTCTCAGATTACTTGAGAACAAGCAACATCTAAGGTTTTGTCTGTTTTACAGGGAATGCTTGTTCTCTCTTTGGCTCTTGGAGAAATTATCACTGGAGACGTGGAGGATATACCAACAGCTTTGCCAGCACCGTTGCGAGAGTTTCTCTCAAAGTAAGTGCTAGTGTTTGGTGGCCAATTTTTTATAGACTTAGTAGAAGCTTGGCATTTTGTTTTCCCTTCTAGAAGAGGCCTTTTTTCCCTGGTATTCTGCAGCAATGTTCTATCAATGATGATATTCTTCCCCTTAATTTCTGCACAGTTGCTTAAAAAAAGACGAACGCAACCGGATGTCTGCCGCCCAGTTACTCGGACATTCCTTCATAACTCCTGTAATTTCCAGAGGATTATCGAATGGCAAAGGTGCAAGTGAAAAATATGCCGATATTCCCGGAGCTGAAGGTCGTTTATCTCCAGTCAACCAACCAGAACATGAAGAGCCAGTTCCCGACTTTTCATTTTTCTCTGGGGTTCCTGGCAAATCCCGCGTGAAATGTGAATTTGAAGAACTGCAGTTTCTTGGAAAGGGAGGATTTGGCAACGTCATCAAGGTGCGTGGCTATATTTTTAGAAAGGCCTATCCTCTCTTAGTCATATCCAGGTAGGGCCCAGCAGGCAATGTACCTTACACTCAGCAAACCTTTGCTGAAATAGTGCAGCCACGCCTTCCCATTAACTGAGCTAAAACAACTAAGGCATCATACTTTTGTAAACTGTAAACTGAAATGATTTCCAATTTGCTTTCACGACCTTTTTCTTTTCGTTCTAGGTGCGAAATAAGCTTGACAATTGTCTGTACGCTGTGAAGCGTATACCTCTCAACCCAAAAAGCAGTCAGTTTACCAAGAGAATCATGCGTGAAGTACAACTGATTTCCCGCCTTAATCACGAAAATGTCGTCAGGTAATAAGCTACAGTTAGCTTGCATGGGGTGAAGTGTGTGTGTGTGGCGGGGGGGGGGGGGGGGGGGAGGATAGGGCGGCTTAAACATCATATTCCACTTTTCACAGTGCAGGCTTATTGGAAATTCCTTCTCTGTAGATATTACAACTCCTGGATCGAAAACGCTGAAGAACAAGAAGAGAATAACTCGTTAACAGGACAAAACGTAGCGCAATCGTCTGTTTCAACTGAAGATAGTCTCCTTAAGCTGAACAAAATTGAAGCTCCAAGCATGAGAGGGGCTGGTGACAATGTTGAGGAATCTTGGTGGCAAGGAGAGGAGGAAGCTAATACAAATGGATCGGACTGGTCGTCCAGTGGATCACAGGAATCATTTCGAAGTCCACCAAATACATCCTCCAAAAGCCACAGTATTTCGTTTTTTAGCAGCAAATCGGAGTCTTCTGAGGGAATCGTTTTCAATACGAATATTGATGAGTCTGTTCTCCAGTTTGGTGACCTTCTAGATACAGAGGTAATGAACTACTGCATGATTCATATGCAACTATTTTTGAAGACTGCTAAGGTCTTCTACTTTGTTTAGACTTTTTTGTATCAAAAAAGCGGCGATTAAGAGAGGTGAGCATCAGACTTGATCTCTCTCCTCTACATGCGCGGAAGAGCTCTGGGTCGAGATTGTAGAAAGATATAACAAAGCCTTTTCTCCCAACGTTGGTTGGTTACTAGCGCATTCTAGGTGTCTCCTATTATTTGAGGGTTTCCCCTCTACTCTTATTGATTCATTCGCATTACAGTCTACTTTTTAGCACAGTAAATACAAAGAAAAGGAACGAAAAGTTTTTACTACATATTCAAGAGCTTGAACATGATTGTTTAATTAATTAATTAATTTTTGTAAACGTTTATTGAACGTATCAACTTGAGCATTTTACAATATTGCAGTAATTTGTGGGGACTTAATTAAAACTATTTACGTGCCTGTGGTAAAACAAGGTTATATTATTCAGATTATGAAGACGAGTTTTAAAAACTATTAAGATATGAAGCATTCAAACTCGCGTGTTCATGTTACCGCTGATTTGTGTTTCTCAGTCTGAGGACTCAGATGAAGGCGAGGAAGCGTGGCAGGAGACTGGGAGCGAATCCAGCACAGAGCCCGTAAGATTGCAGTATTTGTACATACAAATGGAATACTGCGAGAAGAGTACCTTGAGAAACCTTATTGATGAGGGCTTGCACCAGGACGAGGAACGAGTGTGGAGGCTCCTTAGAGAGATCGTAGAGGGGTTAGCGCATATTCATTCCCAGGTAACCGTGCTTTTTTTATAGCTGTTAACGTCCTTTCTAGAGGGCCAAGAGATATCCTACCTCTCTCCCAACCGTTAGAAGTTAGAAGTAACTTATTATTACAAGGGAAAACAAGATCATTGCTTACGCAGTAGGAATAAAGTCTACCGTCTATACTTCTAAACTTATTGTTACCTTTGGTACCTGTTTAAAAAAAGTATTAACTTACAGTAACTGTTATTTTTTCAGGGCATCATTCACCGGGACCTGAAGCCTGTAAATCTGTTCCTTGATTTTTACGGCCGCATAAAAATAGGAGACTTTGGTTTGGCAACAACTCACGGCATGACTCGTGGGGGAATGGGCCCTGATGTTCAAGACTCCACTCAGGACCAGCTCCCTTCTTCCAAGAGCAACTCGGCCGCAAAAGAGAGTATGACTGGTAAAGTTGGTACCACCTTGTACGTGGCTCCAGAACTTGGAAAACGAGCTGGTGTTCGAGTGAAGTACAGTCAAAAAGTGGATCTGTATAGCTTAGGAATCATTTTCTTTGAAATGTGTTTTAAGCCACTCTCCACTTCAATGGAAAGGGTTCACGTACTGGGCAACTTGAGAACGGTAGGTCCCCTACAACTTTATAGTAAGTTGCACGATTATAAAGCTTGTTTTTCGCGTGTTAGTTCAGTTCGTCTTAAAGAAATGCCGCTTTATCGTTAACGAGAAAAAGATACGATATTTTGAGATCATTGAAATATTTAGAGAGTATATACTTATGCACTCGGTGTGCATAAGTTGAAAATGAATCGACATCTTATAAAAAGCTGTAAAGGTTATTATTGCTAAAACGGCAAAGAGTAAAACACGCGGGGAAAAAATGAACGACCAAAGTTTTAAAATCAGATTTTATAGCATTACATACTGACCTCCGATATCTCTTCTCATCTTTTGTAAAAGGTTAAGGTTATAATGGACAAATTAAGCAATGAAATTTATGAACCAGACGGCGTTTAAAAACAGTAATGTTAACAGTTGGAATTATCTGTATTCGGAGAGGTATTTGAATATCAGGCAGTTAGCAATTTTTAGTTGTTTTTTTTTTTATTTTAGGAAAGGATTATCTTTCCAAGTGACTTTGATCAGAAGCGCCTGTCCAAACAAACGACAGTTCTGAAATGGCTTCTAAAGCATAATCCAGAGGAGCGGCCCACATCGCAAGAGCTGCTGCAAAGCCAGTACATTCCACCTAAGATAGAGGACGGCCAGTTGGATGAAGTACTTAAACACACTCTTGCCTCCTCCAATTCTACCCGCTATCAACGCTTAATGAAAGCCATGTTCTCTCAACATGTTTCTCCCGTCCGTGACGTAACTTACGATTTTGATATGTTCACGGGTCAGGTTTCTTCACGTGCCATTCTCGCACAGCAAGTGATTCATGAAAGCGTCAAGTCCGTTTTCTTGCAGCACGGCGCGTTGCGGCTAAGAACTTCCCTGCTGGCACCGCGCACGAAGCTTCTGGAGCAGCTAGACCAGGCGGTTAGTCTTATGGATCACAGTGGCGCGCTTGTTGCGCTCCCATTTGACTTGAGGATCCCGTTTGCTCGTTATGTTGCGAGGAATGGAGTTTGTCAGATGAAAAGGTTTGACATCGGTTGCGTTTACCGCGTGAACCGAATCCTTGGTGCTCATCCTAAAGAGCTGTACGAGTGTGTTTTTGATATTGTCACAAGTACGCCGGAAAATCTTGTTCCTGATGCTGAAGTGCTGCTCTCTGTTGCTGAAATCATTAGGGAGTTTCCGTCTCTCTATGAACGTAGTTATTATATCAGAATAAATCATACTGCCCTCATGAAGTCTTTCCTGGCATCCATTGGCATTACGGATGAAAGGCAGTTAGAGTTGCTTAAAATTCTACAAGAAACTCGTGGTGAAAATGACAGAAGTGAACAGATCAATGCGTTTATCGAGAGTCTGCAATTCAGTGAGCATAATGCTACAGCGCTGTCGGATTTTCTTAATTTCGAAGGTCCTGTAAGCAAACTTCGCGAACATCTTATTGGTACAATGAAGCGGAAAACTTGGGTGGGACAAACGGCACGCCAAGCCTTCCACGATTTGGAAACGATAGTTTCACACACGGAAGCGTTGGAAATAAATTTACCAGTAGTGGTTAATACGTCCATGGTATACAACTTTCAGCATTTCTCGGGTCTGGTTTTCCAGTTTGTGGCTGCTAACACGCGAAAGCGGAAACGAGGAGGTGTTGATATCCTTGCCGCAGGGGGAAGGTATGATAAGTTGATTAATAGCTTCCGGCGAGCAGCAGCAGAAGCTACTCACCCCTCCCCTGGAGCGGTCGGTGTTAGTATTGCTATCGAAAAGATTGTCGCCAGTGTATTGGACGACCAGGATTCAGTTATACCTTGCGCCTACAATGTTTTAGTCTGTTCAGCCGGCCACAACCCCATGCATGCTGAACGCATGCGCATTGCCCGTGACTTGTGGAAGGCAAAGATCAAGGCGACAATCTCTTATGAAACGATGCCTCTAGAAGAATTACAGGAGTCTTGCAAAGAAGGGGGAATACAGTACATGGTTGTTTTAAAAGAACAGGAGCCTGGCAGTGTTAGGGTAAGGATAAGAATGAAAGTCTCTTTAACGGGTGATCTTGTTCCAGACTCTCTCCTCTACCCCCATTGAGTAATATACTCGATGCAAAGGCAATTACTGTTGCCAAGCAACACGGGATTCTGTTGTCATAAAGAACAGTTTATAATATGGAATTCGAAATGGCGAGGTTATGAACCCTTATTGTTGTCGGTAAAGTATATAAGTCGAAAATATTGTTAAATGATATCGCTCGTGACTTTTAATTGCCCGGCCCTGCTTCACTGAAGTGGCAGTTGGTGTGACCATCATTTCAGTTATGACCAATCCGCCTTTCCCCATAGCAACCATACAAGAACCAACCAACCGGCTTTCTCTTCCTAGCGTTGTATCAATTTGCTGTGTTTAATCTATGTTACTCTGATTGACGTTGTTGGTTTGTTTGGGGACGTGTATTTTTATCAGGTACGTTCTTTGGACAAGGAAAAGGTCTCTGAATCTCGAATCCCAATCAAAGACTTAGTGGACCATCTTCAGGGGAAGCTTTCAAGCAGGCCTGAAACAACCGACTCCTCTATGCTCCCTGGCAATAAGGGCACAGGTCAACAAAGCAATTATGAATCGAGTTGTACATTCGTCCCCGAAATGAAAGTCTTGTTCAACACACAAGAAAAGATGGCGTGGAATACAAAAAAGCGATATGAGAGCGTGATGACGTCAAAGATTAAACCACTCTTGGCTCACATTGGCTCAAAAAACGCCGTAGAGATTATAGGGGTAGGTAATGGTTAGGTCAGTGTGATACCATCAAATCAAGTCAACAAGTCTCCTCTCACGGTTGGCGCTAACCCATTCTAGTGCTACTGTGCTATTATGCAATACTGCGACGATAAACATCTGTAGAAGGTGTACTCCATCTAAATATTAGTGGGGTGGACCCGGGTCTATAAATAGCTAACACGAAAATTCGAGGGAATTCTGTCGATTATAAAGAGTGTGTAGAAGGTGGTCCAAGGATGAACACTCACAGTTAAATAAATGAAATGAAATAAATTACAACTTAAGCAGCGAAAGAAATAGGCTCAGTCTCCAGCCTTGGGTGTCTCGATGCGCCCGCGGATGGGGAGTACCTCGGGCGCCTCGAGACACCCAAGGCTGGAGACGGAGCCTACTAAAGAAACTGAGCAGTACTTTCGTTGGAATTGTCACTACGCAACCAAGGTTTTAGCCAGAAGGGTGTCCAGCAGTCCTATGGACGCCCATTTTTGGAAGAAACACAAGGAAAATTCACCTAATCTCTTATACGTTTACGGGAAAACATGCCTTCTGGACGGCCAGTTTTCAATGTCTGGCTAAAAGCCTGCAAACACACGGCAATAATATTAAATCCTGTTTAATATTTTATCTTTTTTCTAGGTTGACTTGCCCGGTTCCGTTGTACGTGGTATGTCGGCCCTTCTTGACCTTGATGCAAATGAAGACGCTTTTGACGCCAGTGTGGCGACCATTGCAGACAAGAACCCTCGCTACAAAAAATACATTGGACGAGTTTGTGACGACATAAGGGAGCTTAAAGTTTCCAAAAAAGTACCCATCGTCATTGTGTACAGTGTAAAGGACGAAATGTTTAAAATGTTTTTCTGAATAAAACGAAATGTGTTGGTGATTTTATTGCAATTTATATGCGGCGGAGTAAAGAAATAAGGTATATCTACATTGTTTAGGTATTGTATATATGTTAAATAAAAAAACAGAAGTTTTCTACTCTAATTGTGTTCCTTTGTTTCTTCAAATGAGTTTACGGTTCGTTTAGTGTCTAATGCAAGCGGTGGAAACGGCGTGTGGCCGAAAAAGGCTAGAGTTGACACTCACTCCCGTCACGTTTGGCGGCAAAAAACTGGAACTAGGCGCAGAGACAGGATTTGATATTCGCTACTTGGGAGAAAGACACGCGCGCTGTATAGAAGGGCTCGCGACACGCTCGCAATTAGCCGTTGGGAACTAGAACTAGCCACTAAAACGAGGTACGCCCGGTTCCTCGAAAGATGATTAAAGATTAAGCCAAATTTTAAGCTGGGTTTTCTCGTCTAAGAACATGTAACTCAAGCTTTCAAAATACTGTTGAGTCTTTACTCTGAGATACAGTCAGGAAAACACAAATTGTGACTCAAAGCAATGCGTAGGAACGTAAACACAAATTAAAGAGAGCAACAAAATCTTAATCCTGGATTAGCGCTAATCGGCCTTTCAGGAACTACCGTGCGAGCAGAAGCTACATTTTCGCGGTATGAGCTGATGAGCTACTTTTCGCACATCAGCTCATACCGCGAAAATGTAGCCTCTGCTCGTAGGGTATTCAGGAACCGGGCCCTGGAAAGAAATTTCGTCAAGCTCAAGGATGTTAAAACCATAATTTCTTAATAAGCGCACCAGCAACCTGTTATGACGAATGAAATTAGTATGTGTAATCAAATGGTGACGAGTGAAAGTAGGGAATAATTTCACGAGTATACCATTTGATTACCTATTAATATCATGGGTGACGAATTACGTTAGCAATCGTAGATTTTTGACATGTTTATCCTGGATCGTATCGATCGAGAACTCCTGCACTCTCTCGAACGTTTAGAGCTTAAATTTGGCTTAAGTTCAGAGTTTTTCGACAAAATACCTGTTAGAATCCTTCTTGTTGTGCTCTTTCGTGTATTCAGGTTTTCTAAAGCGTCTTTTTGGGCCCTGACATCTTCATTCATGACATTTTAAAACTTCGTCGCCATCTTGACACTGAGACGTACGGAAGGTTGGCATGGCAATTTTGTAATTTCACATTAACGCTGAAATTTCGCGCCAAAATTACGGAGTAATTCGTCACCGATGATATTAAAATAATCACTTCGATACATAGCAAATAGACGAAACCTTGACCAATCAAGCCTAAAACATGATTTTATTATTAAATATGAAGGCGTATTGGATGTAAACGTATTAGAGACCTTTAGATTCTAAGACGAGTTCGAGATTTTCTCAGTACAGTGCTCGCGCGTGAACCAATGTCATTTTGGCGGGAAAATTGTGGTAGCCGTCGTCACTCGACTACGAATGTCGAAGTGGGAAAAACGAGTTATCAAATGTTGGAAGTTTCATCATTTTGCGATCGGAAGAGCGCGTAACCTTCACTAAACGTGACAGTGCTAACTTTTCTAGTGAAAAATGGTAAAATGAAGCTTTCCGGGGAGTCTATATTTTGAGAATACGCGAAAAAACTTTAAGTCAACTCTCGTACTCGTAGTCGTTCTCGTCCTTGAGTCTCTAATCTCGTGGGTAAAGTGACATCAACAATAATCCACACCAAAGAGGATCACAATTGAACGAGAAAAAGGTGTATTTACAATCAGGGGCTTCAAATGTTATTGGGTATTGCGCAAAGCAATGTCCAGGACAGCGGTCTTGCGCATTAAGGAGACTAACAGCTGATGGCATTTTCAGGCATCTTCATGCCACCATAGGATTTCCGAATCCCACTCTTTGCTGAGTTTGATGTATCTCGGCAAGCAGCTTTTCATCTTGTAAATTTAGCTGAAACAATACGTTACACAATATCAGTTGTTAAACAAAAATTAGATGCTGACCTACTATTCTTACTAAATAAGAATTATAGGTCAGCATTTTGCTGAATACTTTCCGTAATGAACACAGTAGTTATCATGAGGCGTAGCCTGCCAGTAGGCTCACTTCTTCGTGCGCATGGATAACTTAGGGTGCAGATAAGAACGGGTTGGTTTTGACCTCTCTTCCACGCAACGCTTATATATAGCGCCTCATAAGTCTTACGCACTTGTGTGGCAGGCTTCACTACAATAATCAACACGAAATAAGCTAACGCAGTTCTTCATTTCTCACCTTTAGAGCGTATTTATAAGACTGTTCAGCTTCCAGTTGTCGACCAGTCTAAATGAAAAGATGAGTAACATGATCATTATGGTTTGTGTGTAAGCTCTACGATTATCCC
Source organism: Porites cylindrica (assembly GCA_964035525.1). Taxonomy (NCBI): domain Eukaryota; kingdom Metazoa; phylum Cnidaria; class Anthozoa; order Scleractinia; family Poritidae; genus Porites; species Porites cylindrica. Next base: position 55,636 of record OZ037787.1, on the reverse strand, counting down.
TTAGTGAAAAACGACGATTGTAAGCGATTAATCGGGTGATAAAATATAAACAGACAAGTAAAGTAGAGTAAAAAACAGCGTTGTTCGCACAAGTTACTTGCGATTGGTCGAGAGATATCTAAGGGTAAATACGAAGCAATCTTGGCTGATTGTGTCCACCCAAAAGGTCCTATAAAGCCTTACCCAATCTCCCTGTAGTTCATACAGTGGCGAATTGAAATTGAAAGCTGTCAATCAGCTGGCTGTATAAGAACCCATCCCTCCTTTACAACCCCTTTCCTTCCCCCGGCTTTCCTGGCCTGTTCTCTCAGCGGTCTGACAGCCCTAGCGACTTGATAATCAACACTCACCTCTAAGCAGACCAGTGACAAGTAAGACCATACTTCAGCGTCTTTGTTGTTCAATATATTTGCCTCAGATAAAGCATCCTCAGCCTCAGCTAAATCTCCCAGCTTCAAAAGAACAAGGTAGGCATCAGGGGTTAATGATTACGTGAATGATCAACAAAACACCTTCTTCAACTTAACCAAGAAGTACGTTCAGATCACAAACAATCAAATAGCTACAGCGCTCAAGTAAAGGGACAAACAAATTTAGTTATTCAAAAGGCAGTTGTTCCCGAAATAAATAAAAATATGATGTATAAAGTAGTCAGTTTGTAAGTGGAACGAAAATTTACGTAAATATTGCAGGTGGATTACTTAGCTTTTAAGCCCAGTCCGTCCGAGGGCATAAATTCTGTAGACTTAGTTCTTGACAGTTGTATTATTACTCACTCTGTAACAAGCAATTCCTACTCCCAGCCACGAGACACAGGATGGGGAGCGAACACAGGCCTTTAGGAATGTCGTCTTCGCTTTCTCAAACTGAAAAAAAAAACAAGACACTTTAAGACTGGTTGGCATCTCTTGGAATAGATCTGAGATCCCGGCATTCACGTATCGTAGTAGGGGGTGTACCTCTATCTTCCCCTTTCCTGACTTTACTTAAGACAACACAAACAATTTGAAGTCAAGGCTGTCAATAGCCATATATAAGGGGTTTCTTTGGTGTTTCTACTGGGTTCACTTCCGCGAGTAAAGCATTGGACACTAACCTACATATAATTTCTTCTCGCTCGTCTCATTTGACTTTCACTAAAAGACTATGACTAAGACAACCTTTCTTTCAACTTCCCACAAATGGTTCTGATGACAGCCACATCTGAATTAAGTTATCCTACAAAGTAAACATTCCAAATCACTCACTTCTCCCTTTTCCAGATAAATGGAAGCCAATCTCAGATAGATGGCATGCATATCAGAAGCTTCAGTTGTGTAGTCCAGCGTTCTCTGGTAGCAGTCTCCTGCTTCCTCGGTTCTGCTTGTCAGGAAATAAAGATGTCCCATCAAACCCCACGCGTCTGGGTTCTGTTCAACCGTAAATACACATACATTAGAGACTTATTTTTTGGTCACGCCTTGATAAAGCTGCTCATTCTGCACAGTTGGTCTTACATGCAGACCTTTGACAAGACAGCTGTAAATAGTAATCATTCAGTATATGGTACTCGCCGTGTAGATTTTTCATCACTATTTACTAACAACAAAAAGTATTTCAGGAAAAGAGAACAGAGGAATTGAACATTCCAACCTCGTGTTTTAGAACAATGGCCTGTTTCAGATTTTCTTCAGCTTCTATGAAGGATTTCTGTTGAATCTTAAGTCTTCCCAGTAAAACAAAGTAATCAGCTCCAGGCTCTCCATTAGCTGAAACCAGCTCGTGTGCCAAGGCCGCGTCAGTTAACTAGTACCAGGAACAAACATAATCATGAGTACTTAGTTAAACCCTCCTTCACCATACTTAGAGCGGTTTTCACTTGACTGTCGTAAAACCAAAACCAAAGTAAATACACTAGCCAACCAAAGGGCGTAGTAAAACCAAAACCAAACCAATTCCTCAATTACTTTCGACAGTCAAGTGAAAACCGCTCTAAAGTGGCTATTCAAGTATCCATGCAAGTTTGCAATAAGTCTTGTGACTATAACATAAACGTACTTGTCATAATGGTGGTTACTGCGTCATTTTCGTTTCAAGTCTCTACTCAAGGAAATATCACACACAATAACAAGATGTATCACAAGAAAGTTACTTTTATTGCCACGTGACGGTCCTATTGAAACGAGAAAGCCCTTCTTTTGTTCGTATACAAAGGGTATCAAAGTCAATTAACAGCCTTTCAAGAAAAGACTGAAGACCTGATAATTTTTCACTGGATCGAAGATTCAAGTTTTCTTTGGTGTGTCAGGAGTATTTAATTCGATCACAATGGCTTCAAGTTTAAGTAAATAGTTAATGTTATACAGGAGCTCCGCTTTCAGGCTTTGCTAAATAGAAAGTAACCTCATTACCTGCAGAGCGTTTACTTCCAGTAAGAAATTCGCCGTTTGCAAGAAAATACTGGTATATGGTTTGACCTCCGCTGGCTTTTCCTTTGGTGGTACCGCATGTTGAGGCTCCTGAATTGGGGATTGGCGGTGAGAGCTATTAGCACTTGGAAGTCGTGAACTCTGCTTAGAAGCTACATGAGTGGAAGACTGGGTCGGAGGTTTAGATCCAGGCTTTGTCACGGGGGTGGCTGAACTAATCACAACTGATGGAGGGAGGGCTGCAAAGGGCTCCGTGGAGGCATCCCCTGTACCTGGTGCAGTCTCTTGCCTTGGTGGCTCCCCAACTATTCAAATGAAAGCAAGACATAATAACCATACAAGATTTCCTTCCGCAACGAAAGATGATACACGGAGGGAAGTAGGTGGCGACTTTCATGCACACGGCGTACTTCTCTCACTCTGCTATCTTAGAGAAACAAAACGTAACCTAAGCGCAGGAAATCCAACGACTGCAATCGCACTCCAGTTAACAAGAATGACAATTACCATGTACTTCCGCCATTCTAGTGGCATCAGATGCACCTGTCCAGGGAGGACCTTCACCAACAGGTTCCTCGATCCCAGGTTCCGAAGCGTCACCCTCAACCTCAGCTACCACGTCAACAGGTTCTGCAAGCTCAAGTGAAGATGGCGTTGCTACATTCAAGCGGTTGGCCTCAAGAAAAGCACGCTCGGCTCCAATGTCGTTTTGTATGCTATCGTAATACAATCCTACAAGAAAAACGGTTTGCGCGATTAATTGCAGCTGTTGCTTGAGAGGTAACAAAAAAACAACTGCAAGATGCGCACTTATTAAAGTTTCACTCATTTGTCATTTGTCAAATCACAACTAAAATTAACAATTTCTTGTTCTCGATCCAATGTTCAAGGTTTAAGTATAGAATCAACCAATCTTAACCAGTAATTTACCCAGTAACTGGCGTTCTTTTGTACGTCGCAGAATGTCCAAAACTTGAGCGCGTCGCACAGGAGTAGTTTCGTTTTCTCGGATTTAAACTGGAACTAGCTTCAAGGCTATTAGTTGAGACTAACACAAGCCGATGATATTTTGTGTCAAAAGATTGTCCGACCGCTCCCCTTCAGGAAATATTGCCCCACCTACTCCCTCTTAAAATTTACTTCCGCTCACAGATATTTACAATTGTCAAAAGGAGAGAGAGATAGAGAGAGAATGTTATACTTTCAAATGAATTTTTCAACTTTTGAAAGTAAAAAATGCTTCATCTTCAAGGTTCAACACATTTTTCTCTTTTTTTAACAAACAACAATACAAATAAATGACTAATACAACACACAGGCACAGCCCAGCTGTGAACTTAGAATCTTACCCAACATAGTCCACGCTATAACACTCTTGCTCTCAGCGCATGTGGCAACTTCGAAGAAAGTCTCAGCTTCTTCATATCTCTCATTCATCAGGGCCATGCAGCCGTACATCAAAAGACTGGTAATCAGACAACCAACCAAACAATTATGTACACAACTGAATCTAACAATGTATGAACATTAGATTTGCAACTCTGTCGCCAAGACACAGCCAATTAGATGAAAACGGTATGTGGTATGATTGGTAAAGACACATTCCGCAACTCCTGATAAAACAAAGGAAATGACCACTAAAGGAAATCTCCGTTTAACAAATACAGGTATTCAATTTTCCTTGTGCAAGTTTACGTTATCCCAGAAATCAGTCATTCCTGAACCCATTTCTCTATATTTGGGCGGTTTTACTGATGTTTTCGTCAGACGAGCAAATTCTCCGCCAAGTTCTTCACATTTGTTCTTCTTGTGCATGGGTATTCTTTTCAACACTGCTGCCAGGTTCTAAAGGAATTCATTTTTGCTGAATACTATGCCGTGCAAACATGAGCAAGAGTTATTGTACTTAAATGAGAATCCATTGCAGCGACACTTAAGAAACGACATCGAGAATACGCGATGAAAATGAATGGACTGATGTTAACAACCAGAAGGAGAAGGGTTATTTACCTTAATAACTTTCTTAAACTTACCCTGAGAGATGTTTCTGAGCAATTGCTATTGTCTCTTTAAAACATTCTTCCGCCTTAAAACAACAAACAACGCAATTGAAACCTAATTTCTACATAGTTTTATTGTTCACTGTACATTCTAATCCTTTTCCATACTTGTACATGCGGTCCTATCTACTTCAAACCAAACCCACGAATAACAAAATAAAAAAGCCAATAACAGTAAATCCTGATTAAGCACTCTAAGAAACCAGCATTTTAGATCATCTACTGCTGCCGATTATTTCAACATGACGGTGTCCAACAAGAAAGCTCTTGCTACTTTGGACACTGTATACAAATGAACTTAATGTCTTTTAGTTAATTATTCTTTGTCAGCTACTTTATTTTCCTACCTACGTACACTTATATAAATATCTTATATAGTGTGAAATAAAGAATTGGAATGAATTGAATCTCATAAGGTCTCCTGGTCAATAAGCGTGCTTCTGCAAATAATAATCTGTCAGAGTGGAAAAAAAACGAAAAATCAAGTAATTTATCAAAGTTTCTCTCCGACAAGCGGGAATTCTTTGTAAAGGCGCCTTAGATGTACTGAAAGGTTTTATGATATTCTTCTCTGCTTACCTTTCCAAAGTCTCCAATAAGTAAGCAAAAGGCTCCGTAATCAAACCAGTGATCTGGATCGTTCTTGTTACGGGACAGCCGCTTTTATAAAAAAAAAACCCTGTTAGTAATTCCTAGTCCACGTGACCTGGTGGACGCCCGCTATTTTGTTTGAGTTCAAGGCAACAGTAAGCTGACGTCATGAATATACATAACGTATGTGAAATATAAGACTGACAACCTCTCCAACGGCCAATGTGCAGAAGTTTACTTTCTTGGCACGCACCCGTCACTCTAAAAGCTATTGATGTATTTCCCTCTTCTGGGAGGTGAATAGAAGAAGACCATGTCCTACCCCTTGTTAGCATGCACCTCTGCAGATGGCGCTATATTTTACTCAAACAACAGACGCCCAAAGCACGCTCTGGTGTAAATTTACAAGAAAGAAAGGGATTACAAAGAGTACCTCTTGGTAGTACTTGGCAGCGAGCTCGAAATTTTGGTTCACCTAAAAATATCAAACAGAGAATACACGTATGATGAGGATCAGTTTATTATTGTATACCGATCTTTTACTTTTTCTATAAAAACGACTGCACAATAACTAAGAATAATGGACCACACTGCTGAATACAACTATGATGTTGGGGATACACATGACAAAAAAGCCCAAAAGGTAAATTTACGGGTCAAAAAAGCACAAGCAAAGTTCTAACGTTATATAAAACGTGTAGTCAAGACGCAAAATAATGCTACTAACAATTAAATGGAAACTAATAATTTCCATTCTTGAAATCACAACTTTAAAACGGAAAAAACAACAAGCCGCCGCCAAACGTGCACGTGGCTAGAACAACGCCTAAAAGTGAGAAAATTCAACGCCGGAAAATGTAGTAAAGATAACAGAGCGCAGTTTCACCTTCAAGAGAAAAGGCTTCGTCTACTACAGAGGAAACTTTTAAAAAAGTGTACAATCTATTTCTTTGTCGCGTAACTCAGCGAAAGAAGGCAAAATAGGACAACATGGACTTAAATAGGGTTGTTTAATTGTTTATACGATGTACAGACGTCACGTGTCAGTACCTCGGCCTCTCTAGCGAAGTGTTTGAGTGTTGCAGAGTCTGTCACGGGTGCTGGCTCCTCTGGGGTGTCCTCTGCAGTCAAAAACTAAACACAAAAACAGAAAAACAATAAAAATACGGATCAGAACCAATTAAATATTTCCTGCTTTTCAGCTAGCTTTAGCTTGGAGTTTTTCATGACTTTGGGGAGGGGGTGAGCCATGGGGCTGATGCTTCTGGACTAGGGGTAATTTAGAAGGGAGGAAAGGGGCATAGCTTCCAAAAGGCTAAGTACTAACAAAATTTTCATACTTTGTTTTCTAGTATTCAAAACACATAAATATTTCTTGCTGTTGGAACTGACTGTGGCAAATTTCAGCCATTTCAACAACTCTGGGCTTGCAAACAGCGCTCTAGGGAGAAGAGACACCGACAAAATACAAGCAGATAGGGAGTTGGAAGAGGTACGTTTTAAAAATCTGACGACATTTACTGGTTAACCAACTGTTTTGCCGATTTGACTCAGTAACATGACTAACGCAAACAGTATCTCGTCATCGATATTACAATTAATATCAGAGTGGGAACTGGGGGGGGGGGGGGTAATTAATTTTGGGCCTTTCAGAATGGGACATGTATGATGTATCTAACAAATCAACTCACCTTGTTTAAGGCAACGTGCATCTGGTCAATTAGAAAAACATATAACTCGCTTAAAAATGCCTGAAGTTTCTCCTTATCCGCAAATGCTGTTGTGTTCAAGTACTTTTCACGGACAATCTTAATCACACTGTTCTGCGAATGAAAGCCCATAAAGCAGTATTAATGGTCTGGAAAGGCAAGCTCACACACACTTAATTCAATTATTCCGCACAGTTTGTTACTTCTCGTTGTATCAGTTTTGTGTTATATCTTTACTCTGTTGCTACAAACACGTTTGCCTCCAGTTGCAGTTTAATTGCAACAAGACAGCATGATCGTAAACGTTTGAAAAGGAAAAACTCCACCCACAAATCTTCGGTACCCACCACGCCTGTAGTTCAAGTTTGAGACAGGGTAGTTGTACTCCTTTCATTACACCTTGTTTTCCATATAATGCGCCCTTCACTAAAACTGTAGACTATTTGATTTAATACCTTAAGCTGCTCCTTAAATGCAAAGTACTTCCCAGATGTATTCAGGTCGTACAGAAACTTTTGCCTCCTGTCACAGACAAAAAAAACATATAAAGGTTGCAGTAGCTACATTAATGGCAGAAGAAAGGGAAATGTAGGCCGCCTTCAAAGTAAGTTAAAATAGCTTTCATATTTTTCCCAGCACAGCACTAACAAATCGTGTAATTGTACATGTACAATCAGAAAGCGCCCTGTTTAGAATTTGGGCCCAATAGGAAATAAACGCTGTTTAACCTAACCTCTCCATTGGTATGATGTTATTAAATATTTCATTCTATAACGCTTTATTCTGGCAATCTGTCCCATTTCTTCACTAGCAAGGTTTCTTTTCGAAGGAGTGAACTCTTAACAAATTGAATTTGTTTTTTACAACACCTTTGGTCCATGGCATCATTTGACTGTGGCAGATTTCCCTTCATTAAATCGTCACCGTACATTTGCCTAAAAGTTCACAACAAACGAGACGAAAATGGCGTAATATTAGAATTGTTGCACTTACTTTAAAGGGAAAAGTTTTTTTCAGAAACTGTAGTGTTACGCCTGTGGGGGATTTGATGAGGTAGATTGACCAATACTAGGGAACTGAGAAACTGACGTCAGAGCGAATAGAAGGACTGGTTCGGCAGCTTCTCAATAATTTTATGATAATAAAAGTTTATCTGTGCACTTGGAAGCCAAGCAGACTGACAGTTGAAATTGGAAGTACAGCTATAATAAAGTAGTTCTTAGGGATCTTACTTGAAAAATGTGTCAGTAGGTTACCGCTTATTGACCTGACTCAAAATCTTCGAAAATTCTTCAAATGCAAAGAAAAACCTAACAACTAAAACCAAAGCTTGCCTCGACTGCCCTAGACTGTGAGTAGTCTCTCTTTTCAGATTTAGTGAGGGGGAGTGTACGCGCGCGCGATCTGAGCGTCAAGCGGCACCCGAGAAACGACGGCGCCTTCAGTCACACGCGTGCTTATTTGTGTCTCTCGCGCATTTTGCTCGACGGACCAAGAAAAAGGAGAGACTAATCGTAGTTTACGACTGCCACAAACGTGATCATCAGTCACAAACCTGAATTCCTCCAATATGGAATTGGCGACTATGGTCAGCTGAGTTTGGAAATCTTCCACAGCCTAAAAAAAACATTTGGAAAGCTTAGTTGAAAGTTAATTAATACTGACTTACCCATCTAATTAGACTGCAAAACAGTCCGGTTTTTTTCTCAAAATTGGTTTTTCAAGGCACCACGGAGCATCGACAAGAGCTTCTCGCGTGAAGCAGGCGAGCCCCCTCTTGTCCTACACAAAATAAGGGCTGTTTTTCAGTCTTTTTGATACTCAAATTGGAAACAGGAGACAACATTTTTACCTTCTTGGAGCCTCCTGTTTTGCGAGCAAATACAGGTCTTGGCGGAATATACTCTGCCACTCTAAAAAAGCCAAAAAAGATAAAATATCATCTTTACCAAATTATACAATAACTATTCTTGAAATTTGCATGGACACTGCGTTAACAGTCATGCTACCACACAAGTAACAACAACAGATGTTTCAATAGTAACAAAAAATGTTTCAAGCAAAGGATTAAATATATTTAGAATGGTTACATACTTTCTTGCCAGTGACGAAGGTGGTCTTTTAGGTACCAGTGGTTTGTCCAAAGTAAATTCCAATGTGATGAATGTTCGAGCTTCCAGGTATTGCTACAAATGTACACCAAAAAACAATATAAAGGATTGTGCTGTGAGAGTACATACAGTAGAGCTTAAAAAGATAACTGACCCTTAGCTGTAGGAACACTATAAAAAATTTAATTTATTATTTATTATTATAATTAATTTAATTTATTATATAATATGTGCGTAACCAATAGCAAAACTGAGAAAAAAAATAAAAAATTGTTGGCCTGAAGTACCTGTCCCTCCAGATTCTTAGCTTCATTTGTTTCTCCTTCCGTTGATGTGTCTGCTGGCTTTAAACCTGCACCTGATGGCTGATAGCAACAATACTACTCATCACCCTAGTCCGCTCAACTCTTACAAAAGTAAAGCACAGATATAAAAGAACTAAGCTGACCTCATTTTAATAAACTTTACCAAAGTAGGACACATTAAAAGACTCCTGACCGCAGTGTAGGTGCAGGGGCCACTGTCCACTTAACTGTCAGAAATGACTTTCTTGCAGTCAACAAAAAAAACTTGGAGCAAGAGGCTTTTCTCTAACTGCAGCTCACTCACAGTGTCAATTTGCAACACTTCAATCCTCTAGTGAGATAAGAGGCTTCTCACTAGCCGGTTCACAGACCCTCTATTTTCTCTCCAAAGTTCGTTGAGCGCGCATGGTAAAATATAAACCGTGGGAGATTTATACTCCATGCTCGTTCTCGCGAGCTCACCAATGTTTTTGAAAAGAACGAAAAGAAAAATAAAACAACGTCTGTTCACAGGCTAGCTTCTCCCCAAAGGAACAAGCAAAGTTTAACAGTCCTTCTACATTACAAATAGCAAAAGAAAACTATAGGTACTTGACTTGATACCTTTGTTTTAGCATCTGCCTTTCCCTGTTTGGTAAGAGCAGGGGTCGGCTTTTGGGCCATAGCTGAGGCAAGGGTACGGCTCATTCCACTAGCCACTCTGGCAGCCTCCTCTGCTAGAGCTCCTTTACGTTTGGTTTTCTCATAAACCTCATTTTCAATAAATGGCCTCACAAGATAGGCACCTCTGATTCTAAAAAAAAGGCAACATGGCTTTTTTAATACTAGGGGTTAAAACATTTAAGCCAACAAGGATAAGTTCTTATACATGTGCAATAATCTTGTATGCGAGTAGCCTGCGAGCAAGCTCTCCTATTTGGGCAAGTGAAATGAGTCTCGCGAGAACGCGCAAGCGAGCGGCGAAGCCGGCCCCTCGCTTGCCCAAATAGGAGAGGTTGCTCGCAGGCTAGTATGGGAGCGATCTGCAGTCACAAACCTTTTCACGCCAGGATAAAGTAATGGTGCCATGTTGACATAAGCTACTCCATGGTATGATATGGGGATGTCCTCCTCTAAAGATGCCTGCTTTCCTTTTGCTTTGGTCACTTGTTGAACCGGAGTTCTCATTATCTCCACAGGCCAGAATCGATTTTGAGCAATTTTGTTCTGCAGACTACAAAGGAGCCTCAAAGTTAACAAACTATTTTTCCTTTGTTTTTAGAGAAAAATTTTAATAAGCCCAAAACAGATACTGCTGATTAGGAGTCTGGGCTCAGTACTGTAGTACATGTACCGGTGTATAATTTTCCTAACAATAAATTGTCTAATATCAGGAAATTTTCAGGAAAACCTAACCCTAAACCTTATCACATTCTATACCATGCTGAAAACCACAAAGTTATGGCAAAATTAGAAAGAATTTACAGCTACCCACATGACCTTACAGTCTTCTTCCATATCCTTAATAAAATGGCTCTATAGAACAATGGAACTTGAGGTTTCACCTTTCAGCAGCCTCAGCACTTAAAAAGCAGCGTCTTTCTGCATTCCAGGTTACATGATTCTTTTCATTAACAGCTTCATGTCGGAATGCAACATCTTCTTTGTCCCTAAGATCACCGTCTTCGTCTTCAAAAGGCACTTCTTCAATATTACTGTTGCAAAGGAAAACAAGAGTTCCATATAAAACTTAAACAAAGTGACTTAAGTATATTTTTGCTACTGAACAGCAGATCAGGAGGGCACATACTCCATATAGCCATGGAGAGGAAGCAACTGTGGGCAGGGCAGCCTAGGCTGTGCCTCCCAGTGTTTTTTCAAGTAGTAAATTAAAACAATGTATGTATAAAATTTTTTATCAAAATGACATAACAATTATGTTATTTTGATCATTATCATACACCTGTACAATCACAAGATTTATGTCTTGAATATCCACAAGGAACTGGATGACAATGAAAGAACTTGTTTACAACTTTTTTTATTTCATTAAAAACCCGTTGAGACCCAAAATAAAACCCTCTCTGTTTAACACTCTAACCTGCCATCACAGTTTTGCAAACAGTGCCATTGCCCTGCCTATCTTAGGGATTTGTCAGAAATTAGCAGGGGGAGGGGGGGGAAACAGAGGGAGGGTCACAACTTTTTGAGACTCAGAGAAGGGAGGGGTCATGAAAAATGGACCGTTAAAAGGGGGAGGGTCATGCAAATATATGCCCGTGATCATGTAGAGGTTCACCCAAAGAAGAAAAAGGAAGTTCTTTATTTGGTAAAAAAAAACCTGGGAGAAATAGGAGAGTCAAGTAATCAGCTGTCAGAATCAGAGTCAGACTCTTAATGCTGTCATCTAAAATGCATGTATATAGCATTACAAAGAACAGATAAAAATATATTTGAGTTTTCATAATACTGACTCACCCTAGTGTATTGCAAGAACTAGATTTTATCATTTATACAAGAGGGGGAGGGTCATGATATTTTAGGCCAAGCTCAAGGGGAGGGTTAACAAATTTCACTCCCATTGCAGGGATGGATCACCTCATTTCTGAACCCAAATTTATAATCCCACCCCCCGCCACCTCTGCTAATTTCTGACAAGTCCCTTATAACTCGTAATGATATTCTTTGATACCTGTCAGCTATGAACAGACATGACCCAGAGGCACTTGGGGCAGCAGACCATTTACGCTGATTTGAAATTTCCTGTCAAATGAAAATACACACAAATTTTTGGTGTAAATGTGAAGTCAAACCCCTTAATATGAACCTTAATATGGACCCTGAGAAGGCCAGAGAAAAATTCCATATTAACAGCATGTTTGTATTGAGCGGGTGGAGTATAAATAAAATGTAAGGGCTTTCTTTCCCCAGGGACAAAGCAAACTGTCCGTAATAATATGTACTTTTCAGTCTCTCAAAGAATTGAAGTCCACTTGGGTTGTCAATCAGCTCACCTTTTCACCAGGAGCACGCAGTGTTCCATTGGGTAAGACTATTGTATTTTCCTTCTGTTATAGTAAAAAATAAATACATCTTTACCTCAGAAATAAACATAATGTACACATGCACATTTCTGCTGGCTACCTGTGCACTTTTTACGTGTATTAGTGCTGTTATATCATGTACAAATTCAACAAAATCAAATCAATACCAAAGGCATATACATCTAGGAGGCACGCCATTATTTTATTTTGTTTATCACATATTTTGAGGTTTTGATTTAAGGCTTAATGACAACACTTATCCCTAATTAGTTATTTATTGTCCAAGCATATTCATACCAACTTCTATAAAATCACAATATACTGCACTTAATGTTACCTCATTGGATAAGGGTATTGGTAGACTGGCAGTGTAGTTAAACTGCTGAGCCATTTGGATCTGCCATGCTTCTGGTACAGAGTATGCACTGTCAGCGTGAACACTTAAAAGATTGCTGTAAATTATATTGAAAAAATAACAACAACAAAACAATTTTAATACTTTGCTTTTAATTACATTTAACCAAGCAAGGTCTAATACATCTAAATAACTTTACAAAACTTGCAAACCAGTTTAAAACAAATCTAAATTATAATGCCAACGACCCTGACTATTGTTGACTAAGTTTCTATCTTTGTTTAATAAATGCATATGTTGTGGTTCAATATTTGATCCTTGATTTAAATTTCATTTTCCTTTGTTTTAAGGTGTGCTAAATATGTCTGGTAGTTTGAAACGAAGAAAAATAAAATTTAAACCAATAAAAAAAAAATAAACCACAACATGAGCAATGTTCAGCTATGTACATAAAAAGGTGTTCTAACCTGTTGTTTAACTGCGTTTCTGTGAGAAGTGGCTGTGATACAGAGACCTGGACTTCAATTTCAGGCTAAAAGAAAATAATACATAATTTATTTGATTCAGCAAGGTATGATCCCTTTCACTTTGGGTGGATTCACTTGCAACACATGTGTATTACAGTTGTTGCAATTGTCTGCTGAAATTTTTTGCTTTTAAGTCTAAAAACAATAACAATTTCCAGTGGGCAAATGCAACATCTTTATGCACAATTATGTTGCAAAAATGGAAAGTATGTACATGTGAGGTGGGTTAAATTACTTAAAAACATCTCAAGAAAAAGTACATCCCTTTTTTTAACATGTATACTTGTACAAGAAAAACTTAAAAATTATCTGAGGTATTAATATTTATTATGTCACTTTGAGCCAGTTTTAATTGGTTCAATTATTTTGGATCATGCAGTACTGCCTGACCTCTTTAACTCAACCAAGCACATACATGAAATAAACTTAACATTTATAATAGCGGCGCTCCATGGACATGTTTTGCATGCGTGAGCTGAGCCCCATACCTAAGAAAATGTGGTGATCTACCCATCCAAAAAGATTTTGGTAATTACATGACCGTACATCTGACCAACCTCCTGTCTGTCTGCATCACCGGGCAACCAACACTAACTGTCAATTTTTGTGGCTAGTGTGGGAGCCCGCAACGTGATATCACACATTCATGTTGTGATTAATTGACTGCTATCAAAACAGGGTATCCACTGACCAGTATCGCATGACCATATAATTGTGGGCTCAGGAACGTGTCTTTCTTAAGTTCTCCACTGACAAGTTACTGGTTTTGGATTGATCGCAGACTAAACTTTAAGTAGATGTCTATTTATTAAAGGGAGCTATATGCCTTTATTTAGCCTTGGCTAAATTAATATATCACATAATATATAGAAGAGAAAACAGTACCAGGATGTGTTCTGTGGTAACTTCAGCTGGTGGGGTAACTGGATGAACACATTGTATAATACTGAACTTTGTTTCTCCTTGGATTAAATTCAACAAACTAAGTTAGTCAGAATCCTTTGTAGGGTTAAGTACAATATATTAGAGAAAAAGAAGTAATGAAAGAAAACAAAATCTACACCATAATAATTCAACCTGTCCATACATCAATAAAAGATTAGTAATACTGCAAGCTTTAAGGTGGCAGGAAACATGATGGAAATGAAACATACTTCCAAGTTAATGTCAACCATGCATTACAGGGACAGCCCACTGGTAGTGACTACATATATGTTTAAGGACTTGAGCATATTCTAGAATAAAAATACATGGCCGAAAATGAAGCTGTCATGAAGGGCCATAACCTGTGACACCTGTTAAGGCTGGCTCACTTGATGTTACTGGTGATCAAAGTGGAAATCTAATAAAGGTGATGCTATACATATTTTTTATTTTTTTTCAGCAACAGCCCGGAATGAAACAAACTCAACACATCCCTTTTGTTTTGCCTGCCATTGTATGGTTAAAATTACCAAAAATCTGGTGGAAGCTAGTAATATCTAAGATAAATGAAACATTCTTATCAATAGAGTACAAATATTGTAGTCAAAGAGATTGGTCACAAATTCACTCTATATAGAAACTATACAAACATCAGTTTCTAGATGACAAAAGTACAGTCAAAATCCAAGTTTTAGAGCTAAGAGCCTACACAGTTCTCAGTCCTCTTTTTAACACTACAATGGAGTTTTAATGTGTATTTTTTTAGCCTTAATTCACATCACTTGATTATCAGGAAAGAACTGTATATAGTAGCTGTGCACAGAACCTGAGTGTTTAACCTCTTGTAAACCATCATTATCGGATAATAATTATTTATTACACATTGTATCACAGTGTGATAACAGACACTTAAGTAGACTGACATACCATGAAGCAAAGGAAGCAAATCAATGCACGACTGCCCCAAGACATTTGTTTTCTCTTCTTTTCCTTTCTTGTCTTTGGGCAGCACTTCAATGACAGTCACTTCAAAAAATAAGATAAGTTGATAAGTAACCTAAAGAATCTTGCTTAAAATATGTGCACATATAACTTTCATAACCATTCATTAAAAACACTTCTCTGTTGACTAGTGTTAACCTGAATTTGAATTTGGAAGATGTTTGCTTAATTATTTATTATGGCTGACTTTCAATGATGTTGTTGACTAAAATGGGAACTGACTTGAAGGCTTGATTTCATCAGCAGACTGTACAACTTAAACCAGTGGGCTCATATTTTATTTGTGACTAAACCTCAAAACCTAAGTAAAAATCAGGCATTCAACAAAGCTTACAAACAAAAATTAATTTTAAGATACACTGTACATGTAGTGTTCTCTGCCCTTTCCCTTCCTACCCTTCGATTAATTAAAATTTAATTAATTGAACATACAGCTGTATGTCTTTATCTTGAGTGCACAGACCTACCTGTCACAGGTTTATAAGATATAGAGTCCAATGATGAGGCATCATCAAAAGTGCAATCAAACGAGGCACTAAAGCCATACTCTGTGTTGTGTGTCTCAGTATTTGCTTCCACTTTTGGTGATTCACCTAGGAGATTAGCTCCAAACTCAAGTCTTACTAAAGAATTTAAAGAATCTCCCTTTGAACCCCGCTGTGAATTAAAGAGAGAAAGAATGTAAATAACTGCAACATTATATTTATCAGGAAAAAACGACATAAAATCAAAGGGTGCCTTAACGCTAACTTGTGGATTATTAATTACTGTATTTTAGAAATGAAAGCTGATAATGAACCTGCAATTAGTCTACTCGTATATTTTAAGTCTGTCAAAAAAACAAATATGTTTTACGAAAAAACAACAACAACAACAACAAAAGGGCCAAAATAAAAAGTTTCCAATGGCAAGAGTCAAACCCCAGACCTCCAACGTGTAAGGTCAGTGTATTATCTATTGTACCATGACAACTAATAACGAAGAATTTTGTTAAATGAATTGTCTTTAACACTTTTGCCCATGAAGTTCAGCCGGTCGACACTTTGCGAAGCCGCCGTAGAGCTTTATTTATGAAGAACTGAAAGATGTACTCAACAAAAACAAGTATGGTTTTGACAGTTAAAGCCCTACTGTAACTCATTTTGTCGCATTTGAAGAAGATATGGCCAACAAGTGTCTCGCAAAACCGTCGCGAAGTCTCTTGCAGCTTGCGATTCTTGGTGTTTACATGAGGAGAATCAATATTTTATTACAACTCAGCGACAGTAAACATTTCAATTTTGATTGAACAACAAAACATTTCATTTCAGAATGATATTTCACTAAGAACCATGAGATTGGGGGTCTTGTCATGAGAAAAGTTAAAAAATCGTGAGACTCACAACAGAATCGTGAGCTTAAACTAGTGCAATTGCTGATCTTTTCATCATGTTTATCGCCTGGACGAGTCAAGAAGCTTCAAAAGTTCATAAACCTCTGTCTCAAAGTTGGCCATAGTGCTAATTTGAACTATTGAAATTGCACATGAAGACAATCGCCCTGTGAATTCTGTGAAATGTACAAAATCAGCAAAAGTTTGTACATCTCTTTCTTTCTATCTCACCATGTCGTTTATTTATTTCAGAAAGTCTTCATTTGTTTGAACCAATAATTATTATCACTAACTTTTTGGGTCTACTTTGCTCTGTATATGCCTAAAAAGTTACCTGTTTTTATATGTTTGTCAGTTAATATTTTGTAATTTATACGTTTACGATAGTGAAAAAAGGCCTTTATACATTAAGCAGTTAACCCCATTGGCACTCTCTTTTTTGTAACATGCAACCATATTCTGCAAAGGGTCAATTAATTGTACATGTGCTTATCAAGGTGGGGGGGCTTTGTCATGTTATTGCTTTTATTTTACTATCATTTTGCCACACAAAATAAATTACAGTAACTAGCAGTAAAATTGTAACAAAAGTGTTTAACATTAAGATTGAATTAAAAGAAACCAACAGCTGGGAAGGTGACTGTGGCAGGGGAAATCTCCTAGAAGCCAATGAGATTTCCCGCCACTGGCTTTTGAACTCCTAAATCTTAGATTGCATTGATATTCAAGGGGGGTATACAATGTAAATGCTTTTAAAGAGCGAGTTTCCAAATTTAATATCTCCAGAGGTTGTAGCATCTCTGAACTCATCAGGTAGACAGGACTGACTTATATTTTATTATTTAAGGGACGCAGCTGAATGAGATTTATTTCCCGGGCTAATGAAGGAGACTTCCAGCTACTTTCATAAAAATAAGAAACAAAAGAACCAAAGGAAGGTTGATTCTCCGCCTGTTATTGAGTTAAGTCCTCAACAGGGTGGGGAAAGAGTAAGAGTAATATTTCAAAATGTACTATGGCTTAATGAACACTTGCAGATCTTACACATTCTCGCTCAGTTTAACACAACTGAATGAGTGCATGTACAATGTATTGGTTAACTCACCAAATTTTTGCATCGCACAACAGTTATAACGACCGGTTCGGGTGATCTGATAGTCACTGTATTTTCCTCGTTAGCCATTTCGGAAACATGCGGCTTATTGAAGGAGTATACCACTGTTAATTTGTCACTTGCATTTCACAGACGACATCCTCCATCGCCGCCATATTGACTTTTCCCATTTGTACTGTTACTATGACAACTAGCTCTTGCAAGCCGCTGGATCAAGGTAAAACACAGACTTGATTAGATTCCAAAATTTTACGTGACAATGTTTACGGTTGTTTTTGATCCATATAAAAAAAATTTTGCCAAAAAAAACTATTTGTGGTCAAAAGGTATGTATTAAAACGAAGAACCAACTACAACAAAACTGACAATACAACACGTCATGTTTCACATGGCCACAAACGGGGAAGATGAAACTGAATTTAAAATTACAGAATTAGGTGAAAGGTAGATATTTGCTATCTTAGGGAAAGTTCATTTAATATGACAAGGGGGGGGGGGGATGAAGATATTGAAACTCGAAGCTTGAAATTTTAGCAGCCCCCCTCGCTAGCGGTTCAATTTTTTAGGAGCCCCCTCCTTGGTAGTCGAAAAAATTTCAGAGCCCCCCCCCCCCCCCCCCTCCTTCAATTCCTTTGCTCCCCTGAAAAAAGATCACTAGACTGTATTAAATATATTTACCGTTATTGTCTTCAATGGTTTATACTATGACAAACTTGAGATACAGTTGTGATACAATTTTCTAAAGCATTTTTGGGATGAACAAGAGTGTAATAATTACTGAGACTACATTTGTTATATCTGTAAATCACATGATATAGCTGAGTTGCACAGGTCATTAAATTGTTGAGTTGAAAACCATCCGATCTGTATGATGATGTCATGGGTTGGTTTTGAAGTATACAAATTTTCGGAGCCCCCCCTCCTAGCACAACAATTTTTTCAGAGCCCCCCCTTCGGGTGTCTAAAAATTTTCGGAGCCCCCCCTCAATATCTTCATCCCCCCCCCTTGTCATATTAAATGAACTTTCCCTTATTAACATTTTTTACACGGCTCCGTAAGCTATATTAGCTTTAAAACCCACCTTGTTTAAATAAAAGATGTTGTTTTTGTTGTGCTTTTGTGGCTTCTTGCATTTTTGTAATCCACGCTTTGATTATCATACCGCGAGAATGTTCTTGTATTAAATCACCTCTCCGCCACATCTAATTGTCTCTATTTAACCAATAGAAAAGTTTATTCACAATGAACTACCAATAAGATTTGACATCATAACTTTCCCGCGGGACAAACAAAAATGTGTTACCGTCTTAGTCGAACCACTTTCATTTTATCATCAAGCAAAACTGTTTTCAGTACTCCTTGTTTACTCATATAAATCAAGTTTGTGTCGTTTTACGGCGAAAAAAAACGGTGAAACCCTTCAAAGAAGAACTGAAGAATTGAGCAAACAGTCTTACACAAAAAAGGTAAGAGAAACTTGCGTGTTAAAGTCACTGTAATCCGTCGCTGAAAACCTTCGTTTATTTGTTGATAAATTTTCTTTTAGGAAAAGTCTAATCAAGAAGAAGCTGACTCGGTGAGTCTCTTGTTTTTTTGCTTAACAAGTTTCTTTATAACATCTGTGCAACATAATTAGCCTGCGTAGCAAGCGTTTCCTCGCGATCTTCGTCTAGAAAGCTGGGACAAGAGCAAAAAAAAAAATGAATGACGGGGGAGTTGGAGGGGAACGAATCCGCTCTAACTTTCGCGCAATAACTCGATATTGGAAACGCTTGCTACGCAGGCTACAACATAATCTACGTACTATTCAGGTCAAAAGTCAATCAAATTCAGAACTAATTACACTTCACCGCTTACACATGCGGTAAAATTACATTCATTTGCGCGCCGCACTTGAAGGATAGATTATTTTATTTTATTCTTTTACTTCTATTTATTATTTATGTGTGCTTTTTAAATAAATAAGGTTGTGAAATAATTGACAACGTTCCCACATGCCTTGTACACGATGACCGTGACAGTTGGCAGAGCTTTTGCCTTGAATTTTTTAGCAGAATCAAAAAAGTATCCAAATACAAAAGCAACTAAATTAAGTGGCGTTACATCATTTTTCATTGAAAATGATATTTTCATAGATTCACACATTTGAGGATAACAAAGCTCGGCAGCGAAGAAATCTTACAACAATCGTAACATAGGTTTTAACTGCTTGTATTTTTATACACTTCACCTCCAGATTCCGCAAGATATGAAGAGAAAGCGCCGGAAAATTAATGGCTTCTAGGATGTACCTCTTAATGTTTTATTATTCATACCTTGATCTTCTTAAGAGTACTTTTACTATTACAGGACAAAAACTCAAGATGGCTAGTGGGGGAGAACTATGCCAAAACAAAACTTTACACAAAACTTAAGTTTGTCGTTGGAATTTGAAATAAGGTCGTGTACAATTTATTATAACCAACTTGCGCTGCATTCATATAACATGAACGCAGAAATCTGTTGACAAACTAATTGATCTATTATGAAAGTATGAAACATGTACAGCACTGGGTACTGCATCATATATTATGAAAGTATGAAACATGTACAGCAGGTACTGCATTCATATATTATGAAAGTATGAAACATGTACAGCAGGTACTGCATTCATATATTATGAAAGTATGAAACATGTACAGCATGTACTGCATTCATATATTATGAAAGTATGAAACATGTACAGCAGGTACTGCATTCATATATTATGAAAGTATGAAACATGTACAGCATGTACTGCATTCATATATTATGAAAGTATGAAACATGTACTGCAGGTACTGCATTCATATATTATGAAAGTATGAAACATGTACAGCAGGTACTGCATTCATATATTATGAAAGTATGAAACATGTACAGCAGGTACTGCATTCATATATTTTGAAAGTATGAAACATGTACAGCAGGTACTGCATTCATATATTTTGAAAGTATGAAACATGTACAGCAGGTACTGCATTCATATATTATGAAAGTATGAAACATGTACAGCAGGTACTGCATTCACATATTATGAAAGTATGAAACATGTACTGCAGGTACTGCATTCATATATTATGAAAGTATGAAACATGTACTGCAGGTACTGCATTCATATATTATGAAAGTATGAAACATGTACAGCATGTACTGCATTCACATATTATGAAAGTATGAAACATGTACTGCATATACTGCATTCATATATTATGAAAGTATGAAACATGTACAGCAGGTACTGCATTCATATATTATGAAAGTATGAAACATGTACAGCAGGTACTGCATTCATATATTTTGAAAGTATGAAACATGTACAGCAGGTACTGCATTCATATATTTTGAAAGTATGAAACATGTACAGCAGGTACTGCATTCATATATTATGAAAGTATGAAACATGTACAGCAGGTACTGCATTCACATATTATGAAAGTATGAAACATGTACTGCAGGTACTGCATTCATATATTATGAAAGTATGAAACATGTACTGCAGGTACTGCATTCATATATTATGAAAGTATGAAACATGTACTGCATATACTGCATTCATATATTATGAAAGTATGAAACATGTACTGCAGGTACTGCATTCATATATTATGAAAGTATGAAACATGTACAGCAGGTACTGCATTCATATATTTTGAAAGTATGAAACATGTACAGCAGGTACTGCATTCATATATTTTGAAAGTATGAAACATGTACAGCATGTACTGCATTCACATATTATGAAAGTATGAAACATGTACTGCAGGTACTGCATTCATATATTATGAAAGTATGAAACATGTACTGCAGGTACTGCATTCATATATTATGAAAGTATGAAACATGTACAGCATGTACTGCATTCATATATTATGAAAGTATGAAACATGTACAGCAGGTACTGCATTCATATATTATGAAAGTATGAAACATGTACAGCAGGTACTGCATTCATATATTATGAAAGTATGAAACATGTACAGCATGTACTGCATTCATATATTATGAAAGTATGAAACATGTACAGCAGGTACTGCATTCATATATTATGAAAGTATGAAAAATGTACTGCAGGTACTGCATTCATATATTATGAAACTATGAAACATGTACTGCATATACTGCATTCATTCATAATAGTATGACGAAACATGTTTAATTTGATCACCCCTGAGCATGATCACATAAAAAAATTCCATCCAAAAGGTATATATGGGAATCTGTAATCTGAGTCCTTAAAACTTTATCACGTCCGCATGATATGAAAGCTCCCATCTTGTTTTAAAAAAATGTGTTTAACCTCGTCACGAATTTAAAAAGTTTAACTCGCCTTTTTATTATCAAACGTTCACAATTTTCGAGGAGCATCGCACCTTTTTTCGTTTCTTCAATCAGCGTATTTATTAAAATCTGTCGGTCAACTGGAAACGTTTAATTCATTTTCCGCGTTCGACTTTCTCTTTTGCTTTTGTCGCTTTCTAATGCGACGAAAACTATCCTTTACCAATGTGCTGAGTTGCTATACGTACAAATTATTGTTGTTGCTTTCATCCGACACCCACAGTCATTACCATCATCACTCCTAGCAATAATAAAATCAGTACTATTAATTATATCATAACAACAAAAAGATAAATGTAACAATTATATTGAGAATGAAAAAAGTGCAATAACTTAGGATTTTATTAGCGTTTTATTAGCGTTCAACGTGTCCCCAGAAAGTCTGAAGTCAGATGGAAACCGCCATCGCCTGTATTTTTAACCTGTAAGAACAAGTAAAGCGTGGAATCCTATCCTTAGGACAACTAGAGAGTACATTTTTGGAATATTGGTTGGCATAAACAATGTTTTCCCGTTCAAAACCTCCCCACTTTTGGAGTGACATGGGGATCAAGTAGCAACTGCACCTCCTGCACCGTGATCATTTGAAGATTCCTCTTTCAATGCACCTGCGATATCAACGCAAGACAATATTCATTACCAAAACAAAATTGTCAATAAAATTAAAGGATTAATGAGGAGTGGCCAGAAGAGCTATAGTTACAGTGAGAACCTTAACATTTACGTTTTACATATGCTCACTGTTTTAAACGAAATGTTACTCAGTGAACCAAAACCATTGAAATAACCATAAATCAATAATCCTACCAGAAACCAGTTAACTTTCTCCGGTAAACCAATGACTGATGTCCAGTAACTAAGCTGATACTTAAATTACATATCCACTGACCGTTAAAGAAAAAACGCACACATGCAAACAC
Organism: Porites cylindrica; assembly: GCA_964035525.1. NCBI lineage: Eukaryota > Metazoa > Cnidaria > Anthozoa > Scleractinia > Poritidae > Porites > Porites cylindrica. The sequence goes on along the minus strand of OZ037787.1, from coordinate 32,855 downwards.
GTACTTTGACCAACATACGTAATTATGAAATGATTAAAACAACAGGGAGGAGGTAACATGAAATAATAAGTGAATCTCCTCTATTCATACGTTCCACGGATTCTACACCTATAAAATGTTATATTCTTATCAAGATCCCAGTTGCCAAACATATCAACGTTCTTGCTCTCATTACTCATATTATTATCATTACTACTATTAAATAAACAACGATAAACAAAGAAATAATCATAATAATAACAATAACAATGGAGGATTTGAAAAGCGAAATTGTTATAAAAAGCTTGGTCTCGTGACCGCGCAGAAATCCACACTTGTATCTCTATGCCCTGTTGCCTGTAAAAAAAATATTCCACTCCTACAATTCTATAGAATAGGACAAATTTTTAAACAATAATTAACGATCAACTAAATGAAATGCCTTTGACAAATCCTTGCTACATCTATGTACTCTTGCTTATCCAAATTATTGACGCATTCATAATGCGCCGAAACAAATTAAGCCATAGATCTAAAAAACCATGATGTGATTTGGTGTGACACATCTACCCATAACTTTAAATGAGCCTGGAAATTCTTCTCTTTTTTTATTACATAATCATTACATAATTCCACCCCCACCTCAGTTCCTAATCCTCATCTATCATGGATGTTTTCAGTCGTCCGTTTTTTTCTTTCTTTTTTAATCGCTTAAATTGCTGATAGTTCGGTAAAAGGTTTAAAGACCTATCGATCGATTTGAGCCGCGCGTCTTCCCAAATTTAAACGTTGTTGAATTCTATACATTCGCCAAACGTATCTATTTCGTTGGTTTCCGCTACAAATAGAGGAAATCTCTTTCATTCGGCTTCTTAACTAAATGAAAATTCATTTGTAAACGCCATGGCAGGAGTTAAAATCTACTTGGAGCTTATTTTGCTGGTAATTTGTTAACAGGTTTGAGCACCTATCGATCGATTCAGCAATCTTCGTAACTTCAACGTCCTTCAATTCTTTCCGTGACGGTATGTGCCACATTTTTCAATTACCTCAGTCCTCCCTCTTGATTCCTAATATCAGTGGTTTATGTCATCTCGCTTTCGCTCGACGTTCACGTCTTAGCCTTGGTACCCTTTCCTCATACTAGGTGAAGAGAACCACAGCGTACATACTTGACGGTTTTACTTCATCTAAGCATTTGTTACTCTACTGAATGGTTCATTTCTACGTCATAATCATCGTCCACGTCCTCGTCATTATCATTGTTTCAATATTTCTTAAGTTGCGCAAACGATTCAAAACTTCTGCACCTTTGCTTTGCTCTACCTCTTATTTATTATTAGCTTCTTATTTATTATTAACTAACTGTTGTTGTTGTTGTTTCGTAACTGTGATTATTTGTTTTCTTTGTTTGTGTGTGTGTGTGTGTGTGAGAGAGAGAGAGAGAGAGAGAACGAGGGCCCCGCGATGGTTGCAACCACAGGGTAAGTTCTTTGGCGCGCTTAATTTAATTTACCGCTCTGGATTCACATGAAGATAATTTATTTGGTACTAAAGAAGTGATTTGCTATAACTATAGGTTGTAATGGTTTTAAAAGGAGATAATTTCACTGACGCCACTGACATTCCTTAATGCAAGAATAAAGTAACAGTCACAGGTATGTAAGAGAATTTATCTTAAGGGTATGGAGAGAACCCCAAAACCCATTTAACGTATTGAAATAGACAAAAGTATTATGTTAATGTCACATACACAAATGTGAGGGGGGTGTAATCAAAACTATGAATTCAGCACGAAGCTGAACGAGAAAGACAAGGTACCAGGTCTTTATCAAACGTATCAGAAAGCGAGTTTTAATAGCGCTGGTCTCATTTAATGAGCTTGGGTTCTTATAAATTTATTGGATTATTTGAATTGAGATGGTTAAGGTAATAAAAGAACAACAGTCAGACGTCTGTTTTAAAACAGGGCGTTATTTGAAAAAAGAAACGAGCTGACTTACTCGTCTCGTCGTTTTCTTTGTTAGTGTCTACACTCAATTACGTTGTTAAGTACTGCTATTTCAGTGGACACGTTAAAGCTATTGATTTGTTATAACCCAAACGCGACCTTTTCAAAACCACAAGAAAAACTTTTTGGTTCTGGTTTACTTGCCATTAAACCATGTTTCCTATTGTTACAGTATGTGTTTTTTGAAGCAGGAAGAAGGAAGCCCCGCGATTAAGAGGAATTTAAACCGCATCCAAAAAGTGAGAAGAAGAAGAAGAGCAGAATATTTAGAAATAAACAGACAGGGTTAGAGGTATGTACGTTAGGTCAGACATCCACTTTGTTTCCTTTCCATTACCACTATGAATAGATAACGGAACACCTGTTGAATAAGGAAACTGCACATTTCGGAGTTGACGGGGAAGTTGTTTAGTGCTGAAATCCGTTGACGTTTGGTTAAATTCTTGTCGCGTTGTACCTTCGCTTGTTGGAAATACATAATACTGATTAATACTTAGCTTAGAAATACTGTTTTCGTTTCAGCAAGAGTATAAAGAAGATGGGCAAAGACAATTTCAAATGGATGGACCAACAACCTTCATTGTTGGATCTTCAAGAACGAATCATGCAGAGGTATTGTACATAGAAACAGTACTGAAATGTAAACAGTGGCGGATCCACACCTCCAGATAAAGGGGGGGGGGCACGGTCATTCAGACACTGAGATAAGGGGAGGGGCCAGGCCTAAGAAAAATTATTTTTTCGGCCTTTCGCGCCTCAGTTTGGCCCCCCGGGCCCCTCCCCTGGATCCGTCACTTGTAAATAGCTGTATTCTTTGAGATACCTTTTCAGTTTTAATTCGATTATGAGCACAATTTTCCTCTTGCTCTAAAACGTAAGTTTTTAGGCTTTCTCCCTTTCCAACGTCACTCAATTACCGCTCGGTTTTGTTTCAAGTTTTGCGCAATTCAAAGAATAAAACTCTCACAATAGTGTCTCTTAACTACGTTTTCCTTGCAAAAACAAAAGTTCACATTGTTGAATTGATAGCCATGGATCAAGTAGTACATCTTATTCAAAGTCCAAATCTCATTACGGGTTAAATTTACTGAAATGACAAGGGAAAGATACAATGATAAAGGCATGCTTTCTAAATGCAAAGGTCTATCTCGCCTTGCACACTCGCACTTTGAATTCTTTAAGACAAATTGTTTGTATAGACTAAAGATGATACCCTAACGTTTTGTCAATTCTACTGTTTAGTTTCATAGGAATGAAATAATCAGTGGGGAAGGTCACAACATAACTTTCCTGGACTATGTAAATAAGTTCTTGTAAGTATCGCATTTAGTTAAAAGTTTATACCCTAAAGTTAAGTTGTAGCACAATATTAAAACCCCTGCATTTTAATTGATAGCAATTTCGTTACGTGTCATCAGAGAGAGCGATTATAATCAATCAATTTATACCAATAAATACTTCGCAAACATCGCCGTGGGCCAAAACTTTCTATCAGTTTTGAAAGAACTCAAAACCTCGCTCTCTCCTACCCCTCCTTAATAGACTGTCTGGAGATACAACCAGCTAAATGATGAACAATATTAATGATGATTTTGGTTTTTTAGTATTTATCTCACTAGGTTGTAGGTGGACATTTCAGAGAATGACGTTTTTCCTGAAGATACTTCAGTTTTCAAGTCGAGAACGACGATAACAGGTATCGTAAAGGCTTTACGCAGGATGAAAGGGAGAAACAAACAAGATGAGCGAACGTTTAAAGGACAGGATTAGACCAGGAGTAAATTCCATCATAACATAATTGGAAACCCTGCACTTTGACTGGCCGAGAATTTTGATACATTTCATCTGCTCATAGACATAGATTAAAGATTCATGGCGGTGTTAACTAAAAAAGTAGCTACCAATACTAAACAGAAAAGGCAAAAAACACTCACCCGTACGATCACATTCCACCTACTTATTGTCTTAATGTAGACAAAGTATATCAGTTGCTTTGATCAATCTTATGGTGTTTCATTAATTCTAAGTTAAAAATCTTTCTAGTTTCACAAGACGGAAACCATACAGAGAGCTACAACTTTACATTATTGTTGCATCTAAACCAGTCAATGTAAGTATCACATTTATTTCAAAGTTCATATCCTGGACTAAAAAAACTCTTCAAAAACCCTATCAGAACACCATGCAATTTGATTGGCTGACTGGCTCGTTTTCTTAACAAAGGATAATATGTTTATATCAATATGCACCAATAAATACTTGTCAAAAATAACCAAAACACGGGCGAAATGAGTTGGTGGACATGATATTAGTATTTATGACCTTTCAATTGTTTTCGAAAATGGACTTGCGCTAACACAAAAACAAACAAAGTCACCTATGAATCATTATTTTATACTGATGACGATTGTGTTTGCTTAGTATGTGTCTTAACAGGTTGCAGTAGGCATTTCAGAGAAGGCGATTGTTTCGAAGTCGCCAACTTGTTCAATTCAAGCGGTAAAGTGAAGGCTTGGATACCAGAAGGACGATCTCAGGTATGGTATAAAACTTGTGTGAGACATGTAAAGAATGGGTGGAACGGGAAGAAGCCAACAAAGTCACGTAGGAATTTCAGGAATGGCCAAAAATCTCTTCAGAAAATTCAGTTTGTCAGTTCCATTTGCAATTAAACAAAAAAGACACAAAAGTCAAAACTTTGAAAAAAAATAAACCTTTTGCTGTCACCAACGGCAATGTCTATCTCGCCTTACACACTCGCATTTTGAATTGTTTAAAATGAATTGTTTGTATAAACTAAAGATGATAACCTCACGTTTGGTCAATTCCACTGTTTAGTTTCAGATGAATGAAATAATCAGTGGAGAAGATCACAGCGTACCTTTCCTGGACTATTCAAATAAGTTATTGTAAGTATCACATTTAGTTAAAAGTTTATACTCTACAATAAAGTTGTAGTACAATTCTAGAACCCCTGCATTTTAATTGCTGGCAATTTCGTTACGTGTCATCAGAGAGAGCTATCAGTAATCAATCAATTTATGCCAATAAATACTTTGCGAAAATCACCGTAGGCCACAAATTCATATCAGTTTTGAAAGAACTAGGAACCTCGCTCCCTCCCACCCCTCCTTAAAAGACTGTCTGAAGAAACAAGCCGCTAAACAATAAATAATAATGATCGATAATTTTGGTTTCTTAGTATTTATCTTACTAGGTTGTAGGTGGACGTTTCAGAGAATGACGTTTTTCCTGAATGCGCCAACAGATTTTCTTCACTCGATACTTTTGTTTTCGAGTCGAGAACGACCATAACAGGTATGGTATAAGGTTACATAGCTTTACACAGGGTGAATGGGAGAAACAGACAAAATGCGCGAACGTTTATTGACGGGATTAGACCAGGAGTAAATTCCATCATAACACAATTGGAAATGCTGCACTTTGATTGGCTGAGAATTTTGTTACATTTCATCTTCTCACAGACATAGATTAAAGATTCATACCAGTATTAGCTAAAAAAATACCTACCAATACTTAACAGAAAAGACAAATGACACTCACCCGTACGATCACATTCCGCCTACTTATTGTCTTAATGTAGACAAAGTATATCAGTTGCTTTGATCAATCTTATGGTGTTTCATTAATTCTAAGTTAAAAATCTTTCTAGTTTCACAAGACGGAAACCATACAGAGAGCTACAAATTTACATTATTGTCGCATCTAAACCAGTTAATGTAAGTATCACATTTATTTCAAAGTTTATATCCTGGACTAAAAAACTCTTCAAAAACCCTATCAGAACACCATGCAATTTGATTGGCTGACTGGCTCGTTTTCTTAACAAAAGATTATATGTTTATATCAATATGCACCAATAAATACTTGTCAAAAATAACCAAAAAACGGGCAAAATGAGTTGGTGGACATGATATTAGTATTTATGACCTTTCAATTGTTTTGGAAAATGAACTTGCGCTGACACAAAATCAAACAAAGCCACCTATGAATCATTATTTTATACTGATGACGATTCTGTTTGCTTAGTATGTGTTTTAACAGGTTGCAGTAGCCATTTCAGAGAAGACGATTGTTTCGAAGTCGCCAACTTATTCAATTCAAGCGATAAAGTGCAGCCTTGAACACCAGAAAGACGATCACAGGTATGGTATAAAACTTGTGTGAGACATGTAAAGAATGGGTGGAACGGCGAGAAAGCGACAAAGTCACGTTGAAATTCCAGGAATGGCCAATAATCTCTTCAGAAAATTCAGTTTGTCAGTTCCATTTGCAATTAAACAAAAAAGATACAAAAGTCAAAACTTTAATAAAAATAAACTTTTTGCTGTCACCAACAGCAAGGGGTATCTCGCCTTAAACACTCGCACTTTGAATTCTTTAAAATGAATTGTTTGAATAGACTAATGATGATAGCCTCACATTTTGTCAAATCTACATTTAGTTTCAGATGAATGAAATAATCCGTGGAGAAGGTCATAACGTAACTTTCCTGGACTTTGTAAATAAGTTATTGTAAGTATCGCATTTAATTAAAAGTTTATACCCTGCAGTTAAGTTGTAGCACAATTTTAGAGCCCCTGCATTTTAATTGCTAGCAATTTCGCTACGTGTCATCAGAGAGAACTATTAGCAATTAATCAGTTTATGCCAAAAAAACAATACTTGACAAAATTCTCCGCACACCAAAAATTTCCACCAGTTTTGAAAGAACTCGGAACCTCGTACCGCCCCTCCCTAATAGACAGTCTGAAGAAACAAGTAGCAGGATGATGAATGATATTAATGGTGATTTTTGGTTTCTTAGTATTTATCTTACTAGGTTGTAGGGAGACGTTTCAGAGAATGACGTTTTTCCTGAATGTGCCAACAGATTTTCTTCACGCGATACTTTAGTTTTCAAGTCGAGAACGACCATAACAGGTATGGTATAAGCTTTACACAGGGGGAAGGGGAGAGACAGACAAAATGCGCGAATGTTTAGTGACGGGATTAGACCAGGAGTAAATTCCATCATAACACAATTGGAAATGCTGCACTTTGATTGGCTGAGAATTTTGTTGCATTTCATGTGCTCATAGACATAGATTAAAGATTCATGCCAGTGTTAACTAAAAAAGTACCTACCAATACTAAACAGAAAAGGCAAAAAACACTCACCCGTACGATCACATTACGCCTACTTATTGTCTTAAAGTAGACAAAGTATATCAGTTGCTTTGATCAATCTTATGGTGTTTCATTAATTCTAAGTTAAAAATCTTTCTAGTTTCACAAGACGGAAACCATGCAGAGAGCTACAAGTTTACATTATTGTTGCATCTAAACCAGTAAAGGAAAGTGTCACATTTATTTCAAACTTTATATCCTGAACTAAAAACTTTACAAAAACGCTATCAGAACACCATGCAATTTGATTGGCTGACTGGCTCGTCTTCTTAAAAAAGGATAATATGTTTATATCAATATGCACCAATAAATACTTGTCAAAAATAACCAAAAAACGGGCAAAATGAGTTGGTGGACATGATATTAGTATTTATGATCTTTCAATTGTTTTGGAAAATGAACTTGCGCTGACACAAAATCAAACAAAGCCACCTATGAATCATTATTTTATACTGATGATGATTGTGTTTGCTTAGTATGTGTTTTAACAGGTTCCAGTAGGCATTTGAGAGAAGACGATTGTTTCGAAGTCGCGAACGTATTCAATTCAAGCGATAAAGTGAAGGCTTGAACACCAGAAAGACGATCACAGGTATGCTATAAAACTTGTGTAAGACATGTAAAGAATGGGTGGAACGGGGAGAAAGCAACAAAGTCACGTTGGAATTTCAGGAATGGCCAATAATCTTTTCAGAAAATTCAGTTTGTCAGTTCCATTTGCAATTAAACAAAAAAGATACAAAAGTCAAAACTTTAATAAAAATAAACTTTTTGCTGTCACAAACAGCAAGGTCTATCTCGCCTTACACACTCGCACTTTGAATTCTTTAAATTGAATAGACTAATGATGATAGCCTCACATTTTGTCAAATCTACTGTTTAGTTGCAGATAAATGAAATAATCAGTGGAGAAGGTCACAACGTAACTTTCCTGGACTATGTAAATAAGTTATTGTAAGTATCGCATTTAATTGAAAGTTTATACCCTGCAGTTAAGTTGTAGCACAATTTTAGAGCCCCTGCATTTTAACTGCTGCCAATTTCGTTACATGTCACCAGAGAGAGCTATTAGTAATCAATTAGTTTATGCCAAAAAACAATCTTGACAGCATTCTCCGCACACCAAAAATTTCCACCAGTTTTGAAAGAACTTGAAAAGTCGTCCCACCCCTCCCTAACAGACAGTCTGAAGAAACAAGTAGCGGAATGATGAATGATATTAATGGTGATTTTTGGTTTCTTAGTATTTATCTTACTAGGTTGTAGGGAGACGTTTCAAAAAATGACGTTTTTCCTGAATGCGCCAACAGATTTTCATCACTCGTTACTTTAGTTTTCAAGTCGAGAACGACCATAACAGGTATGGTATAACCTTTACACAGGGGGAAGGGGAGAAACAGACAAAATGCGCGAATGTTTAGTGACGGGATTAGACAAGGAGTAAATTCCATCATAACACAATTGGAAATGCTGCACTTTGATTGGCTGAAAATTTTGTTACATTTCATGTGTTCATAGACATAGATTAAAGATTCATGCCAGTGTTAACTAAAAAAGTACTTAGCAATACTTAACAGAAAGGCAAATGACACTCACCCGTACGATCCCATTCCGCCTACTTATTGTCTTAATGTAGACAACGTATATCAGTTGCTTTGATCAATCTTATGGTGTTTCATTAATTCTAAGTTAAAAATCTTTCTAGTTTCACAAGACGGAAACCATACAGAGAGCTACAACTTTACATTATTGTTGCATCTAAACCAGTTAATGTAAGTATCACATTTATTTCAAAGTTTATATCCTGGACTAAAAAACTCTAAAAAAACACTATCAGAACACCGTGCAATTTGATTGGCTGACTGGCTCGTTTTCTTAAAAAAGGATTATACGTTTATATCAATATGCACCAATAAATACTTGTCAGAAATAACCAAAAAACGGGCAAAATGAGTTGGTGGACATGATATTAGTATTTATGATCTTTCAATTGTTTTGGAAAATGAACTTGCGCTGACACAAAATCAAACAAAGCCACCTATGAATCATTATTTTATACTGATGACGATTCTGTTTGCTTAGTATGTGTTTTAACAGGTTGCAGTAGGCATTTCAGAGAAGACGATTGTTTCGAAGTCGCCAACTTATTCAATTCAAGCGATAAAGTGAAGGCTTGAACACCAGAAAGACGATCTCAGGTATGGTATAAAATTTGTGTAAGACATGTAAAGAATGGGTGGAACGGGGAGAAAGCAACAAAGTCACGTTGGAATTTCAGGAATGGCCAATAATCTTTTCAGAAAATTCAGTTTGTCAGTTCCATTTGCAATTAAACAAAAAAGATACAAAAGTCAAAACTTTAACAAAAATAAACTTTTTGCTGTCACAAACAGCAAGGTCTATCTCGCCTTACACACTCGCACTTTGAATTCTTTAAAATGAATTGTTTGAATAGACTAATGATGATAGCCTCACATTTTGTCAAATCTACTGTTTAGTTTCAGATGAAATGAAATAATCAGTGGAGAAGGTCACATCGTAACTTTCCTGGACTATTTAAATAAGTTATTGTAAGTATCGCATTTAATTGAAAGTTTATACCCTGCAGTTAAGTTGTAGCACAATTTTAGAGCCCCTGCATTTTTTAAAATTGCTGGGAATTTCGTTACATGTCATCTTAGAGAACTATTAGTAATTAATCAGTTTATGCCAAAAAAACAATACTTGACAAAATTCTCCGCACACCAAAAATTTCCACCAGTTTTGAAAGAACTCGGATCCTCGTCCCACCCCTCCCTAATAGACAGTCTGAAGAAACAAGTAGCAAAATGATGAATGATATTAATGGTGATTTTGGTTTCTTAGTATTTATCTTACTAGGTTGTAGGGAGACGTTTCAGAGAATGACGTTTTTCTTGAGGGCGCCAACAGATTTTCTACACTCGATACTTTAGTTTTCAAGTCGAGAACGACCATAACAGGTAAGGTATATAAGCTTTACACAGGGTGAAGGGGAGAAACAAACAAAATGCGCGAACGTCGGGATTAGACCAGGAGTAAATTCCATTATAGCACAACTGAAACCCGTTCAATTTGATTGGCTGACAAGTTGGTTACTTTCATCTACTCATCTACTCTTTCATCTATAAAATACTTAACAGAAAAGGGCAGCTTAAAACAGTCAGAAGTAATGCACTAATTATGATGACTCGGGACTTTCCCCTTGCTGGAAATCTGCTCACAAATACGATAGATTAGTTATTGATGTCTATTTTGTTTCCTTAATATGTGACTTTTAATAGAATTGGTGATGGGCACTTCAGAGAATGACCTCTTCTTGAGGTCGTCAACGGATTCTGTTCAAACGATACTTAAGACAAGTGGAGGATCTTAGGTATGGCATTAAAACGTAAGCGAAGTAAAGGGGAAAAAGCAAAAAAACCTTAACGTGATATTCTGAAGGACAGATACATCATAACACCACGGACTTCATGTTTACATATATATATACAAAATTAGACGGAGGGTACAGCAATTTAGACAGGAATAAGATAAAAGTTAAAGAAAACTTTGGAAAAAAGAAGAATAATCGATGATTCTCGCGTCTCCTGGACTCTTAAATTAAATTTGGTCAATCAGTTTATTAGAGTATCTGAATTAGAGTACATCGATCGGTTATATCAATGCAATGGTTTTCCATGCTGTTTAGTTTCAGAAGACGGAAACAATGGTGACAGCCACAAATTTCCATAGTTAGCCCGGCTATCCAAATGAGTTCCTGCAGTAAGTATTACATATATTTGGAAGTTTATATTCTGCCGGTAAATTATAGCAAAACTTTATTGAGTGGAACCTCTGGAATTTTGATTGGCTGATTGATTCGTTTGTTATCTTTTCTCAGTAAATGGTGTCATTTAGTATCCATATCAATTTGCGCCAATAAATACTTGAGAAAAATCACTAGGAAAAGCTTAACCGGGAAGAATTGTAAGTTAAGCGATTAATTTGCTTACCAGCTTTGAAATGATAGGGAATATTGCCCTTTAATTAACACTTGGCCTTAAGAAAGCAGATGAATAAATGATTAATTTGATATTGATGAAGATTTTGCTTTCTTATAAGAGTCTAAATAGACAAGGTGTAGTACTAATTTCAGAGAGGAAGGTATGCCAAAAAACACCAGCTGGTTCTTAACATGTGAAAAAAGTGACGAAATAAGGATGACACTTTCGGTTTGGGAAGAGATCCACTTTGAATGGTTAGGATTAGGACCTAGGATTTTCCGCTGATCACCGGCGGTCTGAAAGAGAAAATATGTGACAATGAATCCAGAAAAAATACGTGGAGGCAAAACTATAAAGAAATAAAAATTCGTTCGTAAAAAACAAACAATATATATACTAGGCCAATGATTTTTAATAGTCGCAGTGGGCGCATTAAGGACTTTTACTGCTTCTTTTGTTTACCCCTATTTCAGAACTGAGGGTAAAAATACCTTTAACTTTTAGAATGAATAAGAGGATGAAGAAGAACAAGTGCACAACGATGGTGCTATGTAATGCTGAGGGAACCAATGTATGTATCAAAATATGCAATATTGTTGGCCTTAGCACAATATCAGGTACAATGTAAGAAAACAACTAAATCAGCTTAAAGAACGGATACACCATGAAACATATTTTTATCCATGTCACGTATAAAAATGTGTAAGTGGTGAGCCACAATTAATGGCCGGGTTTTAAGATTTCGAGCCAGTTAAATTTTAACCAAATCAGGAGGCAAGTAGAGCTCGTTTATTCGTCACTTGCGCATTTCCCATAATACACCTTCAGTTGCCCCCTAAAATTTTACAGAAGTATTGTCTTTAATTTTTCTTGGGACTACTGTATTACCCAGAAGAAATTGGAAACAATACAATAACTTTTATAGTCCATGAGTAACGTTTACTGATTCAAAAAGCGCCATTTTTTTAACATCGAGGAGAGGAAGACAAGCTATCTTGACCCTAGCAAGAAGAATGTAATTTGAAGACATGCATTGGTTGGAGTGAGTGATAATGGAGTCCAATGGTGCCCAAGTTTACCAGCCCAGGACAGTGGGTAATCTTTTCTTCGTGGATAGTTCAATGGAATATATCTGTCATCTTTTTGGCGTTCAACGTGTCCCCAGCACGAGGAATTTTTCATTATTCATTTTATTTCCCTCAGTTTTAGATATGTGGACACAGCACCGAGTGACAATCTTCTGAAAGTCTGAAGTCAGGTGGAAACCGCCATCGCCTGTATTTTTAACCTGTAAGAACAAGTAAAGCGTGGAATCCTATCCTTAGGACAACTAGAGAGCACATTTTTGGAATATTGGTTGGCATAAACAATATTTTCCCGTTCAAAACCTCCCCACTTTTGGTGTGACATGGGGATCAAGTAGCAACTGCACTTCCTGCACCATCATCTGAAGATTCCTCTTTCAATGCACCTGAGATATCAACGCAAGACAATGTTCATTACCAAAACAAAATTGTCAATAAAATTAAAGGATTAATGAGGAGTGGCCAGAAGAGCTATAGTTACAGTGAGAACCTTAACATTTACGATTTACATATGCTCACTGACTTAAACGAAATGTTACTCAGTGAACCAAAACCATTGATATAACCAAAAATCAATAATCCTACCAGAAACCAGTTAACTTTCTCCGGTAAACCAATGACTGATGTTCAGTAACTAAGCTGATACTTAAATCACATATCCACTGACCGTTAAAGAAAAAACGCACACATGCAAACACGTACTTTGACCAACATACGTAATTATGAAATGATTAAAACAACAGGGAGGAGGTAACCTGAAATAATAAGTGAATCTCCTCTATTCATACGTTCCACGGATTCTACACCAATAAAATATTATATTCTTATCAAGATCCAAGTTGCCAAACATATTAACGTTCTTGCTCTCATTACTCATATTAATATCATTACTACTATTAAATAAACAACTATAAACAAAGAAATAATGATAATAATAACAATAACAATGGAGGACTTGAAAAGCGAAATTGTTATAGCTTGGTCTTGTGACCGCGCAGAAATCCTTGTACCACTATGCGCTGTTGCCTGTAAAAAAAATATTCCACTCCTACAATTCTATACAGTAGGAAAAATTTTTAAACAATAATTAACGATCAACTAAATGAAATGCCTTTGACAAATCCTTCCCACATCTATGTACTCTTGCTTATCCAAATTATTGACGCATTCATAATGCACCGAAGCAAATTAAGCCATAGATCTAAAAAACCATGATGTGATTTGGTGTGACACATCTACCCATAACTTTAAATGAGCCTGGAAATTCCGCTCTTTATTTATTACATAATTATTACATAATTCCTCCCCCACCTCAGTCCTTAATCCTCATCTATCATGGATCTTTGCAGTCGTCCGTTTTTTTCTTTCTTTATTAATCGCTTTTATTGTTGATAATTTGTTAAAATGTTTAAAGACCTATCGATCGATTTGAGCCGCGCGTCTTCCCAACTTAAACGTTCTTGAATTCTATACATTCGCCAAACGTAAGTATTTCGTTGGTTTCCGCTGCAAATCGAGGAAATCTCTTTCATTCGGCTTCTTACCTAAATGAAAATTCATTTGCAAACAGCATGGCAGGATTTCAAATCTACTTCGAGCTTATTTTGCTGGTAATTTGTTAACAGGTTTGATCGATTCAACAATCTTCGTAACTTCAACGTCCTTCATTTCGATACAATTCACAAAACGTCTTTCCGTGACGGTATGTGTCACATTTTTCAATTACCTAAGTCCTGCCTCTTGATTCCTAATGTCAGTGGTTTATGTCATCTCGCTTTCGCTCGACCTTCACGTCTTAGCCTTGGTACCGTTTCCTCATACTAGGTGGAGAGAACCACAGCGTACATGCTTGACGGTTTTACTTCATCCAAGCATTTGTTGCTCTACTGAACGGTTCATTGCTACGTCATCATCATCGTCCACGTCTTCGTCATTATCATAGTTTCAATATTTCTTATGTTGCGCAAAGGATTCAAAACTTCTCCTGCTCCTTTCCTTTGCTCTACCTCTTATTTATTATTAGCTTCTTATTTATTATTAACTAACTGTTGTTGTTGTTGTTTTGTAACTGTGATTATTTGTTTTCTTTGTTTGTGTGTGAGAGAGAGAGGGAGAGAACGAGGGCCCGCAATGGTTGCAACCACAGGGTAAGTTCTTTGGCGCGCTTAATTTAATTTACCGCTCTGGATTCACATGTAGATCATTTATTTGGTACTAAAGAAGTGATTTGTTATGTTTAAAATGTATTTTGGAGACCACTATAGGTTGTTATGGTTTCAAAAGGAGATAATTTCACTGACGCCACTGACATTCCTTAATGCAAGAATAAAGTAATAGTCACAGGTATGTAAGAGAATTTATCTTAAGAGTATGGAGAGAACCCAAAAACCCATTTAACGTATTGAAATAGATAAAGGGATTATGTTAATGTCACATACACAAATATGAGGGGGGTGTAATTAAGACTATGAATACAGCACGAAGCCGAACCAGAAAGACAAGGTACCAGGTCTTTATAACGTATCAGAAAGCGCGTTTTAATAGCGCTGGTCTTATTTAATGAGCTTGGGTTCTTATAAATTTATTGGATTATTTGAATTGAGATGGTTAAGGTAATACAAGATCAAAAGTCAGACGTCTGTTTTAAAACAGGGCGTTATTTGAAAAAAGAAACGAGCTGACTTGCTCGTCTCGTCGTTTTCTTTGTTAGTGTCTACACTCAGTTAGTTGTGAAGTTCTGCTATTTCAGTGGACACGTTAAAGCTATGGATTTGTTATAACCCAAACGCGATCTTTTCAAAACCACAAGAAAAACTTTTTGGTTCTGGTTTTCTTGCCATTAAACCATGTTTGCTACTGTTACAGTATGTGTTTTTTGCAGCAGGAGGAAGGAAGCGCCGCGATTAAGAGGAATTGAAACAGCATCCAAAAAGTGAGAGGAAGAAGAGCAGAATATTTAGAAACAAACAGACAGGGTTAAAGGTATGTACGTTAGGTCAGACATCCACTTTGTTTCCTTTCCATTGCCACTATGAATAGATAACGGAACACCTGTTGAATAAGGAAACTGCACATTTCAGAGTTGACGGGGAAGTTGTTTAGTGCTTAAAGCCGTTGAAGTTTGGTTAAATTCTTGTCGCGTTGTACCTTCGCTTGTTGGAAATACATAATACTGATTAATACTTAGCTTAGAAATACTGTTTTCGTTTCAGCAAGAGTATAAAGAAGATGGGCAAAGACAATTTCAAATGGATGGACCAACAACCTTCATTGTTGGGTCTTCAAGAACGAATCATGCAGAGGTATTGTACATAGAAACAGTACTGAAATGTAAACAGTGGCGGATCCACACCTCCAGATAAAGGGGGGGGGACGGTCATCCAAACCCTGAGATAAGGGGAAGGGCCAGGCCTAAGAAAAATTATTTTTTCGGCCTTTCGCGCCTCAGTTTGGCCCCCCGGGCCCCTCCCCTGGATCCGCCACTGGGAAATAGCTGTATTCTTTGAGATACCTTTTCAGTTTTACTTCGATTATGAGCACAATTTTCCCCTTGGTCTAAAACTCAAGTTTTTAGGCTTTCTCCCTTTACAACAAAATTTCACATTGTTGAATTATTAGCAACGGAAAAGTATTAAATCTTATTCACAGTTCAAATCTCATTTAGCGTTAAATTTACTGAAATGACAACGGAAAGATACAATGATAAAAGCATGCTTTCTAAATGCAAATTAAGGTAGGCGGAAACGTGTAATTAACTAATTTTTATGAATTATCCCTTAGTTTCAGAATGATCACTGGCTCGACAATAAACGAGAATCACACAGCACGATACAGATGTCTACGATAATGAGCATAATATATAGTTATAACAGTTCCTACGGCTAAGATAGGTCGTGAATGAAAGCACAAATAATTAAAAACATAGCGGAGTGATTACGTCAGGGAACATTTCAGCCTTTTTGTCTTAAACGAAGACCGCGCCCGGCAGGTCGGGGTATACGATCCATAGGGCCGGGATTTTTCCCTTATATGTGGCTACTGTAACAAGCGCTTAAGGGTTTTTTCATCCTATGGATAGTTGATTCGTATTCCCCTGAAAAAGGTTTGTCTTTTGTTTCTCTAGTAGAGTTTGCCTGACTGGAAGAAGTTAAAAGAACTACTCAGATGGTTTTGATTTTGACTAAACAGTACACTAGTTTAAACGTGAATTTCCGTTCAATCGAAGATAAATTGTTCAGTGTAATCCCTAAAATTGGAGGCTTAATCTATTACATTTACTATACAATATATATGTATTACTTAGCAATATATGATCACAATAAGTCCGAAGTAATTTTATTGTAATTTGTTTATATTTGGTTATTGCAAAGTAATAAAAGCTAGTTAAGAATGCCTGAGCGGACATCCTAAGGGGCGCGATAGTGCATACAGCAAACTTTAATATACGAACACCAAAAACGGCCAACCTTTAACCCGGTTAAATAGTAGAAATCCAATTGGTAAGAATTCCTGAGACGTAGATCCTTATAAGTTGTGTACAAGAAAAAAAGTACAGAGTAGAAAAGTTACAAAACGAAAGTAAAGAATAAGACATCAATTCATCAGCACTTTATTGATACCCGTTTTCAATATCTCTGTCTTACCGAATGCCAGTTTGTAATATCATTAATTATTCAACATAGCAATTTTCAAAATAGCGTTCAGTAGTGTTCGGAAATTGCAGAATTACTGACCACTTTAACACTGAAATAAACTTATCGATTAATGAAACATGGTTACATTGTCTGTTTTTGCTTTAGATTTTTACCTTACGTTTAAACCGCCACCGCCCTTCTTTCCCCCACTTAGAAACACTGTTGCGTATTTGAGAGCGTTTAATTTCTGAACGTTTTGCATTAAAAACGCTTGTTTCAATTCAAAGTAGTCCAGCCATTTTATCGCAAAAACAGGTCGCCTTGTTAAAGCTTTGTTACTAATTGCAAAGGAAAGTTTTTGAACGCTTTTGGCCCAGGAAAATATTAAGACTGCTCAGAGTTCATTTTTAACATTGTGCATTTTTTTATACAGAAATGTGACATACATCGTACATTTTTCAGGTTTTAAAAGTGAAAATACTATTTATGCCCCCTTGCCCGCTTGTCTTTTATACCCTTATTATAAAGAGAACCTTTGGCTAAATTCTGGGGTCATCAGTCGAGCTATGCTTGCAAGAGCTCTTAAAGAAATAAGGAACAACGATGTGTTTGGGTATAATTTTGGCCACGCAATATGGCGGATTTATTGATTACATTTCACATCTTCAAACAAATTTAATTAGCTATGATTATTTGATTTTTTACGCTTTGGTAAAGGTGAAGGCGGAGAAAAAAGGCACCCAGAGTAAATAAACTACTATTAAGAAAGAGGCGGAGGAAGGGAGGAGGAGGGTCAAATTTGCAAAGCTTGTTACGTCAGGAAACCAAGAGGAAGACTTCGGGGCCCTAACCTTAAATGAAGTCGAGGCTAAGTACGTTTCCGAACGAGCTCGTGACTAGTAGTTTTACAGCAAGTAATATTCCGGCAAGTAATTTACCTGCGAGTGATTTCCCGGCTAGTAATTTTCCGATTGATCTCGTGATAGTCGTGTGATCAATACTTGACTATTTTGTCAGGGGCACCCATAGGCTCGATTTCCGCCGTCTCCCGGGTCCGGGCTCATTTTCCCGAACAGCGGCTGGTAATCGAGCCTAGGGCACCCAACGAGAATACAGTTCAAAACCACTTAAACATAGCATTGTTGAACGTATTTTTAGTATTTAAACGGTAGATATAGGCAAATTTTTATCCCCTAAAAATTGTTCATCTGTTCGGATTTCCTAGCTGAAAGTCTAGTGATCCGAAAATTATAGGGATGAAAACTTACCTTTTCGAAAATTTCAGCCAGAAAAAAAAGGCTTCCGAAAATTCTAGGTGAGCTTTTTAGGGTAAAAATCCGTCAAAACTGGGCAATTATACCATTTTTTGGATGTTCGAAAATCCTAGGAGAGGTAGGCAAGCAAGAAATTTTACAACAAATGTTCCGAAAATTCTAGATTTCAAATCGTCTTCCGAACAGATGTTTTCCCAAAATTGACGTTGGGTGCCCCTGATTTTGTGTCAAATTGGACCCTGCTCACAGCTCTTCCCTGCCGATTACCTTTGTTAAAGGTGAGTGCGTGACTAGGAATAAGTGCTTCTCTTAGCAAACTAACATAAATCATTGCGTGACTAGGTGACATAAACATTTTTATTTGCAGGCAAATAAACTCCTTTATGCCTCCTTGCCCGCTTGTCTTTTATACCTTTATTATAAAGAGAACCTTTGGCTAAATTCTGGGGTCATCAGTCGAGCTATGTTTGCAAGAGCGCTTAAAGAAATAAGGAACAACGATGTGTTTGGGTATAGTTTTGGCCTAGCCTGCGAGCAAGCTCTCCATTTGGGGGATATCGTGAAAAGTACACGCGCGAGAGGAGACGCGACTGCGGGGGGCCGGCCCCTCGCGGCTTCGCCGCTCGCTCGCGCGTTCTCGCGCGGCTGGCTTCGCTCGCCCAAATAGGAGAGCTTGCTCGCAGGCTAAGCCACGCAAGATGGCCAATTTATTGATTAAATATAACATCTTCAAACAAATTTAATTAGCTATGATTATATATTTGATTTTTTACGCTCTGGCAAAGGTGAAGGCGGAGTAAAAAGGCCACAAGCCTCCTGTGGGGAGGCTCGCCCCACCCGAAGACTGGATGACCCAGAAAAAGCCGAAGAGAAGACAGTTCCTCAGCACCTGCTTGAGGACAGATTACTCATGAACGAGCTGCATGTGTAGAGAAACTAGGTGTACGAATATAGCTTTAAAATGCTTTGGACTTCCATCGTCCTAACTGGCGAATTTGTACCTCAGAAAGACCTCTAGCAGCAGCCAAAGTGGGTGCACCTATGCAAAAACTGTGTGCTTTGTACAAGGTAGGGTCAAGATTACAAAATCTAAGAGCCCTATTAAGTTGTTCCACAAAAATTGATCTTTTTATGGGCGCCCCGCCCGGCCAGCAAAACAGGGGGCCACTGGTGGTCCCTCTAACAGAAATAAACGCTAAGACAGCTTTGACCGGGCAACAAGATTCTTGAAAGATGTCAATAACAAATGGGCGCCCATTAGTACTGTGCTTATATTTATAAATTGTCAGTTGAAGAGCTACGACCTGCCCTTGGGGAGTCTATCTTTTTGTCGAGGGTCGAGGGCTCGATGTCGTGGGTCGAGGGTACCCTGTCGAGGGTAATTTTTTTTTCAATTTTTTCTAAAGAAAATATGGTGTTGTTGTTGTTGTTTAATTAAAATTTTACGTGGACTTTCGAATTCGCTTCAAAGCAAAGAACCTTCTCCCTTCCTGTGAAGGTAGACAAGTTGTGCCAAAAAAAAAAAATCATAGAGCTCAGGCAGGGGAACTGCTTAGACTTATATTTCAGTCACGTATGCCTCTTCTCTGCCTTGCTTGGCTGTTAAGTGGGGTAGTTTGAATATGGATATTTCACCGATTCTTGTTTTTTAAGCTATCCCACTGCATGCGACCGAATTGTCGTGCTTTCAATGAAGTAGAAACTCGCCATGAAATTTTAAAATACAAGTCATCAATAATCACCGATACCGAAAATCGTGACCTAGGTACGTAGGTGCGTAGCTAGAGTGATGCTATCGCCCGAGTCGCGCCGCAATAATAAACTCCTTCAATTACCAAAGACTGTTAAGCTTATTTAAAGCTATTATTGTTACTAAAACGAAGACCTAAGACCTAAGACCCCATGGACTAAAACAAAGACCCCTTGGACGTCCTCCCTATACTACGTGTTGTCACAGTTTTGTTTTTTAAGTGCATTGATACAATTCTTCCACATTTTAGAAAGCTGGAGCAAGCGGTTATATTTTCTTAACTCATTACACCCAGGATGACACCCAAATCATCCGACATTGAATTTCGAACCATATAATATCAGAAAGCCAATGGACCCGCTCCTCCCCCAAACCCTAACTACGCGCCCAAAACACGTTTGGCGGAAGTCTTCAAGACAAATCCTGTCATAAGCCTTTTTGATTGTCAGGCCTCCCATCGCCACGCGGATGACTTTTAGGCTTGTCACGCCAATCCTCTTCACCGAGGGCGCATTATAACCATGCGACACACTAGATGACCCTTCATCACCGTAAACACTTCCAAAGTGGTTTAAAACGTGCAAAATATTTTCAAAGAAACCTGAAGGAAAGGTAAGTGATAGACTTGATTATCACAACTAAATACTGCAGAGGAAATTCCACAACATTCCCAAATCGCCGTAACAAATTACGGGAGCGGGAATTGCCCTCAGCGGTTAGCATCAGTCGTTTTTCGTTTTAGTCTATGGGGTCTTCGTTTTAGTCAAAGGGGTCTTCGTTTTAATCCAAAGGGTCTTCGTTTTAGTCCATGGGGTCTTCGTTTTAGTCCATGGAGTCTTCCTTTTAGTCAAAGGGGTCTTAGATCTTAGGTCTTCGTTTTTGGGTCTTCGTTTTAGTAACACTATCTTTAGAAAAACACTAAGCTGGAGTTTACTGAGTCACAAATCAATTCTCCATAGTAAGTTGGTGTAGCTTCAGTTTAAGGTGCACTTCATTCTTATAATTTTGGATCTGTACATCACTATCCGTGTTAATATAACATTCTGCAAAGAAAACTAACGAGCTGGGCCCAGCGTGATCCGGCATTGCAGAAAAACATTACACTCACGGACCAAAGAAAATCACTTAGTTATTCAGATCCAGAAGGCACTTTGGAGAAAAGTGGAACCCTTATTCAGCCGTAATAAAAAGCTTTACGCTTCAAAAGGGGTCAAATAAAATGCGCTAGTATCAAAGGACAAATCCTGCCGACCAGAAACAACCCGGAGAAACAATAACTACTGAACAGTAAATCAATATGTGTGTCATGACCTCTCAGTGTGAAACATGCGGCTAACATCACATTTGCTCAGTGAAAATGTACAACCTTCCACAGCATAGTACTATAATAGCGGGCTGTAAAGGTAAGCATAAGACTTCGTTAGCTAAAAAGGACTGAGCCCATCTCGTGAATAAGCTCCATGAGCGCTCGTAAGCGTCCTTGGAACACTTAGTGAGACTAGTGGACAGAATTGTTTGTCCTACAGAGGCCAGCTCTCCGGTAGAAGATGTGGTGGAACTAAGGTTTGTTCGTGGTCCATGCCCTGTCCCAGGGACTTGAATTTCGGGACCTGTAAGCGCGATAAAGCGTCAGCCTTGACATTGAGCACCCCAGGCACGTGAACCGCCCGAAATAAAATATTATGTTTCAAACATTGTAAAACTAGTTCACGCAAGAGGACGATTAGCTTGTTAACTTTCGTAGTTTTCTTGTTAATAACGTCAACTAGACCTAGATTATCCGTGTGAAAAAGGACGCATTTGTTGGCCAGTTCTGACGCCCATATTGAAAGACTAACCCTAACCCTAACCCTGCATACAGAACGAGGCATACATAGTATGTAGCACGCTTGTTCGTTCCCATGCCTCATGTTGGATCTTTGCTTATAGAACGAGGCACACATAAAGTGTAGCGCGCTTGTTTTTCCGCGTGCCTTATGTCGGATATTTCCTAAAGAACCAGGCATACGCAGTATGTAGCGCGCTTGTTCCTTCGCGTAGCTTATGTCGAATCTGCTTATAGAAGAACACATACACAGCGTGTAGCGGGCTTGTTCCTTCGCGTGCCTTATGTCGGATCGCTGCTTATAAAACGAGGCATACATAGTGAGTACCGCCCTTGTTCGTTCGCGTGGCTTATGTAGGATCTTTGCTTAAAACGAGGCATAAATAGTGTGTAAACCCTAAACCCTAAAACTAACCCTAACCCTAACCCAAACCCGCACCCGAACCCTAACCATAACCCTAAGCCTAACCCGCATCCTAACCCTAACCCAACCCCAACCCCAACTCCAACCCCAACCCTAACCATAACCCTAACCCAAACCGGCACCCCAATCCTAACCCCAACCCCAACCCCAACCCAAACCCCAACCCCAACCCCAAGCCTAACCCCAACCCTAACACTAACCTTAACCCCAACCCCAACCCCAACCCTAAACCTAACCCTAATCCTAACCCTAACCCACACCCCAACCCTAACCCCAAACCCCAACCCTAACTCCAACCCCAACCCTAACCCTAACCCTCACACAAAACCGCACCTAAACCCTAACCCTAACCCTAACCCCAACTCCAACCCAAACCCCAACCCCAACCCCAACCCTAACACCAACCCAAACCCTAACCCCAACCCTAACCCTAACCCCAACCGTAACCGTAACCCTAAACCTAATCCTAACCCAAACCCGCACCCGAACCCTAACCCTAACCCTAAACCTAACCCGCATCCCAACCCTAACCCAACCCCAACACCAACTCCAACCCCAACCCTAACCATAACCCTAACCCAAACCGGCACCCCAATCCTAACCCCAACCCCAACCCCAAACCCCAATTCCAACCCCAACCCAAACCCCAACCCCAACCCCAAGCCTAACCCCAACCCTAACGCTAACATTAACCCCAACTACAACCCCAACCCTAAACCTAACCCTAATCCTAACCATAACCCACACCCCAACCCTAACCCCAAACCCCAACCCTAACTCCAACCCTAACCCTAACCCTAACCCTCACACAAAACCGCACCTAAACCCTAACCCTAACCCCAACTCCAACCCAAACCCCAACCCCAACCCCAACCCTAACACTAACCCAAACCCTAACCCCAACCCTAACCCCAACCCCAACCCTAACCCTAACCCTAACCCTAACCCTAACCCTAACCCTAACCCTAACCCTAACCCTAACCCTAACCCTAACCCTAAACCCTAACCCTAACCCTAACCCTAACCCTAACCCTAACCCTAACCCTAACCCTAACCCTAAACCCTAACCCTAACCCTAACCCTAACCCTAACCCTAACCCTAGGTTTAGGGTTAGGGTTAGGGTTAGGGTTAGGGTTAGGGTTAGGGTTAGGGTTAGGGTTAGGGTTAGGGTTAGGGTTAGGGTTAGGGTTAGGGTTAGGGTTAGGGTTAGGGTTAGGGTTAGGTTAGGGTTAGGGTTAGGGTTAGGGTTAGGGTTAGGGTTAGGGTTAGGGTTAGGGTTAGGGTTAGGGTTAGGGTTAGGGTTAGGGTTAGGGTTAGGGTTAGGGTTAGGGTTAGGGTTAGGGTTAGGGTTAGGGTTAGGGTTAGGGTTAGGGTTAGGGTTAGGGTTAGGGTTAGGGTTAGGGTTAGGGTTAGGGTTAGGGTTAGGGTTAGGGTTAGGGTTAGGGTTAGGGTTAGGGTTAGGGTTAGGGTTAGGGTTAGGGTTAGGGTTAGGGTTAGGGTTAGGGTTAGGGTTAGGGTTAGGGTTAGGGTTAGGGTTAGGGTTAGGGTTAGGGTTAGGGTTAGGGTTAGGGTTAGGGTTAGGGTTAGGGTTAGGGTTAGGGTTAGGGTTAGGGTTAGGGTTAGGGTTAGGGTTAGGGTTAGGGTTAGGGTTAGGGTTAGGGTTAGGGTTAGGGTTAGGGTTAGGGTTAGGGTTAGGGTTAGGGTTAGGGTTAGGGTTAGGGTTAGGGTTAGGGTTAGGGTTAGGGTTAGGGTTAGGGTTAGGGTTAGGGTTAGGGTTAGGGTTAGGGTTAGGGTTAGGGTTAGGGTTAGGGTTAGGGTTAGGGTTAGGGTTAGGGTTAGGGTTAGGGTTAGGGTTAGGGTTAGGGTTAGGGTTAGGGTTAGGGTTAGGGTTAGGGTTAGGGTTAGGGTTAGGGTTAGGGTTAGGGTTAGGGTTAGGGTTAGGGTTAGGGTTAGGGTTAGGGTTAGGGTTAGGGTTAGGGTTAGGGTTAGGGTTAGGGTTAGGGTTAGGGTTAGGGTTAGGGTTAGGGTTAGGGTTAGGGTTAGGGTTAGGGTTAGGGTTAGGGTTAGGGTTAGGGTTAGGGTTAGGGTTAGGGTTAGGGTTAGGGTTAGGGTTAGGGTTAGGGTTAGGGTTAGGGTTAGGGTTAGGGTTAGGGTTAGGGTTAGGGTTAGGGTTAGGGTTAGGGTTAGGGTTAGGGTTAGGGTTAGGGTTAGGGTTAGGGTTAGGGTTAGGGTTAGGGTTAGGGTTAGGGTTAGGGTTAGGGTTAGGGTTAGGGTTAGGGTTAGGGTTAGGGTTAGGGTTAGGGTTAGGGTTAGGGTTAGGGTTAGGGTTAGGGTTAGGGTTAGGGTTAGGGTTAGGGTTAGGGTTAGGGTTAGGGTTAGGGTTAGGGTTAGGGTTAGGGTTAGGGTTAGGGTTAGGGTTAGGGTTAGGGTTAGGGTTAGGGTTAGGGTTAGGGTTAGGGTTAGGGTTAGGGTTAGGGTTAGGGTTAGGGTTAGGGTTAGGGTTAGGGTTAGGGTTAGGGTTAGGGTTAGGGTTAGGGTTAGGGTTAGGGTTAGGGTTAGGGTTAGGGTTAGGGTTAGGGTTAGGGTTAGGGTTAGGGTTAGGGTTAGGGTTAGGGTTAGGGTTAGGGTTAGGGTTAGGGTTAGGGTTAGGGTTAGGGTTAGGGTTAGGGTTAGGGTTAGGGTTAGGGTTAGGGTTAGGGTTAGGGTTAGGGTTAGGGTTAGGGTTAGGGTTAGGGTTAGGGTTAGGGTTAGGGTTAGGGTTAGGGTTAGGGTTAGGGTTAGGGTTAGGGTTAGGGTTAGGGTTAGGGTTAGGGTTAGGGTTAGGGTTAGGGTTAGGGTTAGGGTTAGGGTTAGGGTTAGGGTTAGGGTTAGGGTTAGGGTTAGGGTTAGGGTTAGGGTTAGGGTTAGGGTTAGGGTTAGGGTTAGGGTTAGGGTTAGGGTTAGGGTTAGGGTTAGGGTTAGGGTTAGGGTTAGGGTTAGGGTTAGGGTTAGGGTTAGGGTTAGGGTTAGGGTTAGGGTTAGGGTTAGGGTTAGGGTTAGGGTTAGGGTTAGGGTTAGGGTTAGGGTTAGGGTTAGGGTTAGGGTTAGGGTTAGGGTTAGGGTTAGGGTTAGGGTTAGGGTTAGGGTTAGGGTTAGGGTTAGGGTTAGGGTTAGGGTTAGGGTTAGGGTTAGGGTTAGGGTTAGGGTTAGGGTTAGGGTTAGGGTTAGGGTTAGGGTTAGGGTTAGGGTTAGGGTTAGGGTTAGGGTTAGGGTTAGGGTTAGGGTTAGGGTTAGGGTTAGGGTTAGGGTTAGGGTTAGGGTTAGGGTTAGGGTTAGGGTTAGGGTTAGGGTTAGGGTTAGGGTTAGGGTTAGGGTTAGGGTTAGGGTTAGGGTTAGGGTTAGGGTTAGGGTTAGGGTTAGGGTTAGGGTTAGGGTTAGGGTTAGGGTTAGGGTTAGGGTTAGGGTTAGGGTTAGGGTTAGGGTTAGGGTTAGGGTTAGGGTTAGGGTTAGGGTTAGGGTTAGGGTTAGGGTTAGGGTTAGGGTTAGGGTTAGGGTTAGGGTTAGGGTTAGGGTTAGGGTTAGGGTTAGGGTTAGGGTTAGGGTTAGGGTTAGGGTTAGGGTTAGGGTTAGGGTTAGGGTTAGGGTTAGGGTTAGGGTTAGGGTTAGGGTTAGGGTTAGGGTTAGGGTTAGGGTTAGGGTTAGGGTTAGGGTTAGGGTTAGGGTTAGGGTTAGGGTTAGGGTTAGGGTTAGGGTTAGGGTTAGGGTTAGGGTTAGGGTTAGGGTTAGGGTTAGGGTTAGGGTTAGGGTTAGGGTTAGGGTTAGGGTTAGGGTTAGGGTTAGGGTTAGGGTTAGGGTTAGGGTTAGGGTTAGGGTTAGGGTTAGGGTTAGGGTTAGGGTTAGGGTTAGGGTTAGGGTTAGGGTTAGGGTTAGGGTTAGGGTTAGGGTTAGGGTTAGGGTTAGGGTTAGGGTTAGGGTTAGGGTTAGGGTTAGGGTTAGGGTTAGGGTTAGGGTTAGGGTTAGGGTTAGGGTTAGGGTTAGGGTTAGGGTTAGGGTTAGGGTTAGGGTTAGGGTTAGGGTTAGGGTTAGGGTTAGGGTTAGGGTTAGGGTTAGGGTTAGGGTTAGGGTTAGGGTTAGGGTTAGGGTTAGGGTTAGGGTTAGGGTTAGGGTTAGGGTTAGGGTTAGGGTTAGGGTTAGGGTTAGGGTTAGGGTTAGGGTTAGGGTTAGGGTTAGGGTTAGGGTTAGGGTTAGGGTTAGGGTTAGGGTTAGGGTTAGGGTTAGGGTTAGGGTTAGGGTTAGGGTTAGGGTTAGGGTTAGGGTTAGGGTTAGGGTTAGGGTTAGGGTTAGGGTTAGGGTTAGGGTTAGGGTTAGGGTTAGGGTTAGGGTTAGGGTTAGGGTTAGGGTTAGGGTTAGGGTTAGGGTTAGGGTTAGGGTTAGGGTTAGGGTTAGGGTTAGGGTTAGGGTTAGGGTTAGGGTTAGGGTTAGGGTTAGGGTTAGGGTTAGGGTTAGGGTTAGGGTTAGGGTTAGGGTTAGGGTTAGGGTTAGGGTTAGGGTTAGGGTTAGGGTTAGGGTTAGGGTTAGGGTTAGGGTTAGGGTTAGGGTTAGGGTTAGGGTTAGGGTTAGGGTTAGGGTTAGGGTTAGGGTTAGGGTTAGGGTTAGGGTTAGGGTTAGGGTTAGGGTTAGGGTTAGGGTTAGGGTTAGGGTTAGGGTTAGGGTTAGGGTTAGGGTTAGGGTTAGGGTTAGGGTTAGGGTTAGGGTTAGGGTTAGGGTTAGGGTTAGGGTTAGGGTTAGGGTTAGGGTTAGGGTTAGGGTTAGGGTTAGGGTTAGGGTTAGGGTTAGGGTTAGGGTTAGGGTTAGGGTTAGGGTTAGGGTTAGGGTTAGGGTTAGGGTTAGGGTTAGGGTTAGGGTTAGGGTTAGGGTTAGGGTTAGGGTTAGGGTTAGGGTTAGGGTTAGGGTTAGGGTTAGGGTTAGGGTTAGGGTTAGGGTTAGGGTTAGGGTTAGGGTTAGGGTTAGGGTTAGGGTTAGGGTTAGGGTTAGGGTTAGGGTTAGGGTTAGGGTTAGGGTTAGGGTTAGGGTTAGGGTTAGGGTTAGGGTTAGGGTTAGGGTTAGGGTTAGGGTTAGGGTTAGGGTTAGGGTTAGGGTTAGGGTTAGGGTTAGGGTTAGGGTTAGGGTTAGGGTTAGGGTTAGGGTTAGGGTTAGGGTTAGGGTTAGGGTTAGGGTTAGGGTTAGGGTTAGGGTTAGGGTTAGGGTTAGGGTTAGGGTTAGGGTTAGGGTTAGGGTTAGGGTTAGGGTTAGGGTTAGGGTTAGGGTTAGGGTTAGGGTTAGGGTTAGGGTTAGGGTTAGGGTTAGGGTTAGGGTTAGGGTTAGGGTTAGGGTTAGGGTTAGGGTTAGGGTTAGGGTTAGGGTTAGGGTTAGGGTTAGGGTTAGGGTTAGGGTTAGGGTTAGGGTTAGGGTTAGGGTTAGGGTTAGGGTTAGGGTTAGGGTTAGGGTTAGGGTTAGGGTTAGGGTTAGGGTTAGGGTTAGGGTTAGGGTTAGGGTTAGGGTTAGGGTTAGGGTTAGGGTTAGGGTTAGGGTTAGGGTTAGGGTTAGGGTTAGGGTTAGGGTTAGGGTTAGGGTTAGGGTTAGGGTTAGGGTTAGGGTTAGGGTTAGGGTTAGGGTTAGGGTTAGGGTTAGGGTTAGGGTTAGGGTTAGGGTTAGGGTTAGGGTTAGGGTTAGGGTTAGGGTTAGGGTTAGGGTTAGGGTTAGGGTTAGGGTTAGGGTTAGGGTTAGGGTTAGGGTTAGGGTTAGGGTTAGGGTTAGGGTTAGGGTTAGGGTTAGGGTTAGGGTTAGGGTTAGGGTTAGGGTTAGGGTTAGGGTTAGGGTTAGGGTTAGGGTTAGGGTTAGGGTTAGGGTTAGGGTTAGGGTTAGGGTTAGGGTTAGGGTTAGGGTTAGGGTTAGGGTTAGGGTTAGGGTTAGGGTTAGGGTTAGGGTTAGGGTTAGGGTTAGGGTTAGGGTTAGGGTTAGGGTTAGGGTTAGGGTTAGGGTTAGGGTTAGGGTTAGGGTTAGGGTTAGGGTTAGGGTTAGGGTTAGGGTTAGGGTTAGGGTTAGGGTTAGGGTTAGGGTTAGGGTTAGGGTTAGGGTTAGGGTTAGGGTTAGGGTTAGGGTTAGGGTTAGGGTTAGGGTTAGGGTTAGGGTTAGGGTTAGGGTTAGGGTTAGGGTTAGGGTTAGGGTTAGGGTTAGGGTTAGGGTTAGGGTTAGGGTTAGGGTTAGGGTTAGGGTTAGGGTTAGGGTTAGGGTTAGGGTTAGGGTTAGGGTTAGGGTTAGGGTTAGGGTTAGGGTTAGGGTTAGGGTTAGGGTTAGGGTTAGGGTTAGGGTTAGGGTTAGGGTTAGGGTTAGGGTTAGGGTTAGGGTTAGGGTTAGGGTTAGGGTTAGGGTTAGGGTTAGGGTTAGGGTTAGGGTTAGGGTTAGGGTTAGGGTTAGGGTTAGGGTTAGGGTTAGGGTTAGGGTTAGGGTTAGGGTTAGGGTTAGGGTTAGGGTTAGGGTTAGGGTTAGGGTTAGGGTTAGGGTTAGGGTTAGGGTTAGGGTTAGGGTTAGGGTTAGGGTTAGGGTTAGGGTTAGGGTTAGGGTTAGGGTTAGGGTTAGGGTTAGGGTTAGGGTTAGGGTTAGGGTTAGGGTTAGGGTTAGGGTTAGGGTTAGGGTTAGGGTTAGGGTTAGGGTTAGGGTTAGGGTTAGGGTTAGGGTTAGGGTTAGGGTTAGGGTTAGGGTTAGGGTTAGGGTTAGGGTTAGGGTTAGGGTTAGGGTTAGGGTTAGGGTTAGGGTTAGGGTTAGGGTTAGGGTTAGGGTTAGGGTTAGGGTTAGGGTTAGGGTTAGGGTTAGGGTTAGGGTTAGGGTTAGGGTTAGGGTTAGGGTTAGGGTTAGGGTTAGGGTTAGGGTTAGGGTTAGGGTTAGGGTTAGGGTTAGGGTTAGGGTTAGGGTTAGGGTTAGGGTTAGGGTTAGGGTTAGGGTTAGGGTTAGGGTTAGGGTTAGGGTTAGGGTTAGGGTTAGGGTTAGGGTTAGGGTTAGGGTTAGGGTTAGGGTTAGGGTTAGGGTTAGGGTTAGGGTTAGGGTTAGGGTTAGGGTTAGGGTTAGGGTTAGGGTTAGGGTTAGGGTTAGGGTTAGGGTTAGGGTTAGGGTTAGGGTTAGGGTTAGGGTTAGGGTTAGGGTTAGGGTTAGGGTTAGGGTTAGGGTTAGGGTTAGGGTTAGGGTTAGGGTTAGGGTTAGGGTTAGGGTTAGGGTTAGGGTTAGGTTAGGGTTAGGGTTAGGGTTAGGGTTAGGGTTAGGGTTAGGGTTAGGGTTAGGGTTAGGGTTAGGGTTAGGGTTAGGGTTAGGGTTAGGGTTAGGGTTAGGGTTAGGGTTAGGGTTAGGGTTAGGGTTAGGGTTAGGGTTAGGGTTAGGGTTAGGGTTAGGGTTAGGGTTAGGGTTAGGGTTAGGGTTAGGGTTAGGGTTAGGGTTAGGGTTAGGGTTAGGGTTAGGGTTAGGGTTAGGGTTAGGGTTAGGGTTAGGGTTAGGGTTAGGGTTAGGGTTAGGGTTAGGGTTAGGGTTAGGGTTAGGGTTAGGGTTAGGGTTAGGGTTAGGGTTAGGGTTAGGGTTAGGGTTAGGGTTAGGGTTAGGGTTAGGGTTAGGGTTAGGGTTAGGGTTAGGGTTAGGGTTAGGGTTAGGGTTAGGGTTAGGGTTAGGGTTAGGGTTAGGGTTAGGGTTAGGGTTAGGGTTAGGGTTAGGGTTAGGGTTAGGGTTAGGGTTAGGGTTAGGGTTAGGGTTAGGGTTAGGGTTAGGGTTAGGGTTAGGGTTAGGGTTAGGGTTAGGGTTAGGGTTAGGGTTAGGGTTAGGGTTAGGGTTAGGGTTAGGGTTAGGGTTAGGGTTAGGGTTAGGGTTAGGGTTAGGGTTAGGGTTAGGGTTAGGGTTAGGGTTAGGGTTAGGGTTAGGGTTAGGGTTAGGGTTAGGGTTAGGGTTAGGGTTAGGGTTAGGGTTAGGGTTAGGGTTAGGGTTAGGGTTAGGGTTAGGGTTAGGGTTAGGGTTAGGGTTAGGGTTAGGGTTAGGGTTAGGGTTAGGGTTAGGGTTAGGGTTAGGGTTAGGTTAGGGTTAGGGTTAGGGTTAGGGTTAGGGTTAGGGTTAGGGTTAGGGTTAGGGTTAGGGTTAGGGTTAGGGTTAGGGTTAGGGTTAGGGTTAGGGTTAGGGTTAGGGTTAGGGTTAGGGTTAGGGTTAGGGTTAGGGTTAGGGTTAGGGTTAGGGTTAGGGTTAGGGTTAGGGTTAGGGTTAGGGTTAGGGTTAGGGTTAGGGTTAGGGTTAGGGTTAGGGTTAGGGTTAGGGTTAGGGTTAGGGTTAGGGTTAGGGTTAGGGTTAGGGTTAGGGTTAGGGTTAGGGTTAGGGTTAGGGTTAGGGTTAGGGTTAGGGTTAGGGTTAGGGTTAGGGTTAGGGTTAGGGTTAGGGTTAGGGTTAGGGTTAGGGTTAGGGTTAGGGTTAGGGTTAGGGTTAGGGTTAGGGTTAGGGTTAGGGTTAGGGTTAGGGTTAGGGTTAGGGTTAGGGTTAGGGTTAGGGTTAGGGTTAGGGTTAGGGTTAGGGTTAGGGTTAGGGTTAGGGTTAGGGTTAGGGTTAGGGTTAGGGTTAGGGTTAGGGTTAGGGTTAGGGTTAGGGTTAGGGTTAGGGTTAGGGTTAGGGTTAGGGTTAGGGTTAGGGTTAGGGTTAGGGTTAGGGTTAGGGTTAGGGTTAGGGTTAGGGTTAGGGTTAGGGTTAGGGTTAGGGTTAGGGTTAGGGTTAGGGTTAGGGTTAGGGTTAGGGTTAGGGTTAGGGTTAGGGTTAGGGTTAGGGTTAGGGTTAGGGTTAGGGTTAGGTTAGGGTTAGGGTTAGGGTTAGGGTTAGGGTTAGGGTTAGGGTTAGGGTTAGGGTTAGGGTTAGGGTTAGGGTTAGGGTTAGGGTTAGGGTTAGGGTTAGGGTTAGGGTTAGGGTTAGGGTTAGGGTTAGGGTTAGGGTTAGGTTAGGGTTAGGGTTAGGGTTAGGGTTAGGGTTAGGGTTAGGGTTAGGGTTAGGGTTAGGGTTAGGGTTAGGGTTAGGGTTAGGGTTAGGGTTAGGTTAGGGTTAGGGTTAGGGTTAGGGTTAGGGTTAGGTTAGGGTTAGGGTTAGGGTTAGGGTTAGGGTTAGGGTTAGGGTTAGGGTTAGGGTTAGGGTTAGGGTTAGGGTTAGGGTTAGGTTAGGGTTAGGGTTAGGGTTAGGGTTAGGGTTAGGGTTAGGGTTAGGGTTAGGGTTAGGGTTAGGGTTAGGGTTAGGGTTAGGGTTAGGGTTAGGGTTAGGGTTAGGGTTAGGGTTAGGGTTAGGGTTAGGGTTAGGGTTAGGGTTAGGGTTAGGGTTAGGGTTAGGGTTAGGGTTAGGGTTAGGGTTAGGGTTAGGGGTTAGGGTTAGGGTTAGGTTAGGGTTAGGGTTAGGGTTAGGGTTAGGGTTAGGGTTAGGGTTAGGGTTAGGGTTAGGGTAGGGTTAGGGTTAGGGTTAGGGGTTAGGGTTAGGGTTAGGGTTAGGGTTAGGGTTAGGGTTAGGGTTAGGGTTAGGGTAGGGTTAGGGTTAGGTTAGGGTTAGGGTTAGGGTTAGGGTTAGGGTTAGGGTTAGGTTAGGGTAGGGTTAGGGTTAGGGTTAGGGTTAGGGTTAGGGTTAGGGTTAGGGTTAGGGTTAGGGTTAGGGTTAGGGTAGGTTAGGGTTAGGGTTAGGGTTAGGGTTAGGGTTAGGGTTAGGGTTAGGGTTAGGGTTAGGGTTAGGGTTAGGGTTAGGGTTAGGGTTAGGGTTAGGGTTAGGGTTAGGGTTAGGGTTAGGGTTAGGGTTAGGGTTAGGGTTAGGGTTAGGGTTAGGGTTAGGGTTAGGGTTAGGGTTAGGGTTAGGGTTAGGGTTAGGGTTAGGGTTAGGGTAGGGTTAGGGTTAGGGTTAGGTTAGGTTAGGGTTAGGGTTAGGGTTAGGGTTAGGGTTAGGGTTAGGGTTAGGGTTAGGGTTAGGGTTAGGGTTAGGGTTAGGGTTAGGGGTTAGGGTTAGGGTTAGGGTTAGGGTTAGGGTTAGGGTTAGGGTTAGGGTTAGGGTTAGGGTTAGGGTTAGGGTTAGGGTTAGGGTTAGGGTTAGGGTTAGGGTTAGGGTTAGGGTTAGGGTTAGGGTTAGGGTTAGGGTTAGGGTTAGGGTTAGGGTTAGGGTTAGGGTTAGGGTTAGGGTTAGGGTTAGGGTTAGGGGTTAGGGTTAGGGTTAGGGTTAGGGTTAGGGTTAGGTTAGGGTTAGGGTTAGGGTTAGGGTTAGGGTTAGGGTTAGGTTAGGGTTAGGGTTAGGGTTAGGGTTAGGTTAGGGTTAGGGTTAGGGTTAGGGTTAGGTTAGGGTTAGGGTTTAGGGTTAGGGTTAGGGTTAGGGTTAGGGGTTAGGGTTAGGGTTAGGGTTAGGGTTAGGGTTAGGGTTAGGGTTAGGGTTAGGGTTAGGGTTAGGGTTAGGGTTGAGGGTTAGGGTTAGGGTTAGGGTAGGGTTAGGGTTAGGGTTAGGGTTAGGGTTAGGGTTAGGGTTAGGGTTAGGGTTAGGGTTAGGTTAGGGTTAGGGTTAGGGTTAGGGTTAGGGTTAGGGTTAGGGTTAGGGTTAGGGTTAGGGTTAGGGTTAGGGTTAGGGTTAGGGTTAGGGTTAGGGTTAGGGTTAGGGTTAGGGTTAGGGTTAGGGTTAGGGTTAGGGTTAGGGTTAG
>OZ037786.1:25237066-25482066 GCA_964035525.1 Porites cylindrica | reverse complement strand
ATAGTCAACCCTAACCCTTTAGACTTAGAAAATAGTCAACCCCTAACCCTTTAGACTTAGAAAATAGTCAACCCTAACCCTTTAGACTTAGAAATAGTCAACCCTAACCCTTTAGACTTAGAAAATAGTCAACCCTAACCCTTTAGACTTAGAAAATAGTCAACCCTAACCCTTTAGACTTAGAAAATAGTCAACCCTAACCCTTTAGACTTAGAAAATAGTCAACCCTAACCCTTTAGACTTAGAAAATAGTCAACCCTAACCCTTTAGACTTAGAAAATAGTCAACCCTAACCCTTTAGACTTAGAAAATAGTCAACCCTAACCCTTTAGACTTAGAAAATAGTCAACCCTAACCCTTTAGACTTAGAAAATAGTCAACCCTAACCCTTTAGACTTAGAAAATAGTCAACCCTAACCCTTTAGACTTAGAAAATAGTCAACCCTAACCCTTTAGACTTAGAAAAATAGTCAACCCTAACCCTTTAGACTTAGAAAATAGTCAACCCTAACCCTTTAGACTTAGAAAATAGTCAACCCTAACCCTTTAGACTTAGAAATAGTCAACCCTAACCCTTTAGACTTAGAAAATAGTCAACCCTAACCCTTTAGACTTAGAAAATAGTCAACCCTAACCCTTTAGACTTAGAAAATAGTCAACCCTAACCCTTTAGACTTAGAAAATAGTCAACCCTAACCCTTTAGACTTAGAAAATAGTCAACCCCTAACCCTTTAGACTTAGAAAATAGTCAACCCTAACCCTTTAGACTTAGAAAATAGTCAACCCTAACCCTTTAGACTTAGAAAATAGTCAACCCTAACCCTTTAGACTTAGAAAATAGTCCAACCCTAACCCTTTAGACTTAGAAAATAGTCAACCCTAACCCTTTAGACTTAGAAAATAGTCAACCCTAACCCTTTAGACTTAGAAAATAGTCAACCCTAACCCTTTAGACTTAGAAAATAGTCAACCCTAACCCTTTAGACTTAGAAAATAGTCAACCCTAACCCTTTAGACTTAGAAAATAGTCAACCCTAACCCTTTAGACTTAGAAAATAGTCAACCCTAACCCTTTAGACTTAGAAAATAGTCAACCCTAACCCTTTAGACTTAGAAAATAGTCAACCCTAACCCTTTAGACTTAGAAAATAGTCAACCCTAACCCTTTAGACTTAGAAAATAGTCAACCCTAACCCTTTAGACTTAGAAAATAGTCAACCCTAACCCTTTAGACTTAGAAAATAGTCAACCCTAACCCTTTAGACTTAGAAAATAGTCAACCCTAACCCTTTAGACTTAGAAAATAGTCAACCCTAACCCTTTAGACTTAGAAAATAGTCAACCCTAACCCTTTAGACTTAGAAAATAGTCAACCCTAACCCTTTAGACTTAGAAAATAGTCAACCCTAACCCTTTAGACTTAGAAAATAGTCAACCCTAACCCTTTAGACTTAGAAAATAGTCAACCCTAACCCTTTAGACTTAGAAAATAGTCAACCCTAACCCTTTAGACTTAGAAAATAGTCAACCCTAACCCTTTAGACTTAGAAAATAGTCAACCCTAACCCTTTAGACTTAGAAAATAGTCAACCCTAACCCTTTAGACTTAGAAAATAGTCAACCCTAACCCTTTAGACTTAGAAAATAGTCAACCCTAACCCTTTAGACTTAGAAAATAGTCAACCCTAACCCTTTAGACTTAGAAAATAGTCAACCCTAACCCTTTAGACTTAGAAAATAGTCAACCCTAACCCTTTAGACTTAGAAAATAGTCAACCCTAACCCTTTAGACTTAGAAAATAGTCAACCCTAACCCTTTAGACTTAGAAAATAGTCAACCCTAACCCTTTAGACTTAGAAAATAGTCAACCCTAACCCTTTAGACTTAGAAAATAGTCAACCCTAACCCTTTAGACTTAGAAAATAGTCAACCCTAACCCTTTAGACTTAGAAAATAGTCAACCCTAACCCTTTAGACTTAGAAAATAGTCAACCCTAACCCTTTAGACTTAGAAAATAGTCAACCCTAACCCTTTAGACTTAGAAAATAGTCAACCCTAACCCTTTAGACTTAGAAAATAGTCAACCCTAACCCTTTAGACTTAGAAAATAGTCAACCCTAACCCTTTAGACTTAGAAAATAGTCAACCCTAACCCTTTAGACTTAGAAAATAGTCAACCCTAACCCTTTAGACTTAGAAAATAGTCAACCCTAACCCTTTAGACTTAGAAAATAGTCAACCCTAACCCTTTAGACTTAGAAAATAGTCAACCCTAACCCTTTAGACTTAGAAAATAGTCAACCCTAACCTTTAGACTTAGAAAATAGTCAACCCTAACCCTTTAGACTTAGAAAATAGTCAACCCTAACCCTTTAGACTTAGAAAATAGTCAACCCTAACCCTTTAGACTTAGAAAATAGTCAACCCTAACCCTTTAGACTTAGAAAATAGTCAACCCTAACCCTTTAGACTTAGAAATAGTCAACCCTAACCCTTTAGACTTAGAAAATAGTCAACCCTAACCCTTTAGACTTAGAAAATAGTCAACCCTAACCCTTTAGACTTAGAAAATAGTCAACCCTAACCCTTTAGACTTAGAAAATAGTCAACCCTAACCCTTTAGACTTAGAAAATAGTCAACCCTAACCCTTTAGACTTAGAAAATAGTCAACCCTAACCCTTTAGACTTAGAAAATAGTCAACCCTAACCCTTTAGACTTAGAAAATAGTCAACCCTAACCCTTTAGACTTAGAAAATAGTCAACCCTAACCCTTTAGACTTAGAAAATAGTCAACCCTAACCCTTTAGACTTAGAAAATAGTCAACCTAACCCTTTAGACTTAGAAAATAGTCAACCCTAACCCTTTAGACTTAGAAAATAGTCAACCCTAACCCTTTAGACTTAGAAAATAGTCAACCCTAACCCTTTAGACTTAGAAAATAGTCAACCTAACCCTTTAGACTTAGAAAATAGTCAACCCTAACCCTTTAGACTTAGAAAATAGTCAACCCTAACCCTTTAGACTTAGAAAATAGTCAACCCTAACCCTTTAGACTTAGAAAATAGTCAACCCTAACCCTTTAGACTTAGAAAATAGTCAACCCTAACCCTTTAGACTTAGAAAATAGTCAACCCTAACCCTTAGACTTAGAAAATAGTCAACCCTAACCCTTTAGACTTAGAAAATAGTCAACCCCTAACCCTTTAGACTTAGAAAATAGTCAACCCTAACCCTTTAGACTTAGAAAATAGTCAACCCTAACCCTTTAGACTTAGAAAATAGTCAACCCTAACCCTTTAGACTTAGAAAATAGTCAACCCTAACCCTTTAGACTTAGAAAATAGTCAACCCTAACCCTTTAGACTTAGAAAATAGTCAACCCTAACCCTTTAGACTTAGAAAATAGTCAACCCTAACCCTTTAGACTTAGAAAATAGTCAACCCTAACCCTTTAGACTTAGAAAATAGTCAACCCTAACCCTTTAGACTTAGAAAATAGTCAACCCTAACCCTTTAGACTTAGAAAATAGTCAACCCTAACCCTTTAGACTTAGAAAATAGTCAACCCTAACCCTTTAGACTTAGAAAAATAGTCAACCCTAACCCTTTAGACTTAGAAAATAGTCAACCCTAACCCTTTAGACTTAGAAAATAGTCAACCCTAACCCTTTAGACTTAGAAAATAGTCAACCCTAACCCTTTAGACTTAGAAAATAGTCAACCCTAACCCTTTAGACTTAGAAAATAGTCCAACCCTAACCCTTTAGACTTAGAAAATAGTCAACCCTAACCCTTTAGACTTAGAAAATAGTCAACCCTAACCCTTTAGACTTAGAAAATAGTCAACCCTAACCCTTTAGACTTAGAAAATAGTCAACCCTAACCCTTTAGACTTAGAAAATAGTCAACCCTAACCCTTTAGACTTAGAAAATAGTCAACCCTAACCCTTTAGACTTAGAAAATAGTCAACCCTAACCCTTTAGACTTAGAAAATAGTCAACCCTAACCCTTTAGACTTAGAAAATAGTCAACCCTAACCCTTTAGACTTAGAAAATAGTCAACCCTAACCCTTTAGACTTAGAAAATAGTCAACCCTAACCCTTTAGACTTAGAAAATAGTCAACCCTAACCCTTTAGACTTAGAAAATAGTCAACCCTAACCCTTTAGACTTAGAAAATAGTCAACCCTAACCCTTTAGACTTAGAAAATAGTCAACCCTAACCCTTTAGACTTAGAAAATAGTCAACCCTAACCCTTTAGACTTAGAAAATAGTCAACCCTAACCCTTTAGGACTTAGAAAATAGTCAACCCTAACCCTTTAGACTTAGAAAATAGTCAACCCTAACCCTTTAGACTTAGAAAATAGTCAACCCTAACCAGTCTTAGTAAAAATTAACCCTAACCAGTCTTAGTAAGATGAAAAGTCTGTTATTTAGGAAACAATTAAATAGCTTAACAAAGCAAAAAATATTTTGTACTTACAGTCTGCCCCCATTGATCTTGCGAATGAAGATTGGTGTCCTTCCATTGATGTGCTTGTGATGATGTATTAAAGTAACTAAACTTAACCCTAAAGTCATACTTTAAACTCAACCCTACAACCCTACTTTAGACTTCCATCTACAGTAGAGTTAGGGTTAAGGTAAGGGTTTGGTATGCTTATCTTAGGACTAAGTAACAAACCACAATCCAACCAAAAACCTCCAGAAGACCAAGCCACAAGTCTAGAAAATCTCCAACCATGTTTTTTTTGTACAATTTGGCCATAAAGAAAGTAATAAGAATTAATTTAGACCCAGAATTATAACCAACACCCGTCTGTAATACACCAATGTGCCCTGTCACCATTCTAAGCCATAGACAACATCACCTTCTCACTTCCTTAAAGCAAGGCTCAAGACCAGTTTCTGGTCCTTTTCGACCATACAAACAAAAGTTGACTATAACCAATGCCAAAATGATGACCTTGACAAACATGACTGTTCATGTTAACATAGTGCAGCATCACATCAGTTGCTTGTCCTTTTTGACCATATACCAACAACAATTCAATGTTAAATTTTGACTTAAACTTCTAGTAAAATTTCTCTGGTCCTTTTTTACCATACACCAACATCAATTCAGTGTTAAATTTTGACTTAAACTTATAGTAATATTTCCATGGTCCTTTTTGACCATACACCCACATCAATTCAGTGTTAAATTTTGAGTTAAACTTATAGTAATATTTCTATGGTCCTTTTTGACCATACACCAACATCAATTCAGTGTTAAATTTTGACTTAAAGTTATAGTAATATTTCTATGGTCCTTTTTGACCATATACCAACATCAATTCAGTGTTAAATTTTAACTTAAACTTATAGTAATATTCTTATGGAATAAAGTCCAATATTACTCCAAACCACAATTGAAATCTCTAATGCTCCTGAAGCCCTGGCCACAACTTCGAAAAATCGTCAATCATAAATTTCTCGTACAATTTGACGAAAACCAATGCCAGAAAAGAATAAAAATTTGGAACCAAAGACATAGACAGATAGATAACCAAAGCCAGAAAAGAACATAAATTTGGACCAGAATTCATAAGAAAAACCAGTGAGAGACATTGACAAAGATGCTTTTTCGTTTAATTTGTCCATAAAGAGAAATAATTTTAACGTTTGGAATAAAAAGCATTGGCTAACCTTTTTTGAACAAGTTCAACATAACAACCAGTCAAAGGATAGACCTTCACAAGTGTTTTAGTGGCATTTTCTCCACTGTTAAACATAGTGGGACATCGGTTTCCTCTTGTCTGACAATTAACAGACACAACTTCAATTTCAAATTGAATCGTTTTTAGACGTACAGTCACTTCATATTCACAAGGCTTTTTCCAAAGAAGTTCGAAATAAAGCGAATGGACGAGACGTTTTACAACGAAGACATCGAATTTCGAGGAATCGGCGTGAAGGTTTTGAAGACAATACGAAAAAGTCGGTATTTATATTCTTGGCTATCGACAGTAACTACGAATATATGGATAGGCTAGAAGTGCACATAGGTCGAAAATAGAAGATGATTCGGAAGGTCGAAAATTCAGCGACGCTTTTTCGATAAAATTTCCAGGAAAGCGAACAAATATCGAGTTGATAGAAGTTTCGTATTCGATCGAGTGAGGGATTTACAACCGATTCGAATTTATCCGAAACGGCGTGAAGAGCTAGAAGACGATTGTCGAAAAGTCAAGATACTTTACGTTAAGTGATGACGATGACATCGAATTTCGAGGAATCGACGTGAACGTTTTGAAGACAATACGAAAACGCCGATATTATATTCTCGGTTATCGACAGCAACTATGAATATATGAATAGGCTACAAGTGCAGATAGGTCGAAAATGAGGGATGATTCGGAAGGTCGAGAATTTCGCGACGCTTTTTCGATGAAATTTCCAGGAAAGCGAACAAATATCGAGTTCGAAGAAGTTTTTTATTTGATCGATTGAGGCATTTACAGCCTTTCGAATTTATCGGAAATGGCGTGAAGAGCTCCAAGATGATTGTCGAAAAGTGGAGATGCGTTAAACAATGAACACGGAAGTAAACTGAGTTTGAACAGGTTCGAAGGTGATCGAAGAAGTTGCTGAAAATCGGCGTTTTTCGGGAAACGAGTTCTGGAAGAAATTAGCGAAACACTGTTATCCCCCATGTCAGAAAGTTTACAGTCGATTTTATTTACATAACCATAGGTAAAATTCTAGTAGTCTGTGTAGATGCTGATTGTGCTACAGCCTGAGAACTCAGTATATAGTAAAAAAGCAATAAATTTTGTACTTACACTCTGCTTCCATTGATTATCCGGATCCAAATCGTTGTTTGTGTTGCTAGTTTCTCTCTATGCCTCTAATGATTTAAAACCCTGAAATCGCTTTCTATACATAACCCGCTCCTAGACTTGGACAAGTCTATAAAAGGGTTAGGGTTAATGCTTACTGAAGGCTACCAAAAGACTAAACTTATAGTGTAATAAAGTAACGAATAATTTCACTTACAGTCTGTCCCCAATGATTATTGGACTGCAAATTGCTCTGTTTCCATCCATTGATGTTCTTGTACGACTTGGTTTCTTTCTAAGCGCTTATTTATTGTAAACTATTTAAGAAAGACTACAACTTAAACCCTTAAGTCATATTTTCATCTCAACCCTACAACCCTACTTTAGACTTTGATCTACAGTAGAGTTAGGGTTAAGGTTAGGGTAATTTAAGAAACAATTAAATAGCCCAACAAAGCAAAAAATATTTGTACTTACAGTCTGCCCCCATTGATTATGCGAATGAAGATTGGTGTCCTTCCATTGGCGTTGTTGTCATGATGTATTAAAGTAACTAAACTTAACCCTAAAGTCATACTTTAAACTCAACCCTACAACCCTACTTTAGACTTCCATCTACAGTAGAGTTAGGGTTAAGGTAAGGGTTTGTACGCTTATCTTAGGACTAAGTAACAAACCACAATCCAAACAAAAACCTCCAGAAGACCAAGCCACAAGTCTAGAAAATCGCCAACCATGTTTTCTTGTACAATTTGGCCATAAAGAAAGTAATAAGATTTAATTTGGACCCAGAATTATAACCAACACCCGTCTGAAATAAACCAAAATGGTCGACAGTCCAATAGGAGACCTTAGTAAATTATCAATATGCCCTGTCACCATTCTAAACCAAAGACAACATCACCTTCTCACTTCTTTAAAGCAATGCTCAAGACCAGTTTCTGGTCCTTTTGGACCGTACAAACATGATTTCTTCATGTAAACATAGTCCAGCATCACATCAGTTGCTGGTCCTTTTTGACCATACACCAACATCAATTCAATATTAAATTTTGACTTAAACTTATAGTAATATTCTTATGGTCTTTTTTGACCATACACCAACATCAATTCAGTGTTAAATTTTGACTTGAACTTATAGTAATATTTCTATGGTCCTTTTTGACCATACACCAAAAATCAATTCAGTAGTAATATTCTTATGGAATAAAGTCCAATATTACTCCAAACCACAGTTGAAACCTCTAATGCTCTTGAAGCCCTGGCCACAACTTCGAAAAATCGTCAATCATAAATTTCTCGTACAATTTGACGAAAACCAATGCCAGAAAAGAATAAAAATTTGGAACCAAAGACATAGACAGATAGATAACCAAAGCCAGAAAAGAACATAAATTTGGACCAGAATTCATAAGAAAAATCAGTGAGAGACATTGACAAAGATGCTTTTTCGTTTAATTTGTCCATAAAGAGAAAGAATTTTAACGTTTATAATATGCATTGGCTAACCTTTTTTGAACAAGTTCAACATAACAACCAGTCAAAAGATAGACCTCCACAAGTGTTTTAGTGGCATTTTCTCCACTGTTAAACATAGTGGGACATCGGTTTCCTCTTGTCTGACAATTAACAGACACAAGTTCAATTTCAAATTGAATCGTTTTTAGACGTACAGTCACTTCATATTCACAAGGCTTTTTCCAAAGAAGTTCGAAATAAAGCGAATGGACGAGACGTTTTACAACGAAGACATCGAATTTCGAGGAATCGGCGTGAAGGTTTTGAAGACAATACGAAAAAGTCGGTATTTATATTCTTGGCTATCGACAGTAACTACGAATATATGGATAGGCTAGAAGTGCACATAGGTCGAAAATAGAAGATGATTCGGAAGGTCGAAAATTCAGCGACGCTTTTTCGATAAAATTTCCAGGAAAGCGAACAAATATCGAGTTGATAGAAGTTTCGTATTCGATCGAGTGAGGGATTTACAACCGATTCGAATTTATCCGAAACGGCGTGAAGAGCTAGAAGACGATTGTCGAAAAGTCAAGATACTTTACGTTAAGTGATGACGATGACATCGAATTTCGAGGAATCGACGTGAACGTTTTGAAGACAATACGAAAAAGCCGATATTATATTCTCGGTTATCGACAGCAACTATGAATATATGAATAGGCTACAAGTGCAGATAGGTCGAAAATGAGGGATGATTCGGAAGGTCGAGAATTTCGCGACGCTTTTTCGATGAAATTTCCAGGAAAGCGAACAAATATCGAGTTCGAAGAAGTTTTTTATTTGATCGATTGAGGCATTTACAGCCTTTCGAATTTATCGGAAATGGCGTGAAGAGCTCCAAGATGATTGTCGAAAAGTGGAGATGCGTTAAACAATGAACACGGAAGTAAACTGAGTTTGAACAGGTTCGAAGGTGATCGAAGAAGTTGCTGAAAATCGGCGTTTTTCGGGAAACGAGTTCTGGAAGAAATTAGCGAAACACTGTTATCCCCCATGTCAGAAAGTTTACAGTCGATTTTATTTACATAACCATAGGTAAAATTCTAGTAGTCTGTGTAGATGCTGATTGTGCTACAGCCTGAGAACTCAGTATATAGTAAAAAAGCAATAAATTTTGTACTTACACTCTGCTTCCATTGATTATCCGGATCCAAATCGTTGTTTGTGTTGCTAGTTTCTCTCTATGCCTCTAATGATTTAAAACCCTGAAATCGCTTTCTATACATAACCCGCTCCTAGACTTGGACAAGTCTATAAAAGGGTTAGGGTTAATGCTTACTGAAGGCTACCAAAAGACTAAACTTATAGTGTAATAAAGTAACGAATAATTTCACTTACAGTCTGTCCCCAATGATTATTGGACTGCAAATTGCTCTGTTTCCATCCATTGATGTTCTTGTACGACTTGGTTCCTTTCTAAGCGCTTATTTATTGTAAACTATTTAAGAAAGACTACAACTTAAACCCTTAAGTCATATTTTCATCTCAACCCTACAACCCTACTTTAGACTTTGATCTACAGTAGAGTTAGGGTTAAGGTTAGGGTAATTTAAGAAACAATTAAATAGCCCAACAAAGCAAAAAATATTTGTACTTACAGTCTGCCCCCATTGATTATGCGAATGAAGATTGGTGTCCTTCCATTGGCGTTGTTGTCATGATGTATTAAAGTAACTAAACTTAACCCTAAAGTCATACTTTAAACTCAACCCTACAACCCTACTTTAGACTTCCATCTACAGTAGAGTTAGGGTTAAGGTAAGGGTTTGTACGCTTATCTTAGGACTAAGTAACAAACCACAATCCAAACAAAAACCTCCAGAAGACCAAGCCACAAGTCTAGAAAATCGCCAACCATGTTTTCTTGTACAATTTGGCCATAAAGAAAGTAATAAGATTTAATTTGGACCCAGAATTATAACCAACACCCGTCTGAAATAAACCAAAATGGTCGACAGTCCAATAGGAGACCTTAGTAAATTATCAATATGCCCTGTC
This sequence comes from Porites cylindrica, assembly GCA_964035525.1. Taxonomy (NCBI): domain Eukaryota; kingdom Metazoa; phylum Cnidaria; class Anthozoa; order Scleractinia; family Poritidae; genus Porites; species Porites cylindrica. The sequence goes on along the minus strand of OZ037786.1, from coordinate 25,471,717 downwards.
ACCATTCTAAACCAAAGACAACATCACCTTCTCACTTCTTTAAAGCAATGCTCAAGACCAGTTTCTGGTCCTTTTGGACCGTACAAACATGATTTCTTCATGTAAACATAGTCCAGCATCACATCAGTTGCTGGTCCTTTTTGACCATACACCAACATCAATTCAATATTAAATTTTGACTTAAACTTATAGTAATATTCTTATGGTCTTTTTTGACCATACACCAACATCAATTCAGTGTTAAATTTTGACTTGAACTTATAGTAATATTTCTATGGTCCTTTTTGACCATACACCAAAAATCAATTCAGTAGTAATATTCTTATGGAATAAAGTCCAATATTACTCCAAACCACAGTTGAAACCTCTAATGCTCTTGAAGCCCTGGCCACAACTTCGAAAAATCGTCAATCATAAATTTCTCGTACAATTTGACGAAAACCAATGCCAGAAAAGGATAAAAATTTGGAACCAAAGACATAGACAGATAGATAACCAAAGCCAGAAAAGAACATAAATTTGGACCAGAATTCATAAGAAAAATCAGTGAGAGACATTGACAAAGATGCTTTTTCGTTTAATTTGTCCATAAAGAGAAAGAATTTTAACGTTTATAATATGCATTGGCTAACCTTTTTTGAACAAGTTCAACATAACAACCAGTCAAAAGATAGACCTCCACAAGTGTTTTAGTGGCATTTTCTCCACTGTTAAACATAGTGGGACATCGGTTTCCTCTTGTCTGACAATTAACAGACACAAGTTCAATTTCAAATTGAATCGTTTTTAGACGTACAGTCACTTCATATTCACAAGGCTTTTTCCAAAGAAGTTCGAAATAAAGCGAATGGACGAGACGTTTTACAACGAAGACATCGAATTTCGAGGAATCGGCGTGAAGGTTTTGAAGACAATACGAAAAAGTCGGTATTTATATTCTTGGCTATCGACAGTAACTACGAATATATGGATAGGCTAGAAGTGCACATAGGTCGAAAATAGAAGATGATTCGGAAGGTCGAAAATTCAGCGACGCTTTTTCGATAAAATTTCCAGGAAAGCGAACAAATATCGAGTTGATAGAAGTTTCGTATTCGATCGAGTGAGGGATTTACAACCGATTCGAATTTATCCGAAACGGCGTGAAGAGCTAGAAGACGATTGTCGAAAAGTCAAGATACTTTACGTTAAGTGATGACGATGACATCGAATTTCGAGGAATCGACGTGAACGTTTTGAAGACAATACGAAAACGCCGATATTATATTCTCGGTTATCGACAGCAACTATGAATATATGAATAGGCTACAAGTGCAGATAGGTCGAAAATGAGGGATGATTCGGAAGGTCGAGAATTTCGCGACGCTTTTTCGATGAAATTTCCAGGAAAGCGAACAAATATCGAGTTCGAAGAAGTTTTTTATTTGATCGATTGAGGCATTTACAGCCTTTCGAATTTATCGGAAATGGCGTGAAGAGCTCCAAGATGATTGTCGAAAAGTGGATATGCGTTAAACAATGAACACGGAAGTAAACTGAGTTTGAACAGGTTCGAAGGTGATCGAAGAAGTTGCTGAAAATCGGCGTTTTTCGGGAAACGAGTTCTGGAAGAAATTAGCGAAACACTGTTATCCCCCATGTCAGAAAGTTTACAGTCGATTTTATTTACATAACCATAGGTAAAATTCTAGTAGTCTGTGTAGATGCTGATTGTGCTACAGCCTGAGAACTCAGTATATAGTAAAAAAGCAATAAATTTTGTACTTACACTCTGCTTCCATTGATTATCCGGATCCAAATCGTTGTTTGTGTTGCTAGTTTCTCTCTATGCCTCTAATGATTTAAAACCCTGAAATCGCTTTCTATACATAACCCGCTCCTAGACTTGGACAAGTCTATAAAAGGGTTAGGGTTAATGCTTACTGAAGGCTACCAAAAGACTAAACTTATAGTGTAATAAAGTAACGAATAATTTCACTTACAGTCTGTCCCCAATGATTATTGGACTGCAAATTGCTCTGTTTCCATCCATTGATGTTCTTGTACGACTTGGTTTCTTTCTAAGCGCTTATTTATTGTAAACTATTTAAGAAAGACTACAATTTAAACCCTTAAGTCATATTTTCATCTCAACCCTACAACCCTACTTTAGACTTTGATCTACAGTAGAGTTAGGGTTAAGGTTAGGGTAATTTAAGAAACAATTAAATAGCCCAACAAAGCAAAAAATATTTGTACTTACAGTCTGCCCCCATTGATTATGCGAATGAAGATTGGTGTCCTTCCATTGGCGTTGTTGTCATGATGTATTAAAGTAACTAAACTTAACCCTAAAGTCATACTTTAAACTCAACCCTACAACCCTACTTTAGACTTCCATCTACAGTAGAGTTAGGGTTAAGGTAAGGGTTTGTACGCTTATCTTAGGACTAAGTAACAAACCACAATCCAAACAAAAACCTCCAGAAGACCAAGCCACAAGTCTAGAAAATCGCCAACCATGTTTTCTTGTACAATTTGGCCATAAAGAAAGTAATAAGATTTAATTTGGACCCAGAATTATAACCAACACCCGTCTGAAATAAACCAAAATGGTCGACAGTCCAATAGGAGACCTTAGTAAATTATCAATATGCCCTGTCACCATTCTAAACCAAAGACAACATCACCTTCGCACTTCTTTAAAGCAAAGCTCAAGACCAGTTTCTGGTCCTTTTCGACCATACAAACATGATTTCTTCATGTAAACATAGTGCAGCATCACATCAGTTGCTGGTCCTTTTTGACCATACACCAACATCAATTCAATATTAAATTTTGACTTAAACTTATAGTGATATTCTTATGGTCTTTTTTGACCATACACCAACATCAATTCAGTGTTAAATTTTGACTTGAACTTATAGTAATATTTCTATGGTCCTTTTTGACCATACACCAACATCAATTCAGTAGTAATATTCTTATGGAATAAAGTCCAATATTACTCCAAACCACAATTGAAACCTCTAATGCTCCTGAAGCCCTGGCCACAACTTCGAAAAATCGTCAATCATAAATTTCTCGTACAATTTGACGAAAACCAATGCCAGAAAAGAATAAAAATTTGGAACCAAAGACAGACAGATAGATAACCAAAGCCAGAAAAGAATATAAATTTGGACCAGAATTCATAAGAAAAACCAGTGAGAGACATTGACAAAGATGCTTTTTCGTTTAATTTTGCCATAAAGAGAAAGAATTTTAACGTTTGGAATAAAAAGCATTGTCTAATCTTTTTGGAACAGGTTCAACATAACAACCAGTCAAAAGATAGACCTCCACAAGTGTTTTAGTGGCATTTTCTCCACTGTTAAACATAGTGGGACATCGGTTTCCTGTTGTCTGACAATTAACAGACACAAGTTCAATTTCAAATTGAATCGTTTTTAGACGTACAGTCACTTCATATTCACAAGGTTTTTTCCAAAAAAGTTCGAAATAACGCGAATGGACGAGACGTTTTACAACGAAGACATCGAATTTCGAGGAATCGGCGTGAAGGTTTTGAAGACAATACGAAAAAGTCGGTATTTATATTCTTGGCTATCGACAGTAACTACGAATATATGGATAGGCTAGAAGTGCACATAGGTCGAAAATAGAAGATGATTCGGACGGTCGAAAATTCAGCGACGCTTTTTCGATAAAATTTCCAGGAAAGCGAACAAATATCGAGTTGAAAGAAGTTTTGTATTTGATCGAGTGAGGGATTTACAACCGATTCGAATTTATCCGAAACGGCGTGAAGAGCTCCAAGATGATTGTCGAAAAGTCGAGATGCGTTAAACAATGAACACGGAAGTAAACTGAGTTTGACCAGGTTCGAAGGTGATCGAAGAAGTTGCTGAAAATCGGCGTTTTTCGGGAAACGAGTTCCGGAAGAAATTTGCGAAACACTGTTATCCCCCATGTCAGAAAATAAGTTTACAGTCGGTTTTATTTACATAACCATATGTAAAATTCTAGTAGTCTGTGTAGATGCTGATTGTGCTACAGCCTGAGAACTCGGTATATAGTAAAAAAGCAATAAATTTTGTACTTACACTCTGCTTCCGTTGATTATCCGGATCCAAATCGTTGTTTGTGTTGCTCGTTTCTCTCTATGCCTCTAATGATTTGAATCCCTGAAATCGCTTTCTATACATAACCCGCTCCTAGACTTGGGCAATTCTATAGAAGGGTTAGGGTTAATGCTTACTGAAGGCTACCAAAAGACTAAACTAATAGTGTAATAAAGTAACGAATTATTTCACTTACAGTCTGTCCCCAATGATTATTGGACTGCAAATTGCTCTGTTTCCATCCATTGATGTTCTTGTACGACTTGGTTTCTTTCTAAGCGCTTATTTATTGTAAACTATTTAAGAAAGACTACAACTTAAACCCTTAAGTCATATTTTCATCTCAACCCTACAACCCTACTTTAGACTTTGATCTACAGTAGAGTTAGGGTTAAAGTTAGGGTAATTTAGGAAACAATTAAATAGCCCAACAAAACAAAAAATATTTGTACTTACAGTCTGGCCCCATTGATTATGCGAATGAAGATTGGTGTCCTTTCATTGGCGTTGTTGTCATGATGTATTAAAGTAACTAAACTTAACCCTAAAGTCATACTTTAAACTCAACCCTACTTTAGACTCGAGACCTTCACAAGTGTACTAGTGGCATTTTCATTACCCTTAAATAAAGGCAAATTTCATTTTCTTTTTCTCTATGACCATATACACACCTAAGTCAATTTTGACCCAAACTCATAGTATTATTCCAATGGAATTAAGTCCAATATTGCTCCAAACCACAATTGAAACCTTCGATGCTCCAGAAAGCCTTGCCACATCTCCAAAGAATTGCCAAACATACATTTCTCCATAAACAATAAACAATGCCAGAAAAGAAGCCGTCAGCCAAAATGAAGACCTCGACAAACATGATTTCTTCGAGCAATCTGTTCATAAATAAACAAAGAAGAAATGTTTTGTTTTGATTAGAAGGCATCGGCTGACCCCTTTTGGAACAACATATCAGTCACTTAAACTATAGACCTCCATAAGTCTAACAAAAGGCATTTTAAGTGGTCGTAAACATAGCGCAGCCGCACATCATTTCCTGGTTCGCTTTTACAATAAACAAAAATTTTTAAATATTGACTCTCATGGGATTATTGCTATGGAATTAAGTCCAAGATAGCTACAAGGAAAGTCGAAAACTACAACCCTCAAGAAGGCCTTGAGACATGTCAACAAAATCGTCAAATATAACTTTCTCGTACAATTTGACCATAAAGAACCACAGTAAACAAATTTCAATTTTGAGCTTAAATCATAGCCAAAACTCTTTGGAAAGGAACCAATAGGACCGTTAGCCAAAATGAAGACCTTGACAATGGCGATTTCTTCGTGCAATCGGTCGGAATCAAATACATTTCCAAAATGACCTCCAGAAAAATCACAGACGTTCTTCGCTGCCTTTTCACCACGTTTGGCAATAAACAATAGGTGAAATTTCTAATATTGAGTTCAGATCATATGCTTACCCCTTCTAGATGACCGCCAATCAAAATCAAAATCTCCACGCTTGCTAATGCTTTTGGTGGCCGTTTCACCACTAAGAAATATCGGTAAATATCCTTTCCCAGTCCACTTTGATCTTACAAATAGAAGCTGTCAATTGGCAAATGATGATTCTGAAAGAAAAGCAAACCATAATTCTAAATTGAATTCTCATTTTTAGTAGGAGATGTGCTGCATTTTTAGTAACAAACTAGAAAATATCACAGGGGACACTTATTTAAAAGCCAGATGCTTATAAGCAAACTCATAAAGAGTTACTGTTCAAATAATCAAATTTTTTTCTATTTCCCTGCTTTTTGTGAACCACGACTTACAAAAAATATGTCATATTGCACGTATCTCAACTTTCGCTTCGCGTACTTAAGTTCGCGTTATCTTCCTACATTCTTCAATTTAATCGCAACTTTTAAGAATGCCATTGCAATTGTATGCCATTAGGAAGTTTTATGTTCTAAAAACCATTAAGTTACGGATTTATGTGCCCTCAGTCGCCTTATTCAACAGTTAAATTTTGCAAGTTTCCAACCGTGAAATTTAAAACTTGAATGGACACAAGGCATATTAATTACTAACATACCTGAAATTAATTGTTTTCTTTCCTTTTTGCAATAGTCCGGAAGGTTTCAAATGGTATCCAGATGACGATTCTGAAAGGAATAATAAAGATTGAGACTTAAAGAACACTTCCATGTACTAGAAAAATTGCAGGGCATTGTCCAATCAGCCCCTACGTTCTCATCCAAAAGCTTGCATGCTCTCAAAAGTTAATGGCCAGTTAAATTTGCCTGCGATTAGAAACCCACCGAAGATGCAGAGACGTCAAACATAACGTATGTGCACAAATATTCTATTCGTTTATTTTCGTCACTTGAGGCTTTGGTTGTAAGTCGTTAAGATGTTATTGGTAGCCCTGATATACGAAACGGTATATAGGCAAGTCCTTGGATTTCCCCTAATTAAGACACAGGAGCTTTTAATTATTAATCCAGTGCGAAATGTCATCCAGCTGAAAACCCCTTCAAGGTTAGGGGTTAACTCTGACTTTATGTGTCCTTATTCGTTATCACGACTATAAAGTGCGACATGGCCTAGAAGTCAAGGATTTAGACGTTCTTTCCTCATCCCCAGCCCACAAATAGTCAACTGGTTTACCTCCTGTAAGATAGAAGCCCTAACCTGTTATGTTTAATTTGCATGTGTTCATTATCCCTATTAAGGCCCAAGAGGAGAGAGGATTAGGAATTACAAATTAAGAACTTAACGGCTGCTTCTATTTACCTACAGTGGGTATGAAAGATCATATAAACAGTTTCATAAGTAAATCTGTAGCAATTATATTCAGTTTTGAGGTTTTGCACGATTTTACCCCCACACATAAAAAAGGATAAAGGTAAAATTTACTGAAAACGGAATAAGACAGACAAATTTAATGAATCAAGGCTTTAATAAATCAAAAGAGTACATTAGGGACTGTGCAATAATTATCAGGAGGGGGGGGGGGGGGTGGCTGAAAAACTAGAGTTATCTAGCAAAAACTTAGACAGTACCCCCCTCCAAAACAAAAAAAATTAGTTCTAACCCCCCTCTGTAAAATAGAACCCAGAAAAGTTGCTTTGCGCTTGTTAACTTCCCGGATATGGATATCTTGAGTTAATATGGTTGAAACAGAGATTTTCTCATAGCTAAATTTTGCCCAGGGTACAATTTCGGTGTTAAACAAATCAAGAACTTCTTTCCTTTGTTTCGTACAAAAAAGGAAAAAATCCCATCCATTGAAGAAAAAGGCCCAAACTTTGCATAAATAATTGAAAACACACGCAAAAGGAAATAAAAATGAACTGAAGAAAACAAAATTCGCGGTCGGAAAAAAGCACGCTCATTAAATGAAACAAAAACAAAACGAGTCTTTTGGCAAAAAAGAAAGTTGTTCAGATGAAATATATTTAGGTTCGAAAAAGAATCGAACCAGTCAGCAACGAGCATGCCCTCTATCTATTAAAAGTTTTCGATTTGTCCCACTTAGGCGTTGAAAAAGGTCTCGTAACCCATGCAAAAATATTCATTGACTCCGTTGGCCTTGCTTTTTTATTTCAATGTGGCGAACAAGGGATAATTAAAGCCTTGAAAAGGGTTTGCAAGACATGCCCTCCCTTGAAAAAAATACTAATCAAAAAGGAAAGCTTCACTACATACCAATAGAGATAGTCTGTCCGTTCATTCCAAACTGATAACTTCTATTGATAACCCTGAAAGAATAAAGTAGAAAATAAGTGCCAGGCTTATAAAGTTACAGAACGTATTTAAAGAAATGTCAGAGTATACTCCGCAATAAACCGAATGTCTCTACAAAGACCCGAAATGTTTTTGAACACTCGCCTTTAATCTGTTTGCAAGGTGTGACAAAAGCATGTGAAACGGTGTATAAATTAACATTTAATTTCGGTGCTGTATAAGACTGTTTTTCCTCAGAGGGCATAAAAACGGGTAATGGATGCAATTGAAGAACGAATTTCTTTCCCTTGAGTTCACATTTTAAATTTTCAATTATCACACATCCCGTTTTGAAATTGTACAAGGATATGTTTTCCTCATTATATACACTAATTAAAACAAAGGATATCACAACCGTGATAATGGCTTGGACATTGGATCTTACAGTTAGTTACCATACGATTTTGCGAACTTTTCCTTTGAATTTTTCCAGTAAATCTTATTCACTCTCTTAAGAGAAGCTATATCAAACATTCCACTCAGTGTTTTCTCAGATATCCAGACACCTCGACGTTGGTCTAAAAAACGTCGCTGCGCCCCGCTTTTAAACCCTACTTCTAGGTGTCTTGACATCAGATGAAACACTGACTGCGTGTCGTGTTTGATTTTACATGAAAGCGGATAACCCTAATCCTGATTAACGCAAGTAACAGTAAAAAAATAAAGAGCCTTGAAAAAAGTTACTTCTTGAACTAAGAGCTCTTCCTCGAGCAGTTCATTTTCAGATGCCTATATCAACGCACATCCTCTCCAAACTATTCGTACATACTTCGTGACACTATGAACGAGAACAATTCTTTCAAATATTGGGAAGCTATTTTCGGAGATTTCTTATTTCTTGACGTAGTGAAGTAAAGACTGGAAATTAGAAAACAGGCATCCTTAATTCAAAATGATTGCCAGAAAATAAAAACTCTAACAATAAATTTATGCTTGTGTACCCTCTCCTTTGAAGTTCGCAGGTTTTAAAGTGTATTTCAAATCAATTGCATACCTTTATTCTTTGTTTCTGTCTATTGCCAGAATTCAAAAGCTGCCCACTTGTACGGTGCTCTATATGCAGCAGGTAACCCTGAAATTGCAAGATACATATCGAGTTAGTATCTTTCGTTTCAAAAAGAAAAGTAAAACGAGTAGACTCTTTCATACGTCTAAGGCTGCGTGCAAACGGGCGCAACAACTGCCAACAATATTGCGCCAACCGGTTTCAAACTTTGCGCAACAACATGCAACAGGGTGTGCAAACGGACGCAAAACTTGTAACATCCAACAATGTTGCGTCCGTGTGCACTGGGATTGATACGTACACGGGTGATTATTTTCAAGCGTTTTGTCGTGCGAAAAGAGCAGTGATCAGTTTTAATCGCGCGCAGCAACTGACAGTCAACGATTTCAACGATATTTTGAGGCAATTTCGCAAGAAAAAACTTACTTCTGTCCGCCACATTCATTTAAAAGCAATAGTGTGCTAATTAAAAAATCTGCCAAAAAATACCACTTAATATAGATTCACAAATCGCCTGTGTAAACGATCTTACAGCAAAGACCGAAACGTTAATGATATTCTAGGCCAATTCAATTACACAACATTAAACTTTTCCTGCCAATAAACTTCACATGAAATGCTAGATAAAAAACCTGCCAAATATACTTGTGGTAAGTAAGAAACTTTTAATTAAAGATTTACCTTTCATAAGAGGACAGATACTCCGGCTTCCTTTTTGAAACAAAAAGAGTTCGTCAACAAGTTCAAGGACCTTGGTGTAAAACACGACCTGCCAGCAAACATATCCTACATGAACTGCTGTTTAACAAGAATGATGCAAACTTGTGGGTTATATATACCCTTCTGGTTGGAAGTGAAAAATATGTTTGAAATCTTACATAATCCTCTGGAGAGTATAACAAATAGGTGACGTTTTATATGCTGGTGTTTGTAAATGGAAAATAACGGGTTTATGAAAAGTGAATAGAAAACGCTCAAAAACTTACATAATACTCTGGAGTATAGTGAATACGTGCCTAATAACCTTTTATATACTGGTGTTTGGAAATGAAAAATAACGGGTTTATTCAAAGTGAATAGAAAACGACCAAAATCTTACAAAATACTCTAGAGTATAGTGAATACGTGCCTAATAACCTTTTATATACTGGTTTTTGGAAATGAAAAATAACGGGTTTATTGAAAGTGAATAAAAAACGCTCAAAATCTTACATAATACTCTGAGTAATAGGTGTCTAATAACTTTGCATTTTTTACCTGACCAAATTGACCAAAGTTGTTTTAAACTAATAATATCAGGGATAAATCTAAAGTTAGGAATTGTTAATTTTCTGCAGCTAACGTTATTATTTTATTTATCTTCTTCTGTCATTGTTTGCATCCAAACTAAAAAACAAGGACTTTCCCGTGGCACGCACTGGGATTTGATCCTTGTGGCATGCTGATCTGACTATAGGATGACAAACGTTTTCCCTCAGTAAGTTATTTGTTGTCCCCCTAAAAAAAATAACGCTTTAAAGTATAGTTACGTAATTCTCAAAGGAAATATATAATCTTAAATACATGTGCACAAATTCCTTTTTATTGTTCAAATGGGCAAACGACATTGACCTTCAGTTTCATTTAATTGTTTTCAAAAGTTTTAGGAGCAGTACAAATTTGAAAAAAGGTAAAAGATGATACTGTTCCCGAGTGGTTACGAAATCGCAAATCAAATATGGATTTATTTTAGGCCTACATTCTAAAATACTGCATTTATGCCCAGGATTGCATACTCCCTAAAATCTCGGTAAAAAGTTTAGCAAAGAAATGTTTTGCAAAAAACATTTGCTAAAACTGCTTGTAGGAATGTATTGCAAAAAACATGCAAAAATAATAAATTTAGCAAAAAAGAGGGTTGTAAATTACAAAGGCAAAGAAGGTCTTAACAAGACCGTGAACTAAGAAAACATTTCTAAAAAAATATTTTATCGGCAATGTTTTAAATATTTGTTCACAGAAATCGCAAATTTAGCGCATTAAAAGATGTTATCAAGGAAATGAGGCCCTCGAAGAAGACCACAAATTTCGGTAAAATTACAACAATGTGAATTCCTCCGTATTAACAAAAATCAAATATAGCAAGAAAATCAAATTTAGCAACCTAAATCTTAGAAAATGAATGCTGTCAAGAAGCCCGCAAATTTAGCAAAAATCGCAAAAGCAGTTAACAAGAATTTTCTCAAAAATCTCAAACATACTGAAAATAACAAATTTAGCAAAAACGAGGACTTGTAAATTACAAAAGGGAAAGAAAGCCCTAGAGAAGGCGGCGAATTCAGCAGAAATAGGAAACAAAAGGACTTAATCGAGCAACAGGGAACTCGCAAAAATTGCATATTAGGTTAATAAGAAGACACAAAGCTGTAGGAACGATTCTTGTTCAAGTTATGTCCCGCAGGTGATTGTTTTGTCGATTGATTAGTCAGCCAAACAGGGTCGCTTCGGTCCAGAACAAAATTTTGGACGTTGAAAAATACCCGGAACTACCTGGTAACGACAACTTAAGCCAAATATTGGATATTAACGATTCAGTTGTATCAACGTTATCAAGAACGGAGCTGTAGTTTGGCAAAAGAGATTGAAATGCTTTTGCATAGTTAGCTACTTTTTAAATCAGCCCGTGTAGCACGTTAAGTCATGAAAAACGAGCGACAAAGTAAGGCGAGCCATTAAACCAACTAGCTTGTTACATTTCTAATTTGACGAATTACTCACCCCTTTTGCCTCTACGTTTCAACTCCTTCAGTTCACCACTTGCAGGAGGACGAAGTTTGTCCAATACAGCCATCTGCTGTCGATGACTTTCTTGATATTTAGCGGTCTTAAAATCTTCTTTTAGCCTGGTTCAATTTCTCTTCAATCGCGTTTATAGGCTGCACAACTTCAGAAATGTGGTTAAAATGTCGTTATGACATTCATCGTCTGTGCTTCTTGGTTTTTGGCTTTAAAAAGAACAGAGAGATCAGAAATTTTAAATTGCCTTGTTGCTCGTTGTCGGTTATAGAATGAGCTAATTCCACGTAAAACTTTAACATACTTACATTGGGTTTTTCAAATGTTTTCTCGGTCAAAATCTTTTGGACTCTCTTCCTACGTTCATACTCATCATATCCGGCCTCTACCGGTAGATATATATTTGATTCATCTTCCGCGTGCTCAACACTTCTACTAATATGAAGGCAGTAACAAAACTGTTCCTTTTATCGAACGACACGTCTGAAGGCAAGTTCCACTTGACACTGACCACGATTTCGGAAGGAAGAGAAGTTATAAGCAGTGAAACACGTGGGTGTTTAATTCTGAAACAAAAAGCAAGTAGAAGAACAATACATGTATTGTGTGCGATGTTGACCCGTGGAATTTTTAGGTGTGAAGGAAAACACCATTCAAAACACTTTTCACAAGTCTTTGACGATAGAACAGACGATGCCGCTTTCATTTCAACTTTGCCCATACTTTTCGGCAATTACAAGAAGATTCCAAAACTAGACATAGATGTAAAGTTCCCCGAAAGGCGATTGTTTAAGAAGGGAAAATAAATTGTAAAAACTTATGCTTCCCTTCACTTCTTAAATCACGCAGTGTTGTAGGTACAAAAATCTCAGGCGGGGATCTAGGATAAATACTGACCGAGCGCCAAAGGCACAAGCTTCTAGGGGGATCCGGGGGAGGGCTCCCCCAGGAAATAATTTGGATTTTTACTCCTTAAATTCCCCTTTCCTGGGTTTTCAAGTCATTCAGACAGGATATTGGCCAGATTGTAACTTGGAAAGTCTTTTTATTTTTAAAAAGATCAGCGCCTGAATCTTGGATTGCTTTCAGAATGCTTATAGAATTCTTTTACTTGTCTTTGCAACAATAAATAAACATTAACAAAAAAGATTATCAAAACTGGGATAACTAATAAATTAATATATACACCTTCAAGCAGTCTCTCAAACAATACCTCATTGTTTCGACGAGCTGAATAACAAACTCGAAAGAAAGGAAGGAAAACACCATTGAAACACTTTTCACAAGTCTTTGACAATAGAACAGACGATGCCGCTTTAATTTTAACTTTGCCGATTCTTTTCGGCAATTGCAAGAAGATTGCAAAACTAGATATAGGTGTGAAGTTCCCCGAAAGGCGATTGTTTAAGAATGGAAAATAAAAAATATGCTTCCCTTCAGTTCTTAAATCAAGCAATGTCGTAGATGCAAAAACGCTGGATGTCATTACCTATGGCTAGCACATTTTTTGCCTTCTGAATGTTTCATAGAATTTTTTCCTTGTCTTTGCAACAATAAATAAACAATGACAAAGAAGAATTATCAAAACTGCGATAACTTCATGTAATTAATATTACCTCCTTCAAGCGGTCTCTCAAACAATACCTCATTGTTTGACGAGTTCGCCGAAAGGTGATGTGGAAAATAGGTTTTTGCATCTACGACACTGCTTGATTTAAGAAATGAAGAGAAGCATATTATTTTTTAAAATGTTATTACGGTGGCGGTGTATGCTGTTACATTAAAACTTCTATTAACTTTGTAATACGCCGTGACTTGAACCTGAATGGTCTTGAGAATTTATGTTTAGAAATTCAAAAACCATGCTCTAAGCCATTCCTCGTAGTAACTTGGTATAGGCCACTTGGCCACTAGGCCTCTTCCTCTTGGTGTCCAGACGTAACAAGCTTTGCGAATTTGACAGCCGCACACCTCCGTCCTTCACTTCCAGAGTTGAGTATATCTTTCTTGTTGTTTTTTTTTAAGTTAGTCATGTCTCCTAAACCCCATGTTCTCATTATGGGCCACGCCTTTGTTCGTCGTTGTGAATTATTTTTGTCTAAAGGCGTAGACGCAAGGGTACGACGGGATCTTAACTTGTCCCGTTCCGCGCAGATAACTTTTCTCGGAGTTGGCGGTCGCCGTCGACAAGCTATCTAAATTTGATTTACATTTAGTAAGGCGCCTACAACCTCAGACTTTGATTTTGGAAATAGGTTCCAACGACCTTTCCCCGCCGGACGCTAGGCCTGAGGTGGTAGGTTCGAAGATCGAGACCCTCACTCAGCGTTTACACGCTGAATGCCAAGTTGAAACGATAGTAGTTTGTCAGACCATTAACCGCGCTGCAGGTTTGAGCGATCCACCCTCCTTCAACGATCGTGTGCTGGAGACCCTACCTTTTGCTGTTTTCTGGCGTCACAAAGGACTTCGACAACCCACCGTTCGCATTTTATGCAGAGACGGGGTACACCTTAATTCCAAAGGGCAATATGCTCTCTATCGGAGCTACAGGAGCGCCATTCTATCCGCTATTAAGTTCAGTTGCCCCCCCCGCCGCGGGTCGCGCTCCCAGCTTAAATTTATAGGTCCTTTTTTTTTTACACCCACACTTTCTTTTGTTCTACATGTCTAAATAGACTGTTTGTATACTTTTACTGAGAACTCTATGAGTTCACAAGCTTTGCGGCACCTAAGCATGTTCCTTGCGGCAGCTATCATTATTTGCCGTTTTTTCTTATATATTACGGTTCGCTGGAACTGTTCTTTATATTATTATTTTTTATTTAATTTTATTTATTTTTCTTTTTTCTTCTGTTTTGTTACGAGGTCAAAGTGGGGTATGGACTGTTGGGCATAAGCGGTTTCTTTAGCCAACGCGCGCATAACCGCAATTTTTGTGGTTCGCATCCACGGGTTACTTTCCTTGCTACACATGAGCTATTTTTGTTTTCCAGTCAATATGATGACTCGTCGGCAATCTCGTGCTGCCCCCACCGTACCTCCTGCACCACGCCTACAGAAGCGTGCTGCCCCGGCGACTCGAGAATCTCACAAAGCAAAGAGGTCAAAATCAGCTGACCCTAATCCTAACCCTGGGATTAGCCTTATTGTGGACTTGGAAAATGGGATTTACTCACTGGGACTGGGATTAAGCCACTGGGAATGGGATGAACAATTATATGGGATTTCTTTTCTTCAGCGGTCTTTGCTCCAATATTTTGAAATAGAAAAATAAAATTTCGTAGCAATAGACCTTGCACTCCTCAGTAGAGACCGTGAAATCAGTATTTTTCGCCTTAGCGCCCGCTACCAGGCTTACACGGTTGCATAGTTACGTTCTGTCAGTTTTCCTGGTCAGCGGACAAGTTCTGTAAGTTTGCATATGGCTGGAAGAGAAAGAGTGTTCACCAGCAGAATGAGAGATTTTCTTCAGTCCAGGTGAAAGTACGTGTATCCAAATAGCGTCAATCAGTGCTTTTAATTTATGATGCGCATGATTTTGCAAATAATCATTAGTAATGGGATTTTAGGTTTGGTAACTGGGATTTTGGCAAAAATTAGCCTGGGAACTGGGATTTGGGCCAAATTTAGGCTGGAAACTGGGATTTGGTACCCCCTTCACGACCCTCTTTAACAGGTAGGGTATTGAGAAGGTAGATGAAACATCTATTGGTTGGATATCCCCTTCATTTCCCAGGTGAATAGCTCATATGCTATATATATATAGTGTTGAAAATCCCTGGTTACCGGCAGACAGAATTAGTTGAGACTCAGGATTAAAAAATGTACCTAATGGATTGGCTAATTCAATAACTTCATCAAGTGGACTTATATTTGGAGGGGCGATTTAACAGATGCTTTTTTGCTTTATTAGTTTGGGGGGCTTATACATGGAGGGGCTTGTTTTTGGAATTTTATGGTAGTACAAATTCAATACAAAAAATGTTAATTATTACATTATTATATTTAGTCAGAGACTCTTTGATTAGTGGTACCTTAAGGGTAAGTAGGCTTAGCTGAGATTGATAAAAAAACAATTTACCTTGTGGAGGGGCCACCTCAATCATTTCATCAAGAGCACTTCTTAAAAAATCTGATTCTGTTGAAGTTAAGTTAAATTAAGTCATTTAACTTATAGCATACATGTATATCACCATATTTGTGCAAGGTAGGTTGATGCAATTGTCAACTAGTAATAATATCATCTCAACACCATGGGGGCAACAGCTTTACATGTCCACGTTAATGCATTGTGGGGGGGGGGGAGTGGGGGTGGGGGGTAGGGGGTGGCTTATATTTTGAGGGGCGATTTAACAGAGGGTTTGTTGCGTTATGAGTTTGGGGGGCTTATACATGTAGGAGCTTGTTTTCGGAATTTGACAGTAGTACTCTAATTCAATACAAAAATGTTATATTATTATATCTATATAGTCAGAGACTCTTTGATTTGTGGTACCTCAAGGGTACACAGGCTTAGCTCAGATTAATAAAAAAATCTTACCTTGTGTAGGGGTTAACCTCAATCACTTCGTCAAGAGGAGTTCTCATTAAATCTGATGCTGTTGAAGTAGTTAAAGTCATTCAACTTATAGCATACATGTATATCGCCATATTTGTGCAAGGTAGGTTGATGCAATTGTCATGCAACTAGTAATAATATCATCTCAACACCATGGGGGCGACAGCTTTACATGTCCATGTTAAAGCATCGGGGGGGGGGGAGGGGGGAAGGGGGGTGGCTTTTATTTGGAGGGGTGATTTAACAGAGGGTTTTTTGCATTATGAGTTTAGGGGGCTTATACATGGAGGGGATTGTCTTCGGAATTTCACGGTAGTACTCTAATTCAATACAAAAATGTTATTATATTATTATAGTTAGTCAGAGACCACTTGACTAGTGGTACCTCAAGGGTAAGCAGGCTTAGCTGAGATTGATAAAAAACAATTTACCTTGTGGAGGGGCCACCTCAATCACTTCGTCAAAAGCTTCTTAAAAAATCTGATTCTGTTGAAGTTAAGTTAAAGTCATTTAACTTATAGCATACATGTATATTACCATATTTTGATGCAATTGTCAACTAGGATTGAAATCATCTCATCACCATGGTGACAACAGTTTTACATATATATGTTAATGTTAATGCATCGTGGTCATTTTTCTAGCACTCTTTTTTGCTACCAAAAATTTCTTTCGTTATTCGCTTTATTAACACATGTTTGTCACTTGTTATGGCAGTTTACTAAAGTTTTTACATGTACATGTTACAGTTCAAATTTGATTTCAGGTGTATTTTTTTAAAACAGAGGTTGGCACTCAACTGAGAATCAACCTGGTTAAATGGAAAACAACCTACAATCAAATCTGACATATAACATACACACCATAGTAAGATAGATCATCAAAAATACAATGAGACTGTACAATACTATACCTGCCAACTCTCACGCCTTAGCCGTGAGTCTCACGCCTGCAGGTTGAAAACTGCGATCTCACGCCGGCTCACGCTTGCGGGCCAATTTCTCACGCCTGATTGAAAAATGTGAGTTGTTACCGTCTTGCTTGACACAATTTCCAAAAATATGTTAACTCAGACCCATGTAAGGAATGAAAACCATGTGTAAAATGAATAAATGACAATACGTTCCTCACGATCTCTGATTTTGTGGATAAGCGTTTTCTCGATAACTTCGCCTTCGGCAGACTTCGGACGTCTTTGGAAGACTTCGGACTTCTTCGGGAATCTTCGGAAATGATCGTGTCGTCTCCAAAAATCCCAGCACTCCCAGGATAAAAATCTCACGCTTATATCTCAGAAAAAGTTGGCAGGTACACAATACAATGGCAGGTGCCTGTATTTTTTGAGCAAATAAATTTATGTTTGTAGTACATCTCTTAAAGGTGAAAAATAATAATAACACCCTGTTTGTCAATGATGGACATTATTTTTTAACTCGCAGATTGATAATGGTTGTTGTACATTGCAGCACCGTAGCTAGTATGAGGCCAACCGAGGCACTCGCCTCGGTAAAATTTTGACAAATTTCGCCGATCATTTTTATTTTACATAAGCGATCATCGGAGCCTCTCAGAAAAGATTTCGTGGCCAAAATATAACAGTTAAAAAATATATATATATAACCAAAATTTTCGCCGTATTAATACTGAAAACGCAGAAAACGCTTCAAATCGCATTTCCAAGAGACTAAAGTTCAAAATTTCTCGGGGGGGGGGGGGGGCATGCCCCCGAACGTCCCTAGCAACTCCCGCCTGCCTCAGTTGACCGTTTGGTCTGGCCACGGCACTGCATTGTATCATAATAGTGGACCTGTTGACTCACCATCCACGGCATCTTCACTTGCTAGGCCAGAGGAAACTACAATGTAGAACAAAGGTAGATTTCTGACATCTATATGAGTGTATTGGTTACAGTAGAACCCCTGTAATTGAATGTGGAATAACTCCAACTCCAAGCAAACTTAAAGCAAGGCCAATTTCTGGAGTTCACCCCAAGTTCATTCATTTTTGCTTGATTAAATCAAACTTGGATAACTCAAATTCTCCACTAACTTGAACTAAATGTCCTCTCCTTTGATCACCTCTTCTTGTTGTATAAGGGAAGAAAAAACTAAAACTTGCATGCACTTATCAGGTCTACACCATGTAGGAATTTGATTTTAGCAGTATTAAAACAAACAAATCACAATTATCATTTAAAAAATGTCTGATCATGTTAGCGTTTCTGATGAAATATCAACTAAAGCATCAACTAAAAATATCAACTTTTAAAAATTGAAAATTGGTTTTGCAGTCACCTCCGATAATTCTCAAAACCCTCGCTAACTCAAACTGGTTCACCTTTCCCTCCCGAGTTCAAATTACTAGGGTTCTAGTGTGTACAGCTGTATGTTGTTTTATAATTATTATTATTTGTTTGAATTCCCTCAGTCTTAGGGTAATTTGCCAATATGTCAACATGCCCACCAGGTACTTCAAAAGTTGACAACAAAATCAAGGGTGTATGTTGTACACGTCATATCATGCTACCTGTACATGTAGTTCTTACCATCACCTCTTTCCTGTAATGTGGGTGTTGATGTGGATGTAGACGTGGACGTGGATGTTGATGTGGATGCTGATGTTGCCATCCTTGCCAGGTACCTCCTTGTTGCGACTGGAAAAATAACAAAGTTGTTGCCTCTTTTTTTGTCCAGGGCTTTAAATTTGGAGGTATTAATGGGATTTTGATATGTTACGATTTTGTTGGAGTTGTCAGGGGGCCACCCTGAATACAAAAGACTTATTTGTCTCCCACAATAATTGGATGCTTTAGATTTAAGAATTCTAGGAAATCCCTAAATTTTACGGAAATAATCGTTTTCAGTACAGTAAAGGTAGTTTTTGGTACAGTTTCAGCCTTTGTTGTTTTCCCACCCAAATTCCTGAAATATTATGGTTGCAATAATTCCATAGTTATATGACTTGGCTTATACTTAGAAAGTGATTAGTACATGTATATCAGTTTTCTATTATCTGCTACCTTCAGTCTCTCCTAAAGTGCATTGCATGTCAGGTTTAGGGCTTCCATGAGTGCCAAGAAAAAAATACAGTTGTGCATTACTCGAAAACATTATGAGTTGGGTTCCAAATTTTCCCAAATTTGTAAAACTGATCTATATCCCAGGGCAGAGAAACAAAAACTGTTATCCATGATAGTTGAAATTCCAGGGCTTGCTGACGGGCCTACAGTGTATATGAGTGAAAGTTCTAACAGGCAAAAGGCATCTACTGTAGTTACATCTGGGCTAAGATTTGAGTAAAATGTGTAGTACAAGAGCCTTGGTTAAATTGTAGCCTTAAAAAGAAACATATTTGTTTTTTCATTGTTTTTTTGTAGTTTTATCAGTTTATATGATAGACTAGAGGAACACAACAGTTTCCACTTACATCCAGTAGTTGGAAGGGGACGTGACTGGGAAAACGTGGGAGTCACCACGGTTGATGTGGACGCAGTTGACAATGTGGCAGAAGATACAGGGACCACAGTTGTAGTGCTGCTCTCTGTAAGCACACAAGAAAGTGAAACATTATACAATGTAATAGCTAGATTTAAGGGAATACAAATTAAAATTGTGGCCCTATTGTATTATCTTCTATTCACACTGCAGCTGTTTGCAGTGTTCTCCTTATCAGGCGGTAATCGGTAAAATTTAGGGCCTGAAGCAACACTTCTTACTGCCTGCAACCGCTTGAAGGTTTACTAAAATTTACAAAAGGAGATTTTGAAAAAAGGAAGTTGTGAACTGATCTGATTCTCCCAAGGAAATTGAATATATATGGAAAAGTACTAAAGTATAAACAGCTTTTCTTTTTATGGGCCATGCATTTTGGAAAGAGAACGTTGCAGACAGTGTAAAATTATTGAGATCGAACGTTTTAAATTGTCGTCTAAAAATAACAACGGCCGATTTGCATAAAATAGGTCTTACAATGAGGGAATGACGTTTCAGAGAACTTAGCTCCTAAATTTCCCCTAGAGGGTGGGGCCTTGTCCGTCATGCCAGTACCCCTCCCCCGCCCCCGGAGATATTTCTTGCCTTACTGCCCATGAATGGTCCCTTACCTGCCATGCTAAAATTTAGGGAGAACACTGTGTTTTTTGATAGCAGTTCCTAATTATTTACTCCAAATTCATTTTATTTTTTCTTCAGCACAATGAGTTATTGATGAAATGTTAAAAACCTATCAACATAGGGATGATTTGGACTGATTTATCTCAGATCCATGCAGTTTAGGAAAAACTTTAAGAAGATGTGGCAACCCTGCACATTCCTCCCAGGATTCTAAAAATCCTCCAAATCCACTTGTAAAGAGGCACAGAGATGTTCATAGATATTTTGCCTCAAGGGCTTGCACTTTGAACAAGGGGTGGTTTTATCTAGTTCAATGCTATGACAGTCATTTACAGTAAATAAATATTTTTAACATAAGAACTCTCCTACCTTGATGTGTCCTTTCTTTTAAGAGGAAGAACGTTCTTCGGGAAGAGGCATTCTTGTACCAGGACAACAATTCTCTCCCTGTAGGGATGCTGTTCCCCACCCTCACCATCTCGTTTCCTCGACTTAGTGTGATATAAAAACGAATTCTGCCAAAAATAAGAACCACAAATAAATCGGTGAGTTCCATAAAAATTAAAATTACCCTTTTTTAACCGAAAGGAACTGTAGATTGTGTTTTCATTGAACAGTTTTTTGAGCTAATAATTGTAAGTAGGTTTTTACTAGTTTGCTTTGTTATCAATAAAAATACTATTTTTCATAAAATTGTTTTTGTTGTCATTATTATTATTAAGCAATTTGTTTGTTCTTAAGTCAAATCGTTCCAAGTCGGATTGTTCAATTTAATAGTCAGATCGTTCCACAGTTTTAGTTCAAAACTCAATGTGAAGAATGCTTTGTTGCCGTAAAGCTTGTTTTTGCTTGTGGCGTAAAGAATCGTGAAAAGTTCTGGCTATATTGTGGAACGATATGACTATTAAGTGGAACGATCTGACGATGAAACGAATTGTTGCTCCTATTGTGTCTTTATTTTTTTTTTAAGAGACGCAACGTGTTGGATTGAAAGGGTTTGCAGTATGGCGCGTGGTCCCATTTACCAGCAGGATACACGCGCGCGCCTGGCTCGCATTTGCTTACTACAACACACGCGGTACATTGCGGTTTAACCGGTTTTACTCTAGTATTTTTAAAGAACTGCATTGCAAGAACAGTGTAGTAAGGATTTAAAACACACCCATTTATTAGAGCTTTACATTCGAAGACGTCAACTACGTCGTATGAGTCCTATCTCTCTAACAATACATGTATTAGGCGTGCAAATGTTGCGACCCCACCCTCACAAAACATTCATTTACCACGACCTCTTTGTCGCTTGAGCTCGATCGGAAAAGAAACATTTCCTACCTTGACAGGTCCGCTGTAGCCAATGCAAGGAAGTTTTCTACCATTCGCTCTCTCAGACGCCTCTCACGTTGACCGGCGTCGACCTCTATCTCTTTCACGCTCCCGTCTCTGTTCAACTTATCCCAATGGGACCCACGAGGAGTGGCTTTCAACCGTTTGGGAAGCCACACAAATAATCTGTTGACTTTCTTTGTGTTTTTTTGACGAGGGGGAGATCCAGATCTCTCTCTTTCGTCTTCTGAGCTACTACTAGCACTTACTCCGTCTGCCATTGCTAGCTGAATGCTTGATCTGGTCGGATCTGTATCTCACATTACACGCGCAGCGTTGGAACAAAGGGCTTTAAATTTCACAATGACGTGTTAAAAATTAAACGCTTCGCTTTGCTCCATTTCTCAAATGGAAAAGAACATTGCATGTATTCCTTTAAAATGTTTTTTGCTAATTTTCCTGGTTATTCACATTATTATTAGAACTATAGAAAAGGATTGATGAACAATAAGTAATAATAAACAAAAAGAGCTCTTTCAGTGTTTGTGACAGCACGCGTTGCCAGTGTAATTGTAGGCACGTGAGTAGGGTGGTGTTTCTTGTTTGCTATAGCGGGTAATAAAAGGCTCTGAAAAGTTGACGTTAGCACCTTGTATATACACTTCGGTTTATGCTTTTTGCTGTTTTTTAACACCAGAGTCAATTTTTCCTATTGTCTGAATTATAAATGCCGATGCATATGCGACGCACTGATAGGCCACAAGGGAATCAGTCGGTCAGAACCGAAAATTATTCAGCGTCGCTATTTTCTATCATTTTTTTTTGCCAAATCACAGTTTTGTGTAAAAACTTCAAAGCAGATCCCCAAAAGAACGTAGCGCTTGAATGGCAAATGGATCTTGAATATTTCACCAAGTTAAGGCATGGCCCAGTTTCGTCAGTTATAAGATGGCTTCAGCTTCGGAGTTTATTAGCAAATCCCCTGCACTGTGGTGCCTGTAACAGGGACATATAAGTAAGTAATTTAAGTAAGTAAGTAATTTTATTTAACCACATATCGCATATGAGCGATAGCTCGTTTAAATGCAAATGTGCCATAAAAATTACAACGTGATAATTTACATAATCTACATGTACAAGTAATGAATAAAAATAAGAAATAGAAAAATTAAACCAACTAAAAGATAATAATAATTTAAAAAGAACATGACATGAATTTAATTGAACGTGGGGACAACCACGTTGATAGTTTTCAGTGGTGAGTACTATAAAGCCTGTTCACAGGCCCTGTATTTTCTCTTCAGAGTCCGTCCAGCGCGTGTGATAAAAAATAAACCGCAGGGGATAAACGAAAAGAAAACTAAAACATCGTCACTGTACAGGCTAAGTATGCTAAACACTCATGTTTTATTATTAAACAACAGTCATTAAACCAAGGCTTTATTCTCTCGGTATGCCTGACTGTTTACCAGGGTGAGATAGCTTTTCTCCGAAATCTTCTCCCGCCGCCAGGTTCCGCAGCCAAGTCTTGCCTGTTAACCAAAGCAGGATAATGTATTGCACTTTGATGTTATTCGGTTCACAGACATGGGCATCATTGTCATTCGTCCCCCCTGGCTGAGGTGCGTATTCCTCCCAGAGCTGCCGCTCGGGCTCATTTTCTGGTCATAAATAAAGGTGCTGGACAGTTCTATCTGAGCTTCGATACAAGGTAGCATACAATCCCGATACCTTTTTCCTGAATTGGAAACAACGTAGAACAGGAAAAGCCGTTGAGGATGCATTGCAATACATCAAAATGTATGCAGCAGGAGTTTGAACCAAAACTGCCAAGGGAAATTTGAAAAATGTCGAAGAACAAGTCATTCGACGTCAGAGCAAAGTTTGGAGCAATTTATAGTGCTTTTAAAACTAAAAAGTACCTTTTAAAGAATAGCACGATAGGCAATCATGATCGGCTTCTGTTTTCAGAATTTGCAAACGTTGAATTTACTTGTCCCGAAAATTGAAACTGGTGTCTCCTTCTTCCTGATAGTAATTTAGTTTTGAAATTCCAAAACAATTTCACAGCTGAATTTTGAGCGACTTTTAGTTACGGACTTCTGCTCCAACGATTTTTCCGAAATTCCTCTGGCATATTTATTATATCAATTAAAGCCGATACCAGAAATTTCGGTAAAAAATATCAGCAAATTTTTTTACTAGACGCGATTTTCTTTGAACGGTAGGGTCCTTTTAAGCGTTAATTTCTCAAGAAATATTTACCATCAATGAAATCGGAATATTTCGTATTATTGCCGAATGATATCTGTAGTTTTTTGTAAAGTGTCGCAGCCATCGCGTTAAAATCGAAAAAGTTATGACGGAAAATTTGTCACAGCTAAATGCTCTAGTATTAATTACGGAGCCACCTTAATGCAAGCCAATAATTAAAAATTAAACCAACTCGTGACGGGAATATCTCGGTGAGCATTCGGAAGTCAGCCAAGCGCGGTCATTGTACGCGTGCTGAACAAGAATGCTGTATAATGACAGACTAGAAACAACAGACAACTCCCAAAGCACAAGCTCAGCCAAAACGCTAAAAATCTTCAATGTTTACTCAAGTTTGAGCTTATAGAAGATAATGTCACAGTTTTTCAACGACCATGAAATTCAGAGTCCGGGTAGTTAGTTAATCAATTGTGGTCCTGAAAAAATTTGAAGGAAAAAAAACTACGAATTTTTAAGAAAATGTTTTTTTCGTGAGAAGGACTCTCAAACGCTGACAAACGTCAACAAATAGCGAAAACTATAATTTCTATATGTTTGCTTTGCTCGAAATCGCGCGCATTTACAAGGCCCTAAAGCGTTTTGCTGACTTGCAAGGACCCATCTGTTATAACGATGCCCAAAACAAAGGGATGAATCTCTTGGTTTATTAGATATAATCCGTGTAAAGTTTGCTTATCATTTTCGCATAAATTATGACCTAAATTTGGAAACCGCTGAATTTCTCGAATTGGGTCTTCGCGATTTTGGTGAAACTCTGTTCAGCGCAAGGCACTAATGCGCACTATGTGTAGCCGAGAGATTTTGACAAAAAAATGCCGGCAACAGCCGATTTTAGACTCAGACCTAAAAGGGGCGTGGCATTATAACCACGTGACATTTACTCCGATCGCCAAACATTTTATGTTATATTGCAGATTGATCTATATGTTATCCATTCTATGTGTTAGACTTACGATAAAAGTAAAGGTGGGGATACCAGAGAGCTTCAAAGTAGGATGGTACCCCCCAGAAAAAACTGGGTCGAGTCACCTTAATCGAGCAACAGGGAGCTCGCAAACATTGCATATTAAGTTAATAAGAAGATACAAAGCTATAGGAACGGTTCTTGTTCAAGTTATGTCCCGCAGGTGATCGTTTTTTCGATTGATGAGTCAGCCAAACAGGGTCGCCTTGGTCCAGAACAAAATTTTGGATGTTGGAAAATATCCGGAACTACCTGGTAACGACAACTTAAGCCAAATATTGGATATTAACGATTCAGTTGTATCAACGTTATCGAGCTACAGCTCCGTCAAGAACGGCAAGATTCATGGGTTCAAACCAGTTAGTTAGCTACTTTTTAAATCAGCTCGTGTAGCACCTTAAGTCATAAAAAACGAGCGACAAAGTAACGCGAGCCATTAAACCAACGAGTTTGTTACATTTCTAACTGATTTTCCGCCCCGAAAGGCAGTGGTCTGGTTGTAGGGAGACTCTCTCTTAACAAATAATAAGGATTGTATGGTGTCTATTTTCGTGTTTTCTTCTCAACTCTCTATTGCTACATTATACTCCTCGCATGAACATGACTAGTGCCCAGTGAGCTATACCTACTACGCTATTTTTTTGTTGTGCTATAAACTAAGGTGTTCCCTTTGTCCAATAGAAACAAAGAAGACTAAATAAAAAAACTCGGTCGGTCGTCTTAAAGACCAGACCATCATACAGACCTCGTTGAAGAGAACTTAGCAGAAGTGCACTTTTCTTCGCGTAATTCTTCATAAAAATAAACCTAGAAAAAGTCTCATGCTAACTATTCCGAATCTAATAGTGAACAGAGAGAGTCCAGTGAAACATTATCACCTTCTACTCAGCAAGACGAAATTCAAAAAATATATTCATATCAACTAGCATGCAAAATAGAAAAAAAATTGAGGTTGAAAACATTTCCTTTTCAGGCAGACGGAGTTTTTCAAGTGTTGACCTCTTTCACGATACCCACCATTCTTGCTTGCCCTTAAGGACTGCTTGAATAATTCACTTGTTTGCCCCCTGAAATGACACGTAGTATTGCTTTTACCCAATCAATCCTAAAGCGCATGCAAAGATGGCGGATATCGTGAGTAAGATCATTTGGCTTTTTGCCTTTGATACAGGATTCTACCGTTTATTTCACCCTTAGAACCAAATAGTAAGCTTAGTTCGCGATTTTGCACTGAATTAAAGGGGAAGTTATTTATTACAAGTGACATGTAGTTAGACCAAGACAGCCCCCTTTATCTTCTTAGGGTATAGTACGCAGGGGCCCGTTTCTCGAAAGTCCCCGTAACGTTTCGGGCCCGAAATCAAAATATTTAGATCAAAACATAAAGAATACGGGCACGGGTCCAGGCCAGCAAGCTACTCCATTAAAAACAAAACTGAATGCAGTGCTGGTACTACGACAAAGGGGTGATTTATTTATTGGTCTATAATAAATCAGCCCATTGCAGTAGTGCCCGCCCCGCATTCAGTTTTGTTTTATTTTATACTTTTAGTGACGTCTAGCACAGCATCTCTTCAATTAGAGATCGGGCAAGAGGAACCAGTCAGTTATATTTACGTGTTGCGTGGATCTCTGCATTCAAACAGTTTTTCCTTTTTTACTCCATTCTGTTTTACTAACTGATAGTTTTATCATGTTAGATGCAAAACTATTGAAATCTCTATCTTGCATGTAAACAACACCAGCTTAGCGGGCCTGTTAATTGTTGGGGTTTTCGAGAAACGGGCCCCAGCTCCTAAAAACCTCTAATTTCATTGGTTCTCCATAACACGCAGCTCCATTTTTTTAGGGATAGAGTCATTGTTATATTTCAATGCCTGCTGTTTTCACAGCCAATCCTGTGAGGCCAGTTGTAAGACTTAACTATACATACAGTATCGAGGTAGTAATATCAACGAAAACTTTAAATTTAAGGTTGTTTATATTGTGTGTGGTATGTAAATTACGCGACAAGGCAAGCATCTCATCTACCTTACTGGTCATGTTGTATTGGGAAATCATAGTGTAGGGGTTAAAGTAAAAGGTAAAATTCTGGTAAAGAAATTGCACGGGCTGGTTCTCAAGTAAAACAAACAAAGTAACAATGTTCAACTGATTCCAGTTACCAACGAACTTTATTCCAGTGTCAAAATGGTCAGTATTTCTACTAATTGTGGTCACTACTTAACTATAGTTTGAAAAAGGCCTGAAAATTGCTATGTTAAATAATTAAATATATTTCAAACTGGCATTACCATTGGAAACATTGTGATATTGAAAGCGAATGCGAATAAAGAACTAATGAATTGATGGGCCTTATTATTTTCTTTTTTTGTAACTCTGGTTTAAGTTCTTCTGTATATTCTATACAACTTATGAGGATTGTAAGTCGAAATTTTTACTAATAGGATTTGACTGTATTTACTAACGCGCCTTGTAGCCTGTTCGTTTTCCATTCTTAACTAAATTACTAAATTGCCAGTTTCGCTATGTGCTTTTCCTGTCACTTTGCAAAATAAAAGTACAACCTTATAAACAATTATTGTTATACAATTACCTTAGAACTGCAATTAAATATTGATACGTTTCTTATTGTAAACGTCTTACATATCAGACCTGTCACTACTTTAGCGGAGCAGTTCATTTTCAACAGAACTTGAAGGTAAAAACGAGTCTTCTGTTTACTAATAATCAAAAGCATGAAGGTAGTTCTTTTGATTTCTTCCAGTAGCAATCTTTAATGGAGAGAACTAAAGAGAGAATTATTTTAGGGAAATACGAAGCAAGCATCCATAGGATGAAAAAACCCTTCCGCGCTTGTTACGAAAGTCACGATTAGGGAAAAATCCCGGCCCTATGGATCGTATATCCCGACCTGCCGGGCGCGGTCTTCAAATAGCCAAATAGCTGCGATTGTCCCTGAGGTCATCACTCTCTTTTTGCATTGCTGATTATTTCATCCATGAATTATTTTTGCTCTAAAAGCTGTAATAACTGCATCATTATATTATTGTGGACATCTGCATCGTGCTATGCGAAGCTCGTTTTGTCGAGCCAGTCATCATTGTCGAGCCAGTCATCATTCTGGAACTAATGGATAATTAAAAAGAAGAATTAATTAAATATTACCGCCTACATTATTTTACTCTTAGCATGCATACTTGAATTATTTTTCAGCCAATTCAGTAAAGATGAAAAATTGGCGATGAGAGTTGAAGTCTATACTAACTCTTCTTCGCTTATCAAATTAAAGGAAATATAATTAAGGCAGTATAAAACGATATTCAGTCTCTAAAATGCCAAGAATTTGAAACTATCAAAAACAAGCGGCAATTAGCTGACTGTTTTTAAAGTGGTTGCTAGCAAATAATGATCACTGAAACCAGTTAAGATTCTGAAAGTAAATGTATTTTACCGCTAACACGATGTATCATGAACGGCGGAAGAGCCCCGAAACTTGAGCTTTGGACCCAAATAAGTTGTGCTCATAATCGAAACAAAAGCAATAACAAAACTGAAATCCTCCCTCAAGGAATGAAACTTTTTGAATTTTGAATAAAATTCCTTTGCTTAATACCTTTGCATAAGTCCTTCATCAAGATCTCAGGATGAAGTACCATCAACTGGAATTCGTTTCTGCCCTTCGTGTTTCTTCTTTTCCTGAAATAAGAAAAGTTTTCTAACCTTTTTGTTTTAGGTTTTATTAAGTATTTTTATGAAAGTATTTCTTACTAGCTAAGGTACAACGCAACTTAAATTTAACCCAGTTCAACAAATTCAAGCCTTAAAGAATTTCCCCTTCTACTATGAAATGGCGGGTTACCCCCGCAATAGGCCGAAAAGAAAAGCAAACGAAGTGGATATCTGTTTCTTACATACCTATAACCCTATTTGTTTGTCCCTAGAGAGTAAAAAAAGGATTTGCTTCAAATTTGCTCAGCGCAACATGATGCAAATGTGTGAAAACTGAGGAATAAATCTGATACTGAACTGTTTTATCAAAATAACAGATGAGTTTAGCTAAAAACGAACTACTGTTAAAAAGTGTTTCGTTATGGTGTTAAACATTTGTTTTAATAAAGTTACATTTGCATAATCAATCAATGACTCAAAAGTGTCAACTATAATAGACTACAACTATCTCCCGAAGGGGAGGTGAATAGTGGTAGCATATGCCAAGACGCGAAGCGTCGAGGTATGTACCTAGCGCTATGAACCGACCCTGAGGGGGATAGTTGTTTTAGTATTTACCAAATCAGTTAGATAAAAATAAAAAAGTATCTTTTTGTAAATAAAAGACGTCACCTAGTCAAGAGTTTGTTTACGTGTTCAGTTGACAGTGTTCCTGGGATCACTTCTTATGATTTTGTTGCAAATTCAGCAAGAAAATAATTTTCTACCTACCAGTAAACACCCATTAGCCAAAGTTCGTCGCTTTCTTGGTATTTGTTTGTACGACTGCTTCATTTATAGCTCAAATAAATGTCTCGAAACGAGACGCCATCTTGGCTCCGGTCGCAAAACAGTGAATAGCCAAGGATATTCAGAGTTACGGGAGCCAATCAAAACGCGCGAAAATTGCTATTCACTGATTTGGTAATACTAACAGTAAATAGCCACCAGATAGAGATTCTAACAAAGAACAAAAAGTATCCATTGGCCAAATAAATTGTACCAGGGGTCAATTTAATAAAACTTTTGAAAGTGTAATTTACAAGTGCTGTTTTTAGGGTCTGAAAACAATCATTACACTTGTAAATTTCAGTTTTATCAAATTGAGCCAAGAGCTAATTACTTTCTCGTCTATTGGAAAAGGACATGCCTTTGCTTTTCTCTTTTGGCTTTTTACATTATTCACGTTCTAAATTACAAACTCTTTTTATTTTTGCATAATAAATTCTATTACACACCTGTGATTGCTTTAGCCACTATTACCAAAAGGAGAAATGTCAGCGGCTTCAGTGAAGTCGTCTTCCTCTAAAACCATGGCAAATCGCCATTACCAAGAATTGTCCATCTCTTTTCTATAGAACAAAATATAATATACATGATTGTGAATCCAGAGTAATAAATTGAGTAGTAGTGCTCCCCGCACTTAAGAGCTTACCCTGTGCTTGCAACTGCTGCGCTGCGCTCATTCTCTCTCCTCACAAACAGACATAACAAACAATCAAAATCACAATTACAACAAAAACAACAATTAATAAGGTAGAGAAAATCAAAGGAGAAGCAGCATGCTCCGTCATAAGTTCCAGCGCTGTAACCTGAAAGAGGTTAACAGATTAAGGACACAACTGCAGCGCAAAAATGAAATTGCCATAAGCGCAAAAAGAAAGATTAGTAAGGACAGTAGAAGATTTCGTCAATTTGTTTCCAAGGAATTCAACGCGAAGAACTAGAGCGTCAACACCATCAAGTACACCCGTACACACCAATGTTCTTTTCCACTTTTTCTCTCTTAACAAATTGTTCATAGACAAACAACAGAAGCAGTTAATAGGAAACGTTCATTTTGGAGTCCCTTGCTCAACTAAGGCAGTACTGAGATGATGAAAATGACGAAGACAACGACGACAATGATGACGATGTTGATGGCGTAGTAATGAGCCGCTCGGGGTTACAGAGGATAAAGTAAACGCGATGATGAGGTGTAAAGGAAGAATGCTGACCTCTAATAGGAAAGAGCAGGTTCAATATTTCATGACTCGGAGACATCCAGTAGTAATGTAAATTTGACTCGCGTGTACGCGAGCGAAAGCGACATAACTTGAACCAACGACATAGAGGTAGGAAGAATATTTGCAAAATAGGGTGCATTTCGTCACGTAAACACGTTTTGAGCGAAAATGTATCGAATTAAAAAACGTTGAAGTTACGAAGATGTCTTTCAAATCGACCGATAGGTCTTTAAACCTGGTAACGAATTATCAGCAACAGTAGCTCGAAATCGTTTTCACCCTAAGCGATGACGTTTATTAACAGTATTTACGATGCCGAGTGAAATCTGAGATTTCCTTGATCTTCAGTAGCTAATGAAATAAGGTATCGATAGGCAGGAGGTAATTGCAAGTAAAGACGCTTATATATCGTCACCAAAATACGTTTCGTGGATGTATCGAATTCAAGAAAGTTGAAGGTGCGAAGATGTTTTTTGATGTTAGGTCTTTGAACCTAGTTACGAAATGTCAGCAAAATTAGCTCGAAAGAGTTGTTTTCGATCTGCAGAAGCCAACGAAATAAGGAATCGAGAGGTAGGAGGTAATTGCAACATTTAACGGCAAAGGAATGCATCGAATTTAAGAACTTTGAAGTTACGGAGATGTTGTTCAAATCGATCGATGGGTCTTAACGAATTATAAGCAACTCCTCTGATGACTTTTTTTAACGATGTTGAAGTTAAGTAAGCAGCACGTATTAGTGATGCCGAATGAGAGAGTTTTCCTCTATCTGCAACTGGAGATGAGGAGCTGCGCCTTCCTGGGAACGGCGCCAAACAATGTGGATAACGTCAATGAATCGAATAACGAAAGCGATTAAAATTCAGCGTATAAAAACGGAAGTTGACGGACGACTGGACGTAAATTTTTCGAGCATAAATGATAGAATAGGAACAGGGGTTTAGGTCGGGGAAGAAGTGTGTAATTATTATATCATAAATTGGAGAAAAATTTCTATACTGAATTTTTTTTATCTGCTACCGTATCTACATAAATCTCATCATGATTTTTATTGTGGTCTACTGTAACTCAGTTACTCTTAGTGCATTTTAATTGGGGCAGAACTTTGGATATGCAAGGATAACTGGATGTAGTATTGAAGGCTTTGTTTAAGGTATTTGATTTAGTCAACTCTTCGTCCCTATTGTTTTAAAATTTCTCTTATTATAGCTTTGTAATTTGTAGAAGTGAGCTATCTTTCTTACAGGCAACAGTGGATAGATGTTGAAAGGTGAAACTACGTACGGTCACGAGACCAAGTTATTAAAATTTCGGCTTTCGTGGTTTTTTTGTAAAGATAATAATTATTTTATTGTAGCTGCATTTTTTATTTCAGCAAGGATAAGGATAACAGTGTTGTTAGTAACAGGGATATGAATACATTTTATAAGTCTGTGGACATTGATAAGAATCTATTAATTAATATGTGTAAACTCAATGAAACGTATGAATAGATAAAGGTCAATATTATATATATATTTTTTTATTTCCTCCCTGTTGTTTAAACCTCCCAATAATTATCTTGTTTAAAGGCGTGTTTGCATCTTTGCGTTTTGTTTTTCATAGATTGTATATTTTTTAATTTGAGATTCAGTTTAGTTGGTGATAGTGTTTGTATCTTCATAAATCTCATCATGATTTTTATTGTGATCTACTGTAACACAATCACTCTTAGTGCATTCTAATTGGAGCAGAACGTTGGATACGCAAGGATAAATAGATGTAGTATTGAAGACTTTGTTTAAGGTATTTGATCTAGTTAATCCTTCGTCCTTATTGCTTTAAAATTTGTCTCACTTTAGCTTTGTAATTTGTAGGAGTGAGCTATCTTTCTTACAGGCAACAGTGGATAGATGTTCAAGAGTGGAACTACGCACGATCACGAGTTACCAAAATTTGGGCTTTCGTGTTTTTTTTATGATAATTATTATTATACTGTGGCTGTATTTTTTATTTCAGCAAGGATAAGGATAACAGTGTTGATTGTAACAGGGACTTTAATACATTTGGTAACTATGAGGATATTGATAAGAATATAATAATTAATGTAAACTTGATGAAACGTATGAATAGATAAAGGTCAATATTATATATACTTTTTTTATTTCCTCCCTGTTGTTTAAACCTCACAATAATTATCTTGTTTAAGGGCGTGTTTGCATCTTTGCGTTTTGTT
This sequence comes from Porites cylindrica, assembly GCA_964035525.1. NCBI lineage: Eukaryota > Metazoa > Cnidaria > Anthozoa > Scleractinia > Poritidae > Porites > Porites cylindrica. The sequence goes on along the minus strand of OZ037786.1, from coordinate 25,438,884 downwards.
TTTAATAGATTGTATAATTTTTAATTTGAGATTCAGTTTAGTTAGTGATAGTGTTGGAATCTACATAAATCTCATCATGATTTTTATTGTGATCTACTGTAACACAATCACTCTTAGTGCATTCTAATTGGAGCAGAACGTTGGATATGCAAGGATAAATAGATGTAGTATTGAAGGCTTTGCTTAAGGTATTTGATCTAGTTAATCCTTCGTACCTATTTGTTTTAAAATTTGTCTCACTATAGCTTTGTAATTTGTAGGAGTGAGCTATCTTTATTACAGGCAACAATGGATAGATGTTCAAGAGTGAAACTACGCACGATCACGAGTTGCCAAAATTTCGGCTTTCGTGTTTTTTTTTTATGATAATTATTATTATACTGTGGCTGTATTTTTTATTTCAGCAAGGATAAGGATAACAGTGTTGATTGTAACAGGGACTTTAATACATTTGGTAACTCTGAGGATATTGATAAGAATATAATAATTAATAGGTGTAAACTTAATGAAACGTGTGAATAGATAAACGGGTCAATTATATATTCTTTTTTATTTCCTCCCTGTTGTTTAAACCTCCCAATAATTATCTTGTTTAAAGGAGTGTTTGCGTCTTTGCGTTTTGTTTTTAATAGATGGTACATTTTTTAATTTGAGATTCAGTTTAGTTAGTGGTAGTGTTTGTTACGATTATTGTCTATTATATAGTAGTTTGGTCATATCCGTAGCCTTGCCAGAAGGCCAGTAAATCTTCGTTTAGGAACAATGGGAAGCAATCGTAAATGTTGAGCTTCTCATTGTATATTAACCGTACCTCTTAGTTTTATTAGCAGTTTTATTCAAATATAAAATATCTCGTGTTGCGAGATTTAGAAAGCTTGAAAACTCAGATGCACTGTAGCAGAGGAATCTTCAAGTGATGGTCTTCTTTTCACAGGCAAAACTTTAAATGCAGGAGGTCCACCATTAACTCTGAAGTGCTTATCAAACCAAAAGTGGAGCAGAATTTGAACGTGAACGGAAAAGGATCGAGTATCAACCTGTAATTCAAAAATGGGCCCTCTGGTTGTCCTAAGGATCTGACTTCACTGGAGACGGTGTTTTCTACATGACTGCGGACTTTCAGAAGATTGCTGCTTGTTGCTGCGTCCACATTCTTAAAAAAAACTAAAGGAAAATAAAATGAAGAACGAAAAACTCCTCTTGCTGGAACACGTTAAATGTTAAAAAGAATCCGGACGAATTCCATTAAACTGGTCTCGAGAAAATGATTAGCCAGCATTCGTGGTACATTATTTCTATTTTACCTGCAGTCAAAAGGTAACGTTTTAAAAGACGTTTTATTAATAGATGTCTCTTTCAATTTGTTTAATTGTAATTGACTTTTAATTTTTAATTAGTTACTACAACCATATTTTGTAAAGCCACACGTATGTCGTGACTTTATTTGATGTGAATAAAGACTGTGACATATTATTACTATTGTAATTATTATTATAAAATCTGTAGGCCTACTCTGGGACCTTGAGTCGCCGTAATTTTAGGCGACTTAAGGCGATTTAAAATATTTGTTGGTCCAATGGGTATAATTCCCAAGGTAAGATATATCGACTTGTTTATCGCCAAGAAAAAATAAACGAAGACATGGCTTGAATTGATCTTTCGCGAGTGGCGAATGAACAAGCCTCATCATTTGGTCAAAATTTAGCTGGCTACCACTTTCAAAACCAGACAATAAATTGTAGTTCACCCACACATATTTTTATCCGTAGCAAGGATAAAAAATGCTTCGTGGTGTATCCGTCTTTTACACTTTATTTCCCTTCCTTGTTAGCTACTTTGTTATAGCGTACCTGTCAGTTTGTGGAAACCACCTTTATCGCATAGTTTGTTACATACATTTATTGCGTATCCCTTTCTCCTCACAAAGCATCATCCACGTGCATTTTTCCTCTTCGTCGTCTTATTAATTCTGAAAGTTCAAAGTATTGTTAACCAAAGTACTGAAATGCAGTGGAAATATATAGCAAAAATTAAAAGCAGTATACGCTCAGAGCTTCAGCTAATTTCTATATTTCCGCATTCGTTTCGAATAACAACCTTATTGCCAGGGCTTTTTCACCTACCTGATATCGTCTTTCTTGACGCAGCAGGCATCATTTGTAAAGAATCAGTTGGTGACCTCTAGAAGATCTTCTTTCTCTCAAACTGCAGCCTATTAAGACACACACCAAGTAAAGAATATCATAATTAATATCACATAGCAGTCCATTTTCTAAAACAGAGTGGTGGGGAGGGGCGAAGTTCCGAGTTCTTTCAAAACGGAGTGAAATAGAGTGCAGGACTACTTATTTCAAGCTTCTCTGGTCATTTTTGCCAAGTAATCATTGGCTCAAATAACTGATCAATCTTTAATTGCTCTCTCTAAGCTGGTCAAAAGAGGGAAACTGTCATCTAATTGAAATGCATGGATTCTAAAATAGTTATGTTCTAATTAAACTATAGGGTATAAAAATTGAGCTAACTACGACACTTACAGTAACAGATTTAGATAGTCCAGGTAGGTAAAGGTTTGGCCTTAATTATTCCATTCACCTGAAATCAAGCAATGAGTATTAACAGAACGTAAGGCTAACGAAACATTATTACCTCGATCTCATAAAGTTTGAAATAAAAAAACCTTACTAAAAAGATTCAGATCGAGGGTACACGAGGAAAGATGAAAATTACTGTTACCTTACTCCAGTTTTTATCCCATACATCGACCTTGTTTAACGGGATTTTTTAACGCATACCTTAGATTGTCTTTCTTGACTCAGCAGGCATCCTTTGAATAGAATGAGTGGGTGACCTGTGGGAGACTGTCTTTCTCTGAATCTACAGCCTGTTAAGATAAATACTAAGCAAAGAATATCATAATTAATATCACGGTCATTCGGTCGTCGATTTCCTAAGGCAGGGTGACGGGTAGGAACGACGTTGTGTGTTCTTTCATAATTGAGTGAAATGGAGTGTAGGTTTGATTTTTTCAGTCTTTTGTTTTAATTTTTGTCAAGTAATGATTGGCTCAAATCACTGATCAATCTTTAATTGCTCTCTCTAAGCTGGTCAAAAGAGGGAAACTGTCATCTAATTGAAATGCATGGATTCTAAAATAGTTATGTTCTAATTAAACTGTAGGGTATAAAAATTGAGCTAACTACGACACTTACAGTAACAGATTTAGATAGTCCAGGTAGGTAAAGGTTTGGCCTTAATTATTCCATTCACCTGAAATCAAGCAATGGGTATTAACAGAACGTAAGGCTAACGAAACATTATTACCTGGATCTCATAAAGTTTGAGATAAAAATACCTTACTAAAAAGTTTCAGATCGAGGGTACACGAGGAAAGATGAAAATTACTGTTACCTTACTCCAGTTTTTATTCCATACATCGACCTTGTTTAACGGGATTTTTTTAACGCATACCTTAGATTGTCTTTCTTGACTCAGCAGGCATCCTTTGAATAGAATGAGTGGGTGACCTGTGGGAGACTGTCTTTCTCTGAATCTACAGCCTGTTAAGATAAATACTAAGCAAAGAATATCATAATTAATATCACGGTCATTCGGTCGTCGATTTCCTAAGGCAGGGTGACGGGTAGGAACGACGTTGTGTGTTCTTTCATAATTGAGTGAAATGGAGTGTAGGTTTGATTTTTTCAGTCTTTTGTTTTACTTTTTGTCAAGTAATGATTGGCTCAAATCACTGATCAATCTTTAATTGCTCTCTCTAAGCTGGTCAAAAGAGGGAAACTGTCATCTAATTGAAATGCATGGATTCTAAAATAGTTATGTTCTAATTAAACTGTAGGGTATAAAAATTGAGCTAACTACGACACTTACAGTAACAGATTTAGATAGTCCAGGTAGGTAAAGGTTTGGCCTTAATTATTCCATTCACCTGAAATCAAGCAATGGGTATTAACAGAACGCAAGGCTAACGAAACATTATTACCTGGATCTCATAAAGTTTGAGATAAAAATACCTTACCAAAAAGTTTCAGATCGAGAGTACACGAGGAAAGATGAAAATTACTGTTACCTAACTCCAGTTTTTATTCCATACATCGACCTTGTTTAACGGGATTTTTTAACGCATACCTTTGATTGTCTTTCTTGACTCCGCAGGCATCCTTTGAATAGAATGAGTGGGTGAGCTGTGGGAGACTGTCTTTCTCTAAATCTACAGCCTGTTAAGATAAATACTAAGCAAAGAATATCATAATTAATATCACGGTCATTCGGTCGTCGATTTCCTAAGGCAGGGTGCTGGGTAGGAACGACGTTGTGTGTTCTTTCATAATTGAGTGAAATGGAGTGTAGGTTTGATTTTTTCAGTCTTTTGTTTTAATTTTTGTCAAGTAATGATTGGCTCAAATCACTGATCAATCTTTAATTGCTCTCTCTAAGCTGGTCAAAAGAGGGAAACTGTCATCTAATTGACATGCATGGATTTTAAAATAGTTATGTTCTAATTAAACTGTAGGGTATAAAAATTGAGCTAACTACGACACTTACAGTAACAGATTTAGATAGTCCAGGTAGGTAAAGGTTTGGCCTTAATTATTCCATTCACCTGAAATCAAGCAATGGGTATTAACAGAACGTAAGGAAAACGAAACGTTATTACCTGGATCTCATAAAGTTTGAGATAAAAATACCTTACTAAAAAGATTCAGATCGAGGGTACACGAGGAAAGATGAAAATTACTGTTACCTTACTCCAGTTTTTATTCCATACATCGACCTTGTTTAACGGGATTTTTTTAACGCATACCTTAGATTGTCTTTCTTGACTCAGCAGGCATCCTTTGAATAGAATGAGTGGGTGACCTGTGGGAGACTGTCTTTCTCTGAATCTACAGCCTGTTAAGATAAATACTAAGCAAAGAATATCATAATTAATATCACGGTCATTCGGTCGTCGATTTCCTAAGGCAAGGTGATGGGTAGGAGTGGCGTTCCGTGTTCTTTGATAACTGAGTGAAATGGAGTGCAGGTTTGATTTTTTCAGTCTTATCTTTTTATTTTTGCCAAGTAATCATTGGCTAAAGTCGCTGATCAATCTTTAATTGCTCTCTCTAAGCTAGTCAAAACGGGACACTGTCATCCAGTTGAAATGCATGGGTTCTAAAATAGTTGTGTCATAATTGAACTGTAGGGTGTACACCTTGAACTAAATACAACACTTACAGTAACAAATTTACACCGTCCAGGAAAGTAAAGGTTTGGCCTTAATTATTCCATTCACCTGAAATCAAGCAATGGGTATTAACAGAACGTAAGGCTAACGAAACATTATTACCTGGATCTCATAAAGTTTGAGATAAAAATACCTTACTAAAAAGTTTCAGATCGAGGGTACACGAGGAAAGATGAAAATTACTGTTACCTTACTCCAGTTTTTATTCCATACATCGACCTTGTTTAACGGGATTTTTTAACGCATACCTTAGATTGTCTTTCTTGACTCAGCAGGCATCCTTTGAATAGAATGAGTGGGTGACCTGTGGGAGACTGTCTTTCTCTAAATCTACAGCCTGTTAAGATAAATACTAAGCAAAGAATATCATAATTAATATCACCGTCATTCGGTCGTCGATTTCCTAAGGCAGGGTGCTGGGTAGGAACGACGTTGTGTGTTCTTTCATAATTGAGTGAAATGGAGTGTAGGTTTGATTTTTTCAGTCTTTTGTTTTATTTTTTGTCAAGTAATGATTGGCTCAAATCACTGATCAATCTTTAATTGCTCTCTCTAAGCTGGTCAAAAGAGGGAAACTGTCATCTAATTGAAATGCATGGATTCTAAAATAGTTATGTTCTAATTAAACTGTAGGGTATAAAAATTGAGCTAACTACGACACTTACAGTAACAGATTTAGATAGTCCAGGTAGGTAAAGGTTTGGCCTTAATTATTCCATTCACCTGAAATCAAGCAATGGGTATTAACAGAACGCAAGGCTAACGAAACATTATTACCTGGATCTCATAAAGTTTGAGATAAAAATACCTTACCAAAAAGTTTCAGATCGAGAGTACACGAGGAAAGATGAAAATTACTGTTACCTAACTCCAGTTTTTATTCCATACATCGACCTTGTTTAACGGGATTTTTTAACGCATACCTTTGATTGTCTTTCTTGACTCCGCAGGCATCCTTTGAATAGAATGAGTGGGTGAGCTGTGGGAGACTGTCTTTCTCTAAATCTACAGCCTGTTAAGATAAATACTAAGCAAAGAATATCATAATTAATATCACGGTCATTCGGTCGTCGATTTCCTAAGGCAGGGTGCTGGGTAGGAACGACGTTGTGTGTTCTTTCATAATTGAGTGAAATGGAGTGTAGGTTTGATTTTTTCAGTCTTTTGTTTTAATTTTTGTCAAGTAATGATTGGCTCAAATCACTGATCAATCTTTAATTGCTCTCTCTAAGCTGGTCAAAAGAGGGAAACTGTCATCTAATTGACATGCATGGATTTTAAAATAGTTATGTTCTAATTAAACTGTAGGGTATAAAAATTGAGCTAACTACGACACTTACAGTAACAGATTTAGATAGTCCAGGTAGGTAAAGGTTTGGCCTTAATTATTCCATTCACCTGAAATCAAGCAATGGGTATTAACAGAACGTAAGGAAAACGAAACGTTATTACCTGGATCTCATAAAGTTTGAGATAAAAATACCTTACTAAAAAGATTCAGATCGAGGGTACACGAGGAAAGATGAAAATTACTGTTACCTTACTCCAGTTTTTATTCCATACATCGACCTTGTTTAACGGGATTTTTTTAACGCATACCTTAGATTGTCTTTCTTGACTCAGCAGGCATCCTTTGAATAGAATGAGTGGGTGACCTGTGGGAGACTGTCTTTCTCTGAATCTACAGCCTGTTAAGATAAATACTAAGCAAAGAATATCATAATTAATATCACGGTCATTCGGTCGTCGATTTCCTAAGGCAAGGTGATGGGTAGGAGTGGCGTTCCGTGTTCTTTGATAACTGAGTGAAATGGAGTGCAGGTTTGATTTTTTCAGTCTTATCTTTTTATTTTTGCCAAGTAATCATTGGCTAAAGTCGCTGATCAATCTTTAATTGCTCTCTCTAAGCTAGTCAAAACGGGACACTGTCATCCAGTTGAAATGCATGGGTTCTAAAATAGTTGTGTCATAATTGAACTGTAGGGTGTACACCTTGAACTAAATACAACACTTACAGTAACAAATTTACACCGTCCAGGAAAGTAAAGGTTTGGCCTTAATTATTCCATTCACCTGAAATCAAGCAATGGGTATTAACAGAACGTAAGGCTAACGAAACATTATTACCTGGATCTCATAAAGTTTGAGATAAAAATACCTTACTAAAAAGTTTCAGATCGAGGGTACACGAGGAAAGATGAAAATTACTGTTACCTTACTCCAGTTTTTATTCCATACATCGACCTTGTTTAACGGGATTTTTTAACGCATACCTTAGATTGTCTTTCTTGACTCAGCAGGCATCCTTTGAATAGAATGAGTGGGTGACCTGTGGGAGACTGTCTTTCTCTAAATCTACAGCCTGTTAAGATAAATACTAAGCAAAGAATATCATAATTAATATCACCGTCATTCGGTCGTCGATTTCCTAAGGCAGGGTGCTGGGTAGGAACGACGTTGTGTGTTCTTTCATAATTGAGTGAAATGGAGTGTAGGTTTGATTTTTTCAGTCTTTTGTTTTATTTTTTGTCAAGTAATGATTGGCTCAAATCACTGATCAATCTTTAATTGCTCTCTCTAAGCTGGTCAAAAGAGGGAAACTGTCATCTAATTGAAATGCATGGATTCTAAAATAGTTATGTTCTAATTAAACTGTAGGGTATACAAATTGAGCTAACTACGACACTTACAGTAACAGATTTTGATAGTCCAGGAAGGTAAAGGTTTGGCCTTAATTATTCCATTCACCTGAAATCAAGCGATGGGTATTAACAGAACGTAAGGCTAACGAAACATTATTACCTGGATCTCATAAAGTTTGAGATAAAAATACCTTACTAAAAAGTTTCAGATCGAGGGTACACGAGGAAAGATGAAAATTACTGTTACCTTACTCCAGTTTTTATTCCATACATCGACCTTGTTTAACGGGATTTTTTTAACGCATACCTTAGATTGTCTTTCTTGACTCAGCAGGCATCCTTTGAATAGAATGAGTGGGTGACCTGTGGGAGACTGTCTTTCTCTGAATCTACAACCTGTTAAGATAAATACTAAGCAAAGAATATCATAATTAATATCACGGTCATTCGGTCGTCGATTTCCTAAGGCAAGGTGACGGGTAGGAACGACGTTGTGTGTTCTTTCATAATTGAGTGAAATGGAGTGTAGGTTTGATTTTTTCAGTCTTTTGTTTTACTTTTTGTCAAGTTATGATTGGCTCAAATCACTGATCAATCTTTAATTGCTCTCTCTAAGCTGGTCAAAAGAGGGAAACTGTCATCTAATTGAAATGCATGGATTCTAAAATAGTTATGTTCTAATTAGACTGTAGGGTATAAAAATTGAGCTAACTACGACACTTACAGTAACAGATTTAGATAGTCCAGGAAGGTAAAGGTGTGGCCTTAATTATTCCATTCACCTGAAATCAATCAATGGCTATTAACAGAATGTCAAGCTAACGAAACATTGTTACCTGGATCTCATTAATCTATAAGGTTTGTGATTAAAACTCCTTAATAAAAGATTCAGATCGAGGGTGTGTGAGGAAAGATTTTAATTGCTCTTGGTCTCAAAGAAATGTGCCTTGTACGTCTGACATATTCTCTTCTCTTTCTTTACACGCTTCACAGAATTCTTGTACAATATCTCTAATCGCCTTTTTTAACTGTAAGACTACACTATACCCAGCGGCCGAGAAACATAAGTTTTCAACATTGGATACATGAGAACTGCCTGCTTTTATCTTGTTCAATTGCTTGTTCTCTTGATATGATTTTGCACGAAATTTGGGTGGTCTTTATGGTGTAAGCATTCTTCAAACTCTTGCTTTAGATTTTGCTGTTTTTTCCCTTCTTACCTTACTGCAGTTTTTATTCCATACATCGACCTTGTTTACAGGGATTTTGTGCATCGTCTTTCTTGACTCAGCAGGCATCGTTTGAAAAGAATGAGTGGGTGACCTGTGGGAGACCGTCTTTCTCTGAATGTACAGCCTGTTAAGATACATACTAAGCAAAGAATATCATCATTAATATCTCGTAGTCATTCGGTCGTCGATTTACTAAGGGAAGGTGATGGGTAGGGGCGGCGTTCCAGGTTCTTTGATGACTGAGTGAAATGGAGTGCAGGTTTGATTCTTTCAGTCTTATCTTTTAATTTTTGCCAAGTAATCATAGGCTAAAGTCGCTGATCAATCTTTAATTTCTCTCTCTAAGCTAGTCAAAACGGGACACTGTCATCCAGTTGAAATGCATGGGTTCTAAAATGGTTGTGTCATAATTGAACTGTAGGGTGTACACCTTGAACTAAATACAACACTTACAGTAACAAATTTACACCGTCCCGGAAAGTAAAGATGTGGCCTTAATCATTCCATTCACCTGAAATCAAGCAATGGGTATTAACAGAACGTAAGGCTAACGAAACATTATTACCTGGATCTCATAAAGTTTGAGATAAAAATACCTTACCAAAAAGATTCAGATCGAGGGTACACGAGGAAAGATGAAAATTACTGTTACCTTACTCCCGTTTTTATTCCATACATCGACCTTGTTTAACGGGTTTTTTTAACGCATACCTTAGATTGTCTTTCTTGACTCAGCAGGCATCCTTTGAATAGAATGAGTGGGTGACCTGTGGGAGACTGTCTTTCTCTGAATCTACAGCCTGTTAAGATAAATACTAAGCAAAGAATATCATAATTAATATCACGGTCATTCGGTCGTCGATTTCCTAAGGCAGGGTGACGGGTAGGAACGACGTTGTGTGTTCTTTGATAACTGAATGAAATGGAGTGTAGGTTTGAATTTTTCAGTCTTTTGTTTTAATTTTTGTCAAGTAATCATTGGCTCAAATCACTGATCAATCTTTAATTTTTCTATTTAAGCTCGTCAAAAGAGGGAAACTGTCATCCAATTGAAATTCATGGATTCTAAAATAGTTATGTTCTAATTAAACTGTAGGGTATAAAAATTGAGCTAACTACGACACTTACAGTAACAGATTTTGATAGTCCAGGAAGGTAAAGGTGTGGCCTTAATTATTCCATTCACCTGAAATCAAACAATGGCTATTAACAGAATGTCAAGCTAACGAAACATTGTTACTTGGATCTCATTAGTCTATAAGATTTGTGATTAGTTTGCCGGGTTTCATAACCAGTCCCCCTCTACTAACTATGACTAAAGATTCCGATGGAGGTAGGTTACATGAAGAAAGATGAAAATTGCTTTTGTTTTCAAAGAAATGTGTCTTTCTTCAAGTCTGTCTATTCTTTAAATTTCCATGTAAGATTGGCATATTCTCTTCTTTTTCTTTGCATGGCTCACACAACTTTTTTACAATACCTGTCTTGGTCTTTTATGACTGTAGGACTATACTATATCCAGCGGTCGAGAAGAATTAGTTTTGGACATTGGACTGAACTGCCTCCATGTAACTTATTCATTTGCTTGTTCTCTGAATGTACAGCCTGTTAAGATACATACTAAGCAAAGAATATCATCATTAATATCAAATAGTCATTGAGCCGTTGTTTTCCTTACTCAGACTGATGGTGAGGGGCGAAGTTCCGAGTTCTTTCAGAACTGAGGGAAATGGAGTGCAGGTCGGATCATTTCAGTCTCAGATCACTGATCAATCTTTAGTTGCTTGCTCTAAGCTGGTTAAAATAGGGAAACTGTCATCCAAATTAAACGGCAGGGGTTCTAAAATAGTTGTTTTATAAATATAATGTAGGGTAGAAGAATGCGACACTTACAGTTACAAATTTAAATTGACCAGGAAGGTAAGGGGTGTGGCCTTTTATTATTCCATTTATCTGAAATTAAACGATAGTATGATATATTTTAACAGAACGTAAGGCTAAGGAAACATCAATAATTGGATTTCCTTACAGTATAATGTTTGATAAAAAATAATCCTTTCAGAAGATTCAGATTTGGGATACACGAAGAGGGAGGAAAATTACTGCCACAGGGAAATTTTTTGTTTTTTGTTTTTTTAAGACAATCTATTCTAATATCCAGTTAAGGTTTTCGGATTCTCTTCCTCTTCTTTATATTTCTTACATTTTTTTTATACAATACCTCTGATCGTTGTTCTTGGCTTAAAGCCTTCAGTATATCCAGCGGTTAAGAAATTTTCAAATTTGGACTGAAAGCATGTATCTTATTCAGTGTCTCAACTTCCTTTTCTCTAAGGTTACTATTTACAAATAGTATGAAATCTCATTCCTGTTAATAGTTTTTTGTACTTTTAAATCTTTTTTATTTTTAATTTTTTTTGTGCTTTTCTTTTCTGTTAATTCGGTTTGTATTTCTCACATCTAACGTTGCTTTCAGGGCTGGTTCGCATACCTGAGAACGTCTTTCTTGACTCAGCAGACATCATTTGAAGAGAGTCAGTTCGTGGTCTCTAGGAAACCGTCTTTCTCTGACACTACAGCCTGTTAAGACAATTACTAAGCAAAAAATATCATCATTATTAAAATAGTCTTCAGCCGTTTTTATGGCAGAGTGATGTGCAAGGGGGGGGGGGGGGGGGGGGGGGTTCCGAGGTCTTTCAAAACTGAGTTAAACTGAGTGCGAGCCTAATTATATTTTGTCTTTCCTGGTAGTTTTCCCCAGGTTTTATACTGGCCCAGGTAGCTGATCAGTCCTAAATCGCTCTCTCAGCTGATCAAAAAAGGGAAACTGTCATCCACTTATAATGCACGGGTTCTAAAATAATTGTGTTAAAATTATACTGTACGGTATCCACCTTGAATCAAATGTGATACTTACAGTAACATGTTTAGATAGTCCAGGAAGGTAAAGGTGTGGCCTTGTTCATTATTCCATTCACCTTAAACTAAACAATATTAGTATTATAAAATAACTAAGATAGTATGCGCGCTCTGATTGGCTAAAAACCTATGGTTTATTGTGCCGGTAAACTCACAGAAAACTTAAAATCATTTTATAAAAGCAATAGACCACACTTTCTATGGGTTTACCGGCGTGATAACCCACGTGGGATGTTGGGAGAACACTCGAAAAGCTTGTAAATCACCCGCCTTTGGCTCGTAATTTACAAGCTTTTCTCGTGTTCTCCCAACATCCCGCGTGGGTTATCACGCTGGTAAACCCATAGAAAGTGTGGTCTATTGCTTAAATTCACACTCAGTGATCTTGGTAATTCAAGCAATCTTATTGGCTAGCTATTTCGGACACCGCGCTAGGCGGTGAATATAAAGCAGAACAAAATCGCTGTCGTAAACTGGGTGTTTTGGCAAAGTTTCATAGTAAAGCCTTTTTGAAAATACACAAATATCCAAGTGCTGATGACTTTGAAGGCAAGAAAAGACCTCATGGTGTTTAAACAGCGTGATTTATTGTGAAGTGGTTTACTGTAGCTGACTTTTTGTACGCTCGAAGCTATGTTTACCACCACAGAGGAAAACGAGGACGCTTTGTCACTGTTTTGTGATTTCGGGATTTTCTCGCAAGACCAGTTTTGCCTATAAATAGGAGTTAATTTATGGAGAAAAGAGGAAGGCAAATATTTTCAAAAACTGTACGTGCCAGCAAGTTAACAAGGCAAAGAACATTGGAGATAAACAACGCTCACCTTGATCGCAGCCACTGTTGACAGCATTTGCAAGAAGCGACAAAAGAAAACTTTCTCATTCACGGTGAGTTGCCGCAGAAACAAATAAAGCTCTGCTTTTCTTCTCAGAATCGGGTAGTAATTTAAATTTTCGGCGTTTTCTTTTAAACTGTTGATGCTAAAGCTTACAAAACTCGATACAAAAACATTAAAACTATCATTTGCCATGTTTGAAGATACTGTAAAGATCTAGCTTTTGCGCATCCACTGTTCACGGCTTCATGTTCACGCATGTCAATCAATCATGTGATTCTGTTGAGATCAATTCGTGTGAATATTCTAAAACAATTATTCAGCTCAGGATCAGTTAATATTGTTAAATAATCCCCTCGACTTCGTCTCGGGGATTATTCAACAATATTAACTTCGCCTTCGGCGAATAATTGTTAATTATTAACGAAATTGCATTATCTGGATCTCCTTAATTTATAAAGTTTGATAAAAATAATCCAACAAAAGGATTTTATTGAGGGTACAGAAGGAGGGAGGAAAATTGCTGTTAGTCACAGGGAACTGCGTAATGGGTATGATAAACTGAATTTTCTGCATTATTTGCTATTCTTTACAGTTCCAGGTAAGTTTTGCAGATCCTCTTCTCCCTCTTTTAATAATAAATGTGTTACATATTTTGTATACGATATGTGTGATAGTCTTCCTCAACTTCAAGACTACACTATCTCCAGCGATTGAGGATGATAAGGTGGGGGCTTCCAGGTATTGATATGCCTGTACTTATTCACCTTCTCGTAGGGCATCTTTGTGAGAAATTTCCGTGTTTTTTATTGTGTATTTGCACTTTAAAGTTTTCAGTCCGGAATATCCCTAAATTTAAGGACAGGGCCAACTGGTCACGCGACACTTTTCAACCAATGAGAGGGCGCGCTTGTGTTTATCAACAAACAAATCAAAACATCGCCCCAGTGATAAAAAAATTTTCAAAACAACGGACGGAGGCAGACAGAATCAGTCATCGTTTCGAGGCTCTCAGGCATATTTTAAACACTTTTCAAGAGGCATACACAATTTTTTTAAGTGGACAGCGTATCGGAAGCCATATTGGAAGTGTCTCGTGAAATATTCAGCACATTTTGTAACTTATTTCTTCTTTTATCCTTTAAACAACGCGATGCCTAGGCGAGAGTTTGGTCGGTTTTCAAGGTAGGTGGACAAGTGTCTATTATTTTTTCGATTCACAGATTTTTTACGAAGTTCTAGATATTTTTCCTCGATTGTCCTATCGATTAACTTTTATCATGTTGAATGTGGGGATGGTAGACAACCTAGAATTCTGGTAGAGAATTTTTGAATTCCGAGGTCCAAAACACGTACGTTTTCCACTCCCGGGTTTCTCACAGAGCCGTGTTATTACTTTTTTTCTCATTAGTACGAGCCTTTGCCTTTTTTCTTTTCAAGGCCAAAACAACTTTAATAGTCTTATGGATATTAACGTCCAACATTTCGCCTCACTTTGCCGAATTTGCGGGGATGAAATTTGAAGATCATAAGCGCAACGTAGATACTAACCGCTTTGTTTCTGAAATTCACCAATCTGGAAAGATTTAATGTTGTTGCATTCTCCAAATGTTCATCCACCGTTAAAAAACAATAAAAGAAACAAGGCAAATCTCAATTGTAAATGATGTATTTCGCTACTCATTGAACATGCACTGATTATCTGGGATAAAATTAAAACATTGCAGGTACTACAGCAAGCAAAGAAAGCACCAGATGCGTGAAGTCAACACGAAACAACACAAAACACAAACAAGAAAAATTAATAAATTTGAACTACTTTCTATTCTTGTTATGATGACTGATTCTTTGATTCTTGTCCTGTAGAAGTTAATAGGTAGTACCAATCCTGTTTTGTACGATCTCAACAAATTTTCACGCTCTCTCTAAGACTATTTTTCACGGGACTAGTTTGCTTCTATCAAAAATCTTGCAAGCCATGCCAGTGAAGCCACGACTTCCGCGATCGGTCCGGAATCAGTTGGAACACCCCGATGATTCGTTCCTTGCAATGATTAATGCTCTTATTCTCTTACATTAAATGTTTTCTTTGAAATATTAAATGTGAAACCTAGACGATTATTGTAAGCTCATCTTTAATTCCGTCCGACTCCGTCCGTTGTTTTGAAAATTTTTTATCACTGGGGCGATGTTTTGATTTGTTTGTTGATAAACACAAGCGCGCCCTCTCATTGGTTGAAAAGTGTCGCGTGACCAGTTAGCCCTGTCCCTAAATTTAGGGATATTCCGGACTGGTTTTGCTTTATTGTTTATTTGTGCTTCCCCTTTCTACCTTATTTAAGATTTTAATCAATATACTGTATCAGCCCTGTTCCCAGAGGCCTTTTCGCATACCTGAGAGCGTCTTCCTTGATTCATTCATCACTTGAAAAGAATCAGTTGGTGACCTCTGGAAAACCATCATCTGAAACTTCAACTTTTTAAGAAATACATGTATACTAAGAAAACAAAATCTAAGAAAAATTTCAAGGTTGTATGTTACTAAAATTGTTTCACGCGCGAAAGTGATTTCTCTTTTGATGCAGGCCTCGCGTGCATCGGCGTATTCTCTCTCTCTCTCCCTTTCCGTGTCTCTCTCTCACACACCCAAACACCCAAACACAAAAACACACAGTTGGCCAACAGGGATATACAAGTAAAGTGACAAGACAAATAACACAGTTACTTTATGAAGAATAAAAATACAATAACCAAAAGGAAAAAGCTTCAGGAGGTTCTGAAGTTTTAATGGTCGGATCTTTACACGAAACGCGATGTAACAGAGCTGAAGCGATATTGGGAAAACCACGACGACGGATGGAGTCAAAATGTTCTTCAGTCGGTGGAATAAGCACTGGGATACTGTTTTCACATCCGGAAGTGAAGCTCAACATCGTTGAGCGAACACGAAACACGAAAATCGAAAAATGCATAGAAAGTGAGAACAAAAAGATTGCAGAGAGAAGAATGAATGAATGTCATTTGTTTTTCTTGGATCTTTGTTGGCATTATCTTTATTATTGTTACTATTATTATTATTATTATTATTATTATTATTAGTAGTAGTAGTAGTCGTAATAGTAGTAGTAGTAGTAGTAGTAGTAGTAGTAGTAGTAGTAGTCAAGTAGTAAGAGTAGTAGTAGTAGTAGTAGTAGTGGTAGTGGGGCGGTGATGGTAGATAGAAGTAGAGGTAGAGGTGGCTAGGTTTACGAATAGGACCAACAGTAGTAGCGTAATTGAATGTTAATAGCAAGAGCAGTATCAAAAAGACCGATCCTGACGGACGACTGAAGCGGAGAAATACTCTTGTTTCCAGGAGACTTGATTGTGCAGATGTGCAATGAAGCAAAGTCCTTTGATTACTGTAAATCGGTAGCTATATTTTGACGAGAAATCGATAAAGGCTTCGATCGTGATTCATCGTAAAACCTCGGAACGCCCAAGCGAAAGAGAAAGTATACTGTGAAGATAAAGATGCGCAGCTGACCGATCTATGGGAATGGAACAAATTACGATCGAGGAAACCCAATAAAGAGAAGCAAAGTTATTAAATTGAGCCCGGTTAACTAAAAAGCGAAAAAGACAAGCGCATCCGCAGGAGGAAATATTACAGCAGATAGAAATGGTCCTGACATTTCAGTTTTTATGAATTTATCATTGCCATTAAAATTTGGACATTTGATCACCACAGAATTTTTAATTTCATTGATGGCATTGATTGTAATTTTGATGGTAATAATCATGATTATGTCTGATGAGGATGATGATGATGATGACGATGATGAAAGAGTGGTAGCGTTGACAATGATAAACTTAAAAATAAAAAAAGTCATTAAAAAGTAGTAAGAGCTTTAAGCATAATATGAATAGACCTTCATATTAGATTTGTTGATCTTATCAGTAGCCTTTTAAACCTTTAAATTTAATACCACAACACTGCAGGTGTGCTGGTAGTGCCGTGGATAACAAAGTAATCTACTGGATGAACAGTATAATCGTGTTACCCCTATAAAGTTATGTTTTTGTTTGCTTTCGTGGCCCTTTGAGTCTTTTTTAAGACAAATAGTAAGAAAAATAGTTGTAACAATTGCTATACCTTTTTTGCGCCACGATGGATCACTTTAACAAATCAGAGAAGAAGTACAAGATAAGTAGATCTAACTATAATTCTCCCAAAGGAAGCTTCCAATTTGGGCAAGCCTGGTTCGTTAGTTCGTGACCATAATAAACCATAGATTTTCTTAAATCATTTATTGGCAAAAGCATTAGGAGCAAGCCGAATGTGGAGAATGATCACGCGCAGCTGTTCGATAGCTTTCGATAAATGTAGGTTTAAAGAACGTGCGATACTTTATGGCCGGATATTGTTAGCGCTCTGTAAAGAAAAAGGAAGCGACATCATCGGTTGAGGTTTACCAGCAAAATAAAACGAATTACAGTCAACTACTCATCACGGGAAAAATGCATTTACGTATTGGGTAAACGGCTGTATTAATAAGGGTGTACTATAAGACTAATAACATTTGTTATTCATGGATCTTACATTATAAATGTGAATTTGACATTTACCTGTGTTTTATTAATACTATTAACAGTACTGATTGTATTATTAATGGTAGAGAACAACAATTATCAGTAGTTATTGTAATTTGCGCATTGATTACTGAATATATTAATCGTGCTGACCTTATGAAGTCATGTTTTATTGGATTTTCCAAACTCAATTATGTAAATGACCATTAGTCGTAAAGATTGTTATAGATGTATTATTTCTTTCTTTAGATCTTTTGGAGAGCCATAATAGGATCTACCAGATCACCAAACCAGCAGTTTTATGTTACCCTTTTGAAGGTATGTTTGTTTTTCGGTTTTAATAATTTCTGCATTGATGGTTAGATAACACAAGATAATCGCTTTCGTCGCATATAAGGAAAGCGAAAAGAGCGAAGGAGAAAGCATTTTCGGAAGTCGAATGCGGAGAATGAGCGCGCGCAACTGATCGATAGATTTCAATAATTACGGCGATTAAAGAACGAAAACAACCGAAATAGCTTATAGTCGAGTATTGCAAGTGCTTTGCTAAGAGAAGCCAGGTGAAATCAGCTTTCATCGCACCACAAAGCGACAAAAGCAGAAGAGAAAGCATCTGCGCAATTGGAATGCGCGGAGAATGAACTCGCGCATCTGATCGATAGTTTTCAATATCTGAGGTGATTGAAGAAAAGAGAAAAGCGCTATACCTCATGGTCGAGTATGGTTAATGCTTTGCCAACAAAAACGAGGTAAAATCACCTTTCGTTGCATCACAAAGCGATAAAACATGATAAAAGCAAAAGAGATTGTATCTGCGTTAGTCGAATGCGGAGAATGAACGCGCGCAACTGATCGATCGATAGATTTCAACAATTGCGATGAATGAGGAAAAGAAAAAAAGTGCAGCATGTTATGGTCGAATATGGTTAACCTTTTGTCAACAGAAACGAGATGTGATCAGCTTTTGTCACATCACAAAGCGACAAAAGCAAAAGAGACTGTATCTGCGCAATTCGAATGCGGAATATGAACGCACGCAAATGAACGATAGATTTCAATAATTGTGGTGACTGGAGAAAAGAAAAAGAAGCGCATTAGCTTATGGTCGAGTATTATTAACGTTTTGTCAGGAGAAACGAGACGAAGCCAGCTTTCGTCATACACAAAGTGACAAAAGCAAAACAAAAGGCATCTGCGCAATTCGAATGCGGAAAACGGGCGCAACTGATCGATAAGGGCGATAGCTTATGGTCGAACGTTATTAATGTTTTGTTAAGAGAAACGAGGAAAAATCATGGCAAAGTTACTTAGCAAAGTAAAATGAACTACATTTACTCATCAACGAAAGGAAATACTATGTCACCAAAAACGTTTATAATAATATCATACTCCAATAGTAACTTCAATCATTAACACTGATTGGTTTATATAATCAGTGTCGTTATTGCTGCTTATCAAATTATTGGTGATTATTATCAGCAGCAACAATGATATTTATGGTAACACTGTCACGGTGGCATTGGCGCGAATTTAAGATAATAACTTTTTTGATCGTTTTAGTAGCTTTGCAAAACAACAAACCTTAGTCTACCTGTTTTTGTTTGCTGTGATATTTATTGCTCTACTGATCTGCAGGCACCAATGCAGATCAGTAACCTGTCATTAGAACCTTCTGCCACCCTAATTGACCTATGAAACCTTATTTTTAATATTATAATATATTTACTTTCGTTTTTTCTATTATAGTTTGGATTATAATATGTGTGTACATTAGCCAGTTGTAAATTTGTAAGTGTGCAGTACGATAGCCCGTAAAATGTATTTTACTTGACATTCTTTTAGCATCCTGTATGGTTGTAAGACTACGAGGATTAAAATATAAGTAATGTAAACTCCTGTATCACCACTATTATATTTTCCCTTGTGAATTAAATCATTTCAAGCGAAATGATTACTATTTTTTAATCCGCCAACAAGACCAGGAAGCGGTCATTTTGCTGTTTCGTTAGTTTATCAGACACGAAACAATTTAACGCTTGAAAATGATTAGCTGATTAGCTGATTCATCTATAAGTATGAATCCCACAATACAGCTCCGGATGTTATCACCCTCTAGATATTTAACAACTGATTTCAAACAATTCTGCTTTCATAATATATAAATGCAGTACAAGTTAGTCGTAGCAAGGTGTAAAGGAATTTTATACAGATTCCTTATACAAATGAGTTTTGCGTAGAGTTTTCTTGTGTGATCACCATCTGGCTGAACCGTGACCATATTAGACAAGTTTTTTTCTAACATTGATGATCATTTTTAATAAAACATATTTAAAAACATGTTTTATTGACAAAATTCTGCGTTAATGTCACATGAATGCAGTGCAATTTGATTGGTCGATAAGTTTGAAAATTTTGTTTTGGCACAGTTTTTTGCCCTGTAGCCATTTTGAGTTATTTGTCAAATAGAAAAGCACTCCTTAAAATGATCAATTTAGTGTACAATGTGCAAATAATGAAATAAAGAGGCGTACATTACCAAAACCTTTAATTTTCCTGTCGCTCTTCCTTCATATCTGCAAGTTAAGGGCTCATCTCCGGTATAATATAATTTATTACTCGCAGCTGACGTAAAACAAAGAAAACAAAACATCCATAACAATGAACCTAACCCTGACAATAGTTTTTTTTATCCAAACAAGTCTGAATTATGCTATATTCATGTGTGCTGTTTTTTTTTTGATGAAAATGATATTAAGGTAAGCTTACCCAATGTGTTTATATATTTGAATTGCTTCTGATTCGTTGAAAATAAATAGCAATATGTGTACCAAACAAGGGCGAAAAATAATATATCTGTTGTCCACGTGCAGGGCTCCAATGAATGTTAACGTGGTAGATGCGCAAGGGCTTAACTGCAGAATACCCTGCCACTTATTTGCATGTCATTGAATAAGAATAGCATCTATTGTGTTATGCTTCGTTCTTCAAAGAACGCCGACCAACGAAAACAATGGTGGTACAGAGTGGCAGGGTATTCAGCAGTTGCTCCTCGACAAATAAACAAAGTTTTTCTTTTATAAAAGGATTGCAGTGTCGATGAAAAGACAAGTTTCTCTTACCTTTTTAGTGTTAACGCTGTTTCCTAGATTCTCCAATTCTTCCATCTTTAGGTGCAGGTTTTCAGCGTCTTATTTACGTATAAAACACCAAAAAATGGTCGAATTCCGGTGGATAAGACAAAACGAAAACAATTTCGCACATGATGAACTGAAAATGGTTCGACCGAAACCGTGGCACATTTTTGGTTGTCGCGCTTGATATTCATTTCAAATCTTATTGGCGTCTCGTGGTTAATAAACTTTTCTATTGGTTAAATAGTGACATCTGATCGTCAAGTTTTTGTTTCGACAAACTCGAGGTATGGTCGGCGAAGAATAATTAACACGTTACATACCGGGATGACTAAAAATTCATCAAGTATGATAATCAAAAGCGTGGATGACAAATATGCAAGAAAAGAAGCAAAGCATATAGTGCAGCCTAGAAAAGAATTTATCTTTTTCAATTGACCCACTAAAGAACAGGGGCACCCAACGAGAGCATAGTTCAAAACCGCTTAAACATAGCATTGTTAAACGTATTTTAGTATTTAAACGGTAGATATAGGCATATTTTTATCCCCTAAAAAGTTTTCATCTGTTCGGATTTTCTAGCTGAAAGTCTAGTGATCCGAAAATTATAGGGATAAAAACGTACCTTTTCGAAAGTTTTAGCCAGAAAAAAGACTCCCGAAAATTCTAGGTGACCCTTTCAGGGTAGAAATCCGTTAAAAATGGGCAATTATACCATTTTTTAGACGTTCGAAAATCCTAGGAGAGGTAAACAAGCAAGAATTTTACCCAAAAATGTTCCGAAATTCTAGATCTCAAATCGTCGTCCGAACAGATATTTTCCGAAAATTGACGTTGGGTCCCCTGTAAAGAAGAGATCTGGAGGTCCAAAGATCTCTTAAACAGCGATCTAAGTTAGACTTCGTTTAAACAACCGACCCTTAGTTTTTGAAAAAGGAAAAACTGAATTTTTTTTCTTTTAAAAAACAGATACGTGTGTACGGGGTTTTATTTTCACATGCTTAAATCTATGAGCACATGCTAGTTGATTTTAATGCGTGGTAGCGAAACACGGCAGCTTGAAGCAATGTCTTGGGCTGTTTTGAGGAGCGACAAAATACTTTCACTCTTTTATTCTAATTGGAGACAAAAATACAAACCGGAAATGAAGGAATGCACCTTCAAATTTTAAATTGGTCAAAATTCATAAGGGTAGGTTGACCGTCGTGGCAAATTTAGTTGGAAAGCAACAAAACTGTATTGCCATGAAATTGTCCTTTTGGGGTTCAAAAAGACCGAACAATGTCCTTGCAGTGATCAGAATTCTTCACAGTAGCCAAAGTCTGTAGTCTCTCGTAAAACTGTATGAACACAGGTAACACAGCTCTATCAAGTAACTATTTGTAAAGAAATATCAATTTCACTATTTTGGGCGGAGGACTTAGTACCGTAAACCCTAACCCTAAATCTTCTACTAAGCATCCCCTCTTGAATAAGCCCCTTCTCTCTAATAAGCCCGCTCTTTTCAGGGGAAGGAAGTTGAGAAGCCCCTCCTCTCTTTTAACCCCCCTCCCCTCCCTTAATTATTCTTTACTAATAAATGATAGACTGTCACGACTGTGAAACTTTGTGTGGACTGATCCGGGATGGTTTATTCACCAACTGGAAGTTCGGATTTGTTTTGATCCTCAGCTGCATAACCTCTAACTTCTTGTACTTGAGCCTTTCCACGTTGTATCCTAGTTTTTTTTTTTTTATGGAGAACTGATACCATCGTCTTTACTAAATCAAATAAGCTACCTCTTCTCAAATAAGCCCCCGGTCTCTGATAAGCGCCCCCATCAAATTGGTTTGAAATGAATAACCCCACCCGAGGGGTGGGTCAACAGAGGATTTACAGTATGCTGATGTGTATGTAGGGATGTGATTGTAGCTGTACTGGTCAGATGCCAATAACCCGGAGCGGGCAACTCCCATACTCGTCCTATGTCACGGCATTTTTACGGAACACTTTATTTTTAGATATCGAAAATAGAATCTCTACCATGTCTATGAACGCATTCAAAGTATAAGATATCAAAAAGGAAAACTTAACGTTATTAAAAGGCAAAAAATATCATTTTTAGGTCCGTAGGTTTTGCTGACTTTAAAAGATATTCAAAATTCGCGCCAAAAACCGTTCTTAAAATAAACCGCTCCGTGAAAACGCCGTGACACGAGCGCATGGAAGTTGCTCGCTCCGGGTTATGGGCTCCTGACTGGTGCAGACCCAATGACCTCCTTTTCGTGTCATACAATCTTTCACACAGTGCACGAACCTAAAAAACATAATTGTCAAAACTGAACGGAGCCACTTTGCTCAGTTATTGCCAAGGCCTATGTCAGAGGATTTCGTGAAATACCCCACGGGATAAATGACTGATATATCGGGACGTCAGTAACAATGGCGTAGTTAGAGGTAGGAGGTGGGGTAATGCTCTCTTGCCAGGGTAATTTGCAAAGTCAACCACAAAGTTTACATCAGATGTTTACTCTATATTTGGGATTGACTCAGTGCATATAGTCATGAGGATATTACTAACAACAATTCATTCTACACACTTTTTGACAGAGTAATGAGCAAATCCTCAAACAGTTATGTAAACATGTTCTCAAGGCATGCTTGACTTTAGAAAGAATGGTTTTAAGTAAAAAATATTTCAAGGTTTTTTCTTCTTGTTCTTGCCTTACAAAAATAATTCTTTAGTACAAAATAGTTAAATAGCTTTTTATACCTGCTGTACAGTATTTTGAAAACTTCTTTGTCTGCAATGCCTATGATACAAATACCCTTCCCCTCAAATGACGGAAATGACAAAAATGATAGTGAATAAATTAAACATTATCTAATTATATATTAATTTTTTTCTCAGAAAAAAAAATATGAAAGTTTTGTGCAAAAATTTCATATACAATAAAAAAATAAGGATATTGCCAATGGTACCCTATAAAATTCATAGAATAACACAAACTTTGGAATCATTTTTCTGTGAGCTAGCCTGCATGGCTGCATTGTTATTGTTTACTCCTTGAGAGTCTGCAAGAGATTGTTCTAATTTTTTAACATGATCAGACATTTCTTTGGCTTCCTTCTCCATCTGGGATATTTTTTCATCTTTAAGCTGGTCATCTTTGGCAAATCGCTTTAATCTTAACTGCAGATCCTTAACCTTTCTTTCAGCGGTGTCCAGTTCCCTCTCAGTTTCAGCTAGCTTTTGTTTCAGGTAACTGTCGGAATCTGAAGCAAGCGAATCTGAAAACATGAAACATTTCATTGACCCTTTAATGCATAATATCACAAAACATAATTGCCCAAATTGCCATAATTGCCAATCTTTTCACACATCATACATGCATACATCTACAGTATATAACAAAATTTGGGCTGTATATAAAAGTGGGATGGGGACATTGTAACGCGTGTGTGGGGACTTGGGACTTACGGAAGCGAGGTGAAGGACTTGGGGACTTTAAGTATGGGATGCGGGGATGTCAAATACAGGGATGCGTTGAATGTGGGGATGGGAATGATTATTGCAAAAGTCAGAGGTAACGAAAAAAAGGAAACTAAATTAAGTGGCATAAGCGTACTGCAAACCCCAAAGTGCTAGCAACAAACCGTTGCCTGTAACACTACACCACAAGTGCATTCAACTATTGTAACAATATTCTACTTTGTTTTACATATTTTTAGTGGCAAACCTAACAGTAAAATTAATGCTTGCTAATAGTGCTTAACCCTAATCACAATAGTCAGTGCGCTTACTCCTATAGAAGGAAATATTTTGTGCTAAGATCATAAGGTGTCCAATGTGGTTCTGGATGATGGAATCTAATGTTGACAATAAATAACAGATTTTCACGAAGAAAGAGATATCGCATGTACCTCTGACTTTTGCAATAATCATTAACGTCCCTATATTTGACATCCCGAGTCCCCGTCCCACAATTGTTCCCGCATCCCATAATTGATGTCCCCAATTACCTTGTCTCGTGTCCTGCTGTCCCCACACACGCATCCAAATGTACCAATCCCCTTGTTCACATCCCACTTTAATACAAAGCCCAAGATTTGAAAGAAACAGTTCTGGGGAATAACACAATTTTGAAATGGCAAAACCAAAACATACAAGCTATAAAGGTAAATAATCCCTCTCAGTCCTGTTCACATTATCACATAACCCTTATTTATCAGGAAAAATTGAGAATGGTATGAAAGTGCAGCGTCAAATCTCTACATGTATGAGCTGTAAAACAGGAGCTATAAACACTCCCCTAGCTGGTGCACTTATTCCACCAGCCTAACGCTAAAGGTGTTCTTCTGACTCTCTTCTAGCAGTCACATTACTAAGAAGCAAGATGCAAAAATAAACAAACATACCCTTATTCCAGGAGTGGTCCGGTGGTGAAAATTACTTAACACTGAAACTGACCCCAGATTAATGTGTCATTACCACTCAATTGTTTTCAATGGTGATCATAAAAAGAGCCATCTCGTTTTTGTTTTTCTTTCATGTAATGTGTGTGCAATTGCATGGACTGCCTTTTTTGACAGAAGCTGCTTGCAGATTGAGGGCTCTACCCTGCAGCATGATCAGAACAACTAATGCTAAATACTCACCTTGGCTTCTATTGTCCATTTTTCTTGCTCGTAACTTTCCAACTTCTTGCTCAAGACTAAGAACCTTGATTCTGTAGGCATCCTCCTGTTGTCTCATCATAAAAATCTCCTGTTTTAGTTTCTTGTTCTCTTCTTGTATTTCACCAGCTGGTGCAACCACAGCCTGGGATACCTGCAAACCCTCCTCTGCTATTTCTACTTTTGGGGCATCTTCTTTGGACTTATGAAGGTTGGGTTCATCACCAAGCTCTTGTGCCTCCTTTGCAGTCCCACTACTTGCCAGCACAGATTCACTACCAAGGCTTGTCTCATTTAATAGAATTTCATTGGTTACCTCCCCATTCACTTCCCCTTCTTCAGGTTGATGCTTTGTAGGTGCTGACATTACTTGCTCATTATTATCTACAGGGATCTGAGCTTGCTGAAATTGGGGAGGAGCTATAGTTTCTTGCTGTTCGTGTACAGCTGGGGTTTCTTGTTGATCTTGAGGAGGAGCTACCGTTTCTTGCTGTTCGTTTACAACTGGGCTTTCTTGTTGATCTTGAGGAGGAGCTACCGTTTCTTGCTGTTCATTCACAGCTGGGCCCTCTTGTTGATCTTGAAGAGGAGCTACCATTTCTTGCTGTTCGTTTACAACTGGGCTTTCTTGTTGATCTTGAAGAGAAGCTACCGTAACTGTTTCTTGCTGTTTGTTTCCAGCTGCGTCACCTTGTTGATCTTCTGCAGTGGATGAAATTTCTTTTTGTTCTTTTTCTAGTTGATCTTGAGTAGCAGCTAAAGTTTCTTGCTGTTCATTTCTAGCTGTGTCTTCTTGTTGATTTTGAGTAGGAGCTACAGCCTCTTGCTGTTCTATCCCAGCCATGTTCTCTTGTTGTTGTTGTGCAGGGGTTAAAATGTCTTGCTCCTGTTTTTCTACAGCGGTTTCTACAGATTGCTCAGCTTCAGTAGGAGCTGCATTCTCATGCTGTTCCTCATCTGGAGAGATGTTTTGTTGATCTTGTCTGGGAACTATATTCTCTTGCAGTTCATCAGTTGCTGTGACAGGGCTGTCTTGCTGATCTTGCTTGTGGGCTTCAGAATCTTGCTGTTCATTTGAGCTATCATTTTCTTGTTTTTCATGTTTGTCAAGCTGCTGCTTTCCAAGTGTCCCAATTTCTTGCACTTCTGATGTTTTCTTGTCATCACCGCTGTTTTGTGGTTCACCTTGCACCTGTTCTACAGTAGTACTACTTTGGGCAGCTTGCACAGGAACACCACTCTCTTCAGGTGACACTTCCTGCTTAGGAGATTCATCTGTTCCACCAACTTCTTCATCAGTAGTTGGCTGATCATTTTTTGACAGATCACCTACAAAAATGAATAAATATTCAGACCTGGTGAATATTGCTGCTCTAATATCTAATCCTTCCTGGAAGAGCTCAGGAGGATCCATAATAAGTTTGCATATTTTTGAAGAATAGCAACCAAGACCTCAGCAAACAGGCGAGACTACCTTGTCATATAATACAAGCTGAGCCAGCCTGATAACGCTGGCTTACTTAATATGAACAGGCCCTTACTAACATTAAATATTAGAAAGGGCCTAACTGACAGACGACCAATGACACTGCGACTTACTTGACCAATTAGGTCACTATTCAGAGTTTAATACCATCAACTGATGTGATACAGCTCACTTTGACTCTGATGACTACCACACAGGTTGCAAACTAGATTAATTAATTACATAAATTTAATAAGATTAACTTAATTAGATTATTAGTGGCTTCTCCCACATATTCCAAGTGCCCCTGCCGCTCCATTACTCTCTCTAACCTTTGGCTTAGCCACCAAAATTAATGTACAGTATACAAACCCTGTAACTCAGACTCAGATAACTCACGTTCCCCAATAACTGAAACTTTAATTTTGTTTCTCATGATCAAAATTAACCCGGCCTTTGAACTCTGGTTTTTGCAACTCACTTAGGATGCCATCTCATCAGTAACAGGTTAAACCACCAAATCATACACTACAACAATTTGAATTTAATGAGGCCCAGCTATTAGGATGAAATTTTGACAAGCGACATGGCTTTTAAACAGCAACATAAGAAAGATAAAATGACAACAAATAACAAAACAACAGGTTGAACCTGCACAAGAATTATGGGGAAAATCGCAAATACAATGGTAAAATGCCAACAGGGACATGGCTTCCTCTTCAGTATGCCGCCAAACAACTGCTTTTGAAATTCATACAAAAGGACATAATGTACCCACCACTCAGAAGGGGGGTGGAGTTACTCTGTTATATGGTCTATATGGGGAGGTGCCACTGGACAGGGAGGAGGAGCTGAGTTCAAGTCCTGTTCTGACCGCTAGCTGGATTTCACGGTAGTCCTGAGTTCAATTCCTTAGCCACCTGACTTGTAAATAGCCAGCTGCAGGTTTGCCTCCGGCCAGTTGGGATTCTTAATTAACCCTGTCAAGTTTGATTTAGATTATTTGTTTCAGGCATTTGCCTGGCCCCACTAGCATTTAAGTGCTATAAATACTGCCTAGGGTAAATAAGGGAATTATTTATTTATTTATTTTATTATTTTGTGTGAGTCAGTGTCCTTAAAAGGGTATGTCTGTCAATGGGGTATTGCCTGCACAATTGATTTGATTTGCTAGATGAATTTTGTTTGTGCAGTCAACTCTCTCTAAGATGGACACCTTTGGGACCGGCACTAAGTGTCGGTCTTAAAGAGGTGTCCGTCTTACAGAGAGTCCAATAAAAGGAGTAAAGAAAGGCAGGGACCAACTCTAAGTGTCCGTTTTACAGAGGTGTCCATCTTATAGAGGTGTCCATTAAGAGAGAGTCAACTGTACTCCAAGTATACAAGGGCAGTGAATATAATGTGATTTGCTCTGACATGCATTTTGTCCTTTGTCCTAAACAGGGTATGTATTTTAGGAATTTTTTGTCCTAAACAGGGTTAGGGTCTCAACCCTCAGCGGCTCACCTATACCTAAATATTGGTTGAGTAACCCACCCCCACCCCTCCCCAACAGAGACCCACGACACAATGCACCTTCAACCACAGGGCACCCATACAATCTGTGTGTGTAACCCATTGTTATTTTACCGTAAACATAGTTGACTTTGAGTTCACTATTTACTGTTCCTAATAGTAGAAGGACAATGATGGAATCAATGTTTTGAGCAGCTCCAGTGCCGGAGCGATTTTTCCCCAGAAAATCACATCACTTCGCTTTCAAACTTTGCAGGAAGGAACAATAAACGGGGAACTCAAAATCCTTCTAAATCGCTCAAAAAACCACCTTTGAGGCAAAAGGATGACAATAGGTAATTAGGTAGTTCAAGGTGTACTTAACTTTGATTTAGATACATATTTAGTGATATTTCGCTATAAATGAAGCAAACGGTAAATTCAGTACATAATTTACAGTAAAATAACAATCAGTATTAAACCACTCACATTGTGTGTTGTGCTTGAACAAGTGAAAGAACACAACAAGTATTTGACATTCATTAATAATTCCCAATCTTATGATTCATATCAAAATCATCATAATAAGAATGCATAATCGTGTTACAGTTGTTAAGAGATAAATATAATTTGCACAGTGCTATAACGATCAGAACAGTTCAAAAATCAGTAAACTGTCAAATATCATCAAACGTCATGTCAATTTCAATATTCAATTGACCCGGTAAACTGGATCATGGAACCCATGTTAACTGGTCTTAACTAGACCTGTTTTTTGTTTCCATTCAGGTTCGAGTTAATGGGGTTCTTAACAGTGTCTATTGACTTTGAAAATAAGAGGCTCAATAAAAACAACCCCTTAAAGTAATAGATACTATACGTATCCCTTGTGTCCAGCTCTTAAGGGAATCGCTTGTTCGATTGTTCGTGACCAAAAGAAACCGAACTGACAGCCTTCCTCGGTCGCTTTTCAAAACGAGCAAAGTTTTGGGCAAGTCTTCATTTTACAATACTTCCCGGAAAAGGATGATCGTGATCATAACCAAGTGGATATAATTTGCTTGTTACAGCTTATTCCCCATCTTTCATTTACACAAAAGGGATCCGGCCTCGCGCCTTTCCGTTACTTTAACAGCTGTGTCTGTTGTTCAATATCTTTCATTAAAGTGTTGCTCATACAAGGGGTTCGTCCTTTCATTCGTTCAATCATATCCTACAAATCAAACTTAAGCTCCTTAGTTTTAAAAAACAATTAAGTCTTTACCTGAAGCTAACTGGTTGCCGTCCTCTTGTTGTTGGGAAGTGATCTCGTTGCGTTCTTCAGACACTTCAGTTGTTTCTTGGCTTTCAACCAATACTTGCTTCGCATTATCTTCGTCCATCTTTCTTAGTTGACTTGACCAAACGCCTAAAGAAACGTATGGTTCAAGACAAAATCCAAGTTATTCGGAACGACAGAATGAACTACTTCGTGGTCGGAGACGACAGGGGAATTCGTGCAATGCTTTGATCTTCTTAAGCACAAATTTTTTCTCGTCTGTACAACCTGTCGACCTTTCTTCGTCACCATTTAAATCAAGTCTTCCCGTATATGTCCAGGTGTTCTACGCAGCAAGATTTTTTACCATCGGTAAAAAAATACTACTAAACTTCAAGAGCGAATGGAAATCACACGTTCTGGTTCACACATCGCATGGTTGCTTGGCAACTTGGCAGCCAGCAAAATCAATTACGCAATAAACAATAGCAAAAGTGCCTGGGGATTTATGAGAGAATCGCAAAACCACGAGAGGTCTCGCGAGTGGTACAAGGGGAAATAGTTTTCGAGTTGTTGCTACCACTGTTCCTTATCAATCAAACAGCTAGAAACCAACAGATGCCATTTTCTAGGCCTGTGAAAGGCATTTGACAGCGTGCCTCACGAGGGTCTACTGCTCAATCTCAACCGACATGGTATTATGGGACCCTGTTGCTATGGTTTAGAAACTTCCTGACAAATAGACAACAGCGAGTCACGATACAAGGAACATTCTCTGACTAGTCTCCTCTGACATCGGGTGTTCCCTAGGGCACGATCCTCGGGCCTACCTTGTTCTTAATTTACGTAAACGACATACCAAATGTTGTTACATCTACTATTAAACTGTTTGCTGACGATACAAAGATTTACCTAGCCTGCGCAAAACCCCCTTCCCCTTCCCTTTCAAACGCCTGCCACGCAGGTTAAGGTTACCGTGAAATTAATTATGGTGGAGGATACATCAGCACAACAGACGGATCTGGATTGCCTGGAAAACTGGACAAGAAGCTGGCAAATTAAATTTAATCCTCAGAAATGGGAAGTAATGAGAATAATGCATAAACAGGACAAAAGTAACCATCCTTATTACCAGTCGAATACAGGATTAAAATCGGTTAAGTTATGTAGGGACCTGGGTGTTTATGTGTCGGGAGACTTATCCTGGTCGAGCCTTGTACGTAGCGGCTCGTCTCATAACCTTTTAAAATGAAGTCCAGATGTAACGCGCACTCTGATTGGTAGAATATGTGTGCTTTATGAGAGACTTAAACACGGAGCTAAAGTTGTCATGCGCATGGACTCGTTCCTTTTGGGAATTTCACTTATTCTTTATCATAAAACAAATAAAGGAACTCTGATTGTGCTCTCTTCTGTTGTAAAGCACTTAGGAAGCGGCTAGAGCAATCAAGAAGTAGGGAGAAAACACTCGAATGCGTCTCGAGTTTCTCCCTACACTTCTTTCATGCTCTGGCTGCTTCTTACGTGCTTTACTACAGAACAAAGCACAGTCAAGGCTTCTTTCTTTGTTAACCCAAATTACGACTGCGACTCAGGCAAACTCATCTAAGTCTTCGATGGAGAAACCAGGTCCATCAAAGTATGATTAGCAAATCTATTTTAATTCATAAAGCATTACGCAATTATTACCCAGAATATTTGAGATCCAAATTCATTAAAAAAAGCGACCTTACTTCGTAAAATCTGAGAAATACTGACTGTGAGTAAACTTGCAATACCACATCCTCACTCTCTAACAAACCAACATGACTACAGGCAAAGTTTTTGAATCATTTATTTTTCAATCACTTCTAACAAGCTTTGAATTATATCTGTGGCTCCGCATCCTTCAAAGTCAAAACGTTTTATGTTGTTCGTATAGGTATATAGTATTGTATCCGGAAGACTTAGTATGTATATTTAAAATATATTGTTAACTCCCATAGGATCGTTGGTAAATCAAGTTGACTAGACTAGAGAATTAGAACATAAAAAAAGCATTTTTGTATGAACACCCTCGTCTATTAAGGTTTTACAAAAATCAATTTTGGAGAGGTTCTCAGTTTAACAAGAACGGCTGAACAGTATTCTAGATCGTAAAAACAAATTAACGGTCAGTTCTCTAATAGCCGCTTTTGAGACAATAACAGGCCATGCCATTGTAGAGGTTAAAACAAAAGGAAATGCATCCTCCAAGACAAAAAAGAGCCCTTTAGTTTAAAAAAAAAGCAAAAGAGCATACCGAAGGCTAACATTAAGGGCCTGTTTGTACGACGTGAGCAAGCCCGATTAACTTAGATGTCCCGCTTTACCAGGTTAGCCCGGCTCGTGCCTTAATTCCTTATAAAATTTTCGTCGTTCATATAAGAAGGCAGGCCAACCCGCTTGCGAAGATCTCGGTTACTACTCCTTAGCTATGATTGAAGATGTCCAAACAATGTACTTTTAACCTCTCTTAACCAGAATCTTTTTCTGGTCGAAGGGTGTCCGCTTATGTTAGGTTCGACCACTTTTTGTCAATAAATTTGAATTACAAAAATAGAAAAAAAAATGAATTCTCCTTTTTCAGTCTCCTGCTCAACTAGATGTTGCCTCGACTGGAGGAGAAGGAGTGGCTGCTGCATCTTCATTTGAAGGAGCACCTGTAAGGAGACATAGAAGATGAAATTACAAACAACAACAACAACAACAATACTGAGCTCCCTCAATAATTCATGGCAACCAACTGAACGATTTACGGCATAAATATGAGAGCGGTTCTCTGAAAGGAAACCGGACGCCAACGCTTTATAACTCCCACCTTACTTGTTCTGTTATTTTACCTTCTGAATTTTCTTTGCTTTCCTTCTCCTCTTTTTCTTCTTCTGCAGTTTTGTCAGCTCTGAAAAAGATTCTTGCGCTATTGAGCGAAAAGTACACCAGTTCAAATTCCTGGAAAAGAACAAACCAAAACAAAAGTAAAACATGGTGTACAATACCGAGAAGAGGATCAAATCATGACAATAGTTGTTGTTTATAACACCAACTGAAGATACACAAGTCACACATGGTTTTCAATCAAGAGCTAGAGTACCTAAAACCAAATACTTGGTCTTTTTTGCATAAACAGCATAACCTTTTAATAGTCTCACAAGTTGTTAAAAGCCCTTTTAGTAATATACCCGGCTTCTTTTTTTCAAAAGGAAAAATTGCTCTCACCTACCTGTTGGTATGTGTTCAGGCGTTTAAGAGTTAAATTCATAGTCTGCTGCAGTTTCTCGTCCCGTGCTGTCCCACGACTGAGAGAGGCCTTCACTTCAGCCTAAAAACAGGGTAGAACAAGAACAAGGCAAAATCTTAAAGTTTCCTTCCGAAGTACAGCAGAAGAGCAGTAGAATAGGTCTACAAGAAAAAAAAGGGGTAGTAAGCAAACCTTTTCTTTGGCGTACTTGTCTCGTACAGATTGAAACCAATGAAGTGAGTCAAATTCATGATACTGATCTAACAGCTTTAAAATGTACGCAACACCTGTAGGAGGGATATAATACTTGACAATTAAAAAGAAACTTACGTAAGTCCAGAATTAATTCAGCAGATAAAGAAATGTGGCTGAAGGTGAAATAGGTCTTGACGTCATTACGTTGCTACGACAACTCCGATGCCAATGTAACTCCGGTGCTAACAAATTCTAATCTTTACGCATAGCAAAGCTTTAGTCACCATTTGCCGATATCTTTGTTCAAGTGACGAAGTTAAACCTCACTCAGCGACCTGTTTGAGAGGTCGGGGGGGGGGGGGTTCGAATAGATTTCAAGACTTCAGACTTTTCTTTCGTCGGTGCTAATGACACGCGACAAACAGTAATTGCTTCTGTTTGAAATTGAATATGTACAAGACTCTTACCCATCACAAATCCATCGTCAGTGAAAGCAGCTCCAACTTTGTTTTTCTTGTTTAGTTTTTCCTTGCAGCTCAACATGTACTCCACAAAGTTTAGAGTCTAACATCAACAGACACTTGTATCAACGTCTAATGTGAACTTTTGAGGTCACTTTTTACAAACTATAGCTACAGTCATAAACAGAACGGTAGCGTGCCAAACGAACAATTACTGTGAAGTCTAAGCAAAATCAAGCAGTGGGAAGATCTAGAAAATGCGCGAATCAACAAACAATTCAAGCTCAGGGTGACGTCATTTGGCTACAAACGACCATAATTCATTTCGTCTGCCCTTTTCTTATTTAAATTTATAAATACCAGTATACCACTGAGGTTAAAACAGTAAGAGCCCCTATATACATAAGAAAACTGAATCCTCAAGCATTCTGGCGGCTGTAGTAAAATGACGTCATGCATTATCGTACGATTGTCCTTTTACATGCAGGAACGTTTAAAGGATTCTCCGCTGACCACTTACCAGGGGAGGAACGATGACATAAAAGTTCCTTAGGTGCATATTCTTGCTGTCCCTAAATTCAGGCGCGAACACTTCAACGAGAAGCTGCAAATAAATAGAGCAGCGAAGGTAAATTAAATAAAACTTTGTTAACTCAAGGGAGGAAAGAAAGGTATGGTTGCTGATAGAAACTTTATAATATATTACCTTGAAATATTCTGTCGCTCCTGCAAAGTTCTTTGCCAAGTTGTCAATTGCAGCGTCTAAATTTCTAAAAATTAAAGTATAAAGTTATTTTTTGCTGGTGGTCACCAAAAGAAGTTACGAAAGAACATCAGAGAAAACAAACAGACAAGCATACAGATCTGGTGATTAGAGACAGATTTAGAGTTTTGATAAATGGCGTTCGGCAAGAAAGAGGTGACTGCATGGTTAAATTGTTGTTTCCATTGCTTTGGTTCTCGTTGGAAAAACTCACTTCGAGGCCTGCTGTGATTCGTCTGACAAATTTTCCTCCTTTACGAGTTCCTCAAAAGATACGATATCCTCAAGGTCAGGAACGAACCTGTAGACAATGAAGAAGGCACAAGAAGATTTTTAATTTAACGTCTTACTCTAAAAATAACCAGAAGAGCCCTAAGAATATTTCTTGGTTGTACACAAATTGCCTGAGAAAACGGCCGATATTTCGTGACGCTACCCAGGCCTGGACGCTACCACTGGTTTCCCAGCGAAATGACGTTTGAGTAACAAAAGCAGAAGTTCCATACTGATGACGTGTTACTAGTCAGATCTGGGTAGTGTACCTGACTGGCTAAAGCAAGTTTCGCGGCCCAACTAATCAGAAGCAGTACTCAGACCTGGGTAGTGAGACGTCATCAGTATGGAATTTTTGATTTCGTTCCTCAAACGGCATTTCGCTGGGAAACCAGTGGTAGTGTCGGTACGCGTCGCGTGACAATGATAAAATCGTGATATTTCTCAAGCACATCTAGGAAACTCCGAAGAAACCTTTGAGTCTTGTTACACTGAAAAATTCAAAATAGCTCATAAACGTTAAACGTGTCTATGTTATTATTACGCAGACAAAAATAATACTTTGACTAAACGATGTACCTGATTGCGTTACTACAACAGTGAAGTCCTCCAGATCGAATCATACGAATGTAGCCCATGGCATTTCCTTAAAAAACAAAAGAAGCTATGGCTTAGGACTAACCACTTGAGTGGTAACATCGTAGTCGTTACATATATTACAACATACTTAATGATTGATCACTTCATGAGAAACATTCACAACCAAAAGATCAAAATGGCAAAAAAAAGAACTTCTACCAACTATTTACATTAAGTAATATCTGGTAGAGGGATAGTAAATAGAACCAAGATACGTCTTTTCAAGACTTTAGTTCGACCGGTCCAGCTATGTGATCAGTGTGAAACTTGGAAGATCACTTGCCTAGTCCCTCGGCCTCATAAATCCGCGAGGCCAATACATTTCGGGTCTCGTCGTCCGAGCGAGTTGTTGAGGCCTAGCCAAAACTCGGACAAGTGAGACACTTTGTCTCAGTTTGGGCGGAGCTTTGAGTTCTACTTTCAAGAGACGTCAATCTCTCTTCTTTGCGGCTCTCTCGAAAATATACATGGCGGAGAATTCAAGAAAAGAGGTTCTCCCGGCCGTTCTTCTCGGATACTTCACCGAAATGCATTGACCGCGAAGGCCTGGAAGACGCCGTACATGCAGGGATTGGACGATGCACGATTATCACCAAGACCGATGAACAGAAACTAAATCGTTTCCAGTGCCAGTGCAGGGCCTGAGATGGATAGTGCGTATTAAAGATAAATAGCACTAGAAAGGTAGGAGGTAGAGAAGAATAAACATTAAAAATTTCTCTGAGAAGACCTGTTGAGAAAGAGCGAAACAAGGTGGGGTTGAAGAGCTAGGAAGTAGCCAAAGCGATGGCACCGCGGTGATCCGGTAGCGCGGCAAGCGTGATCACCTTATGCCACGCCTACTGGCGGACGTGAATACGACCAAAGCACTGAGAACAATTTTAAGCTATTATAATCCAAAATCAACTTTCTTCAAACCACGACAAATAACTTTCGTACCGTTGTGATTTAGATTTAAGTGTATTTTTCTTCAATACAACCAAAAACCTAGAAAAATTTAAGTCAAAGGATGAACTCCACAAAATTTGCCAAAATAAAAGTTTTTCAAGAAGTAACTTAATTTGTTACCGCGTTTTTTTAAAATTAATATTCTATTTCATGACATAACACTTCAATTACAATCATGCTTGACAGGTGTTCAAAAGGGAAGGCATGCCCCCTTTCCCAATCTTCCCATTTTCGCGCATCTGATCTCCTTTCTCCGTGCCTTTCATACACCTTCCAGGCAGGTTATTAATAACCATCACAAGTCACGACAGCTTGTTACCTATCTGGCTGATAAGAACCCGAAACTGATCCAAGTAGGTACGGCCATCTGGAGTCAAACCAAGTTTGCGGATTCCCTTATTGAACTTTTCAGCTCTTTCAAATGGATATTTCTGATCAATTTGTGCCTTTGTTTCTTTGAAGAAGCGAATGTCCTGCGAAAAGGTAACAACATGTGAAGACTCAAAGGGAGAACGGTTACTAGTGAACATTAACCTCGCACTCACTCTGACTAACCACCAACATAGTCACAATTTCCTCTTATTCCGTCACTTCTGGGACTGCAAGATTATTATTATAAGAATGACAAGCTTAGTTAAGACAATGGTACACGACAGTCTAACGAATAGGCGCCATCTTGAAATCCCTATCTTGCATTTCATTAATGATAAATGTTACAGTGATATTTAATAGAAAGAATACCTAGAAGCTTACTCGGGAACAAGAGCATAAATTCACACACTCAGGTAATGAGTAAGACCACTTCTGTTCGGATTCAAACAGTTGGCATACAATTCTAATTTCTAATTGGAACGCACCAGTTAGACTAAAAAAGGCGCTTACCACTGGAGAGAGAGAAGTGGTCAGCCAGACCACCCCCACCCCCTCCGTAAAGAGAGTTCGAGTATTTATCAGACTTATTCATCTAGGCCAGTCTATTTTGAAATACTGCACAGCAGTGTTGGGTTTTAATGACATCTCTCGTAAAACGCCTTTTTCATTTTCAAGATGGCGAGTCTCGCTGGGTAGTTCTGACATTTGGTAAGCACCCTAACTAAGTCACCGACTCAGCCGTCCTAGCAGGGAAAACATGGGTTAAAATCACTGTACAGAGATACTTTGCCAAAAAAAAAGCATGTATTGGGATGGAATAATGTCACATACCTTGATAAGTCTTGCCTTAATATGTTCGTCATAGAGAAACTGTGAAAAAATGAAGAACTTCTTGCGCAGGAATTGATAAGTGAAATTCACAGTTGTATTCATAATTCCTGATCCGTGAGTTCGGATGGAGTTGGCGATATGACGAATGTTAATCGTATTCAAATGCTTGTTATTCGACGCAGTTTCCACGAAGATCTGAGATAAGTAACAAGACAAAGGAAAGTTAAAGTTATCACACTTTGCTTTTAGGGAAGATCTCCTTTAAGCTGTTGATGTTATAGCTACTGCTTTAACTGCCAAGAAACAAAATGCGAAAGAGAATCCCCTGTAGCTGTTTACAAATTATTAATCGATTAACATTTATGAGATATACATTTTCGTACCTGATTGTTAAGATTGTACAAATATCTGGACACGAAAACATGAATGTTTCTCATGATCTCCAACACATCCAAGCCCTGTACAAAGAAATGCAGTTAACCTTGCAGCTGACAAAGAAACCAGTTTCAAGACCACAAGCAAAGATTTGTCAACGAAGCGTTTCAATGAAAAGATAAGGTTATTTTTCATTTCGACCGATAATACTTGAAACGCAAAATTTCATTAAAAAAAAATTAGGTTGCCATATTCACTCCATCCACGACACGCCCATCTAGAAACGATTCGAAATGTACCTCATTCGCTGTTGGAGGGCAAAGTAGGCAGGAGATAACTCAACACGCAAAAGCCACTGGACAAATAGTCAGCAGTAATGGTGTCAGGTGTTCTTGTAGGATTAGCGGCAGTCGGTAGATCGCTGGATTGTAGAGCGGGAGGCTAATGCATTCGTCACAACAATTACAAAGAAAAATAGTAACAACAAAGGAGAGTATTAACAACCTGTTCGAGTGTCTGACTGGGTAAATGAGCTTCAGTCATTTCTAGTCCATACTTTTGTTTTGCCTGGTTTCTCATTTCACCGTAAGTCCTCCAATCATGAAGTGCTACTGTAGTCAGATTATAAAAAGTTGCATCCAGGTAGTGGGTCACGTGTCCTATAGAAAGAATTTCAAATCCATATCAACATTGTGATATACGATTTGTACAATAAAATAGGCGGGTTGGAGAGTACTACAAAAACCAAAAGAACGTTTTATTTCTTATAGGCAGTACAGCGGAATGACTCTCTTGTTCCATTTTTGATGGAATTAATAACGTGCACAATAACGTCTAATAAACAAGAGAATGGAGCCCAAAACAGTTTTCATGGCTTACATCTGTTGTTCACCGGTTTAGCTCATCGATAATACAAAATGCATTTTTTGGCATGATTATTGCAAATGGCAAAGGAAAAGAAGTCAACTGCAACATAAATTCATCTGACAGAGTTAAAAAGTATTGAAGAAAATGAATAGCAAAACTTACGCTTGATGTTAACGAACTGGTGAAAAAATCGGATTGGCCTTATTTTCAAAAACTGCGCGAGATCTCTCATTCCAACCTGTGAATTGAACAATGAGGAGAAAGGATACGTTGTATACAAAACTTCTGCAATTTATAAGAGGTAGAGTGGCGAAGCGCAAAAAATGCATACAAGAAGGGCAATGAGTAGCGATCAAGAAGAGGAAATGAATCTTTATAATTACGTGTAGCAGCACAACGTACCCCTACAATAAAATATTACTACTAGCAAGACGTCCAGCAAGCGATTTAGATCAAAGTCACATCATATGCATAGGACAACCAACTAACAAAATACAAACCTTGAAAGGATTTCGATCATCCAACTGCAGATGCTGGTGTATGTGAAGACGCAGATCTGTTTCAATATCCCGACAGAGCGGTTGCAGCAAGTGCTGAAAAAGGTGTTTTAAAAGGCAAAATTTACATTAAGGCAAGCTTTGTTAAGTGATGGATAATAATATTATTTGAGACCGTGCCACGTAACTGTCTCTTAGGGGGGGGGGGGGGGGGGGGGGTACCAAGAGCTTGTTTTGGGATAATCGCCGCTTCATGTAGTGTTTCAACATACTTAGCTCCTGTTTTGTTAAACCTATTTGATAATGTGTCACTTATCCCCCGAACAGCAGAGACTGTCTGTTTCCTCTACTAACTTCAGTAGTGTTTGTATATAAACTTACTTCATGTAGCGTGTCACTAATCTCCTTCTCAAACGTGTCTAACATGACTTGAGGGGATTCCTCGTGTTTGACTTGCTGAAGGACTGGGACACAGTCTCCAAGAGCGCTAATCATATACTGAAATAAATTAGGAAGGGAAGATATAAACCAAGGACCTACAGCCTATCCTGTAATCAGTGGTCAATGGAATAGAGGCCTAATATTACATCATGTATGGTTCAAAATAACAAAGACCACAAAACATTCGGTTTTTGATGAAAAAGCTATAGGGACACCAAAGAAGGTTGCAAAGCTGAAAATCAGTTTTTTTAACTGGAATAAAAATGCAACATTGACAAAATAAAATTACGGCTTATCATCCATGGCAAAGTAGCTTACATGAATTCGATGAACATCGGTTGCACTCTCATACAAGTCATCCAAATAAATTGGAAACACCACCTACATAAATAGCGTGGGACATAACAAGAAATAGTAAAATAAATAAGTAAATAGATATGTGAAACTTTCATAACAATTAAACGAATTTCATCTACACAATGCAGTTGCTGCAAAGCAACAATAGCTAGCTTAACGAGACAAAAAGAAGGAAATAAGCTTGCTCTACTGCATTAGCCAACTTGAGACACGTGGAAACTGAGGGGAGTAGGCTGAGCTGGGCCAGTGGTGAGAGCACTTGCCTGCCAACAATGTGGCCTGCCATGTCAACACCATAATTTATGTGTTTGAGTTTGTTGTTGGTTCTTATCAGAAAGAGCCATCAAGTGGAAATTCTACCACTTAATCATTACTGAACTAATGCTCCTCCTTACGTCTTTCATAGAAAACTTTTGTCACGTTCTAATTTAGATAAATATCTGTGTTCTTGAGGCAAAACGAAAAATTCAAAGGCCAAAAAAGTTGCTACCAGCCACACTGAACGCAAAACTAACAAACTGGCTGTTTATCTCTACAGTTCTCTACATTCAACACACCCTGTGCCAGTGAAGAAAGCCACAGTCACAAGCTTTCTTGACCCGTGCTCTAAGGTCACTGATGAGATTAATTCTCTTCATGACACCTGTTAGACTTGTCATCTCTTCATCACGTAGCGACTTCTGTTTTTAAAGGAAAAAAAATCATTACAATCAATTGTTGCTGTTAATCAGATGTGCATGTTTAAATCGTATTAAGGTCTTTTTTAAGAAGGAATGAAAATAGTTACACAACAGTGCAAAGTGCAACAAATTTTCCATACCATTTTGATTGTACAATAACTGAAAAATACTCTGTTACAGTCAGGCATTCACAAAGTGAGGAAAGCACAAAGTGAATGGAGCAGGACATGTCTATGAATCTGCTGTTCACAAGAATAACAAATGAAGCACACTTACAAACTGTGTTCCTACATGGAGTCCCAGTTGTGTGACAAGCCTACGTTCCTTTGTAGCTAGAAAAGATAGGTAACATTTGTTGGTTATCAACATAGTATATTTGAAATGACTGCACTAGAACCCCGGGTGTTATTATTTCCCAGTTCTTCTTGAGCAGTAGCCATATATTTATTTTATAATAATTTTACACTATCATTATTATCACTAGCAGTAAACAGCCATTCTTTTACAATACACAATACAGTGAGGCCAAAAATAAATTATTTATTATCTGCAGGAATCTCTTTAAATGTGCATAGTAATACATACACTTCAATGGCATCTTAACATCATGTATGGGCCAACTTATATGTAACAGCGTCATTAAATTTTACCTGGACCATTAAGAGCATTCTGAACCAAAACAAGAGCTGCCAGCACATCCTAAATTTAGAAAACAAGAGACAAACATCTGTTTAACAACACAAAACACTTAATCATTTGCCTGTTTAAGTTGAGAAAAAAAGAAAACCTTACCAGCCTTTTGATCATTGTACATTATTTCAAACTTAATGAAATTGTGTAAGTTACACTCTAGTCATAGCAACTTATGCAAAACATTAAACTTACAAGTCGCTTGTCTGTATACTTTTTGTCTGCTGCGATACGTTTCTACAAAGCAAAATAGTGCCAAGTATAAAAACAATATATCAGCACTAAAACGACGTGGTGGATGACAATCTTTACAACAGATAAATGTTGAACAGCAAAAGGAAACAATTTTATTCATGACTCTTATCTTGACAAACAATTTCTGGGATCCTTGAAATCAGGTCAAAAATGTGTTTAGCACAACACTGTCACACATGGTTACAGCAGCAGCACTTTACCTTGGCAGTGTCAATACAAGCTAGTGCCATGAAAGTCAAATGCTGGAGCATGTGACTGACACTTTCTGCTATGAGCATGCTACGCCGGTGAAATGTGTGTTCGATGGCCTAGTGACAATAAAAGAATATTATAAGTGGAATACGATCGCCCAGGTGAGCATAGTCCTGAACAGGAATATTGCTGACAGTGACTTAACAACCTACAGGGCAGTAGTCATTTAAGAGTCAAAGAGTGAAAATGTGAGGAAAAGTCAGTAAAAGAATACCAGTGATGGAAAGGCTTCACAAGACTTGAAGGAGCTAAATCATAACTTCTGCAATTGTTCTAGTTTGTCATTATTTTGAAATTTATGGTACTGAATGTTCTCAATAATTGTTTAATCATGGGCTTAAATCTATCTACTGCAAATTGTTTGGAATTAATTGGGAGGTTTAAAAAGTCAGTGGTAAAACAACAGTATTTTACTAGTGGTAACTAAACTGCCCCTCTCTAATTTGATCAGGCGCTTTCACAGTAGGCTATTTGACAGCCAATCTTGACCTTAAGTGGCCTCACTGGATTTTGCTTGTGGTTAGTGGCTTACTAGGGTATTGCAACATTGTGGCTTCCTCTACTAAATATTTTAACCCTTTTTTACCTTGAGAAGTTCCGTCAGTCTGCACAATGCAAGTACAGCAGCCTTTGTAAGTGGCTTGGACAACACAAGATGCATGTTCATGACAGTGCGCACTAAATGACTCACTGTATGAGCAATAAGAATACCCTGAAAACAATTTTCATAGCTTTAAATCTACGAGTTTAGATTAAAAATACAGTATTGTATAATGCAATTTAAGAGTTTTTGTTAGCTATCATGGTATAAAATGTAATCCAAGTATGCTCAGTGTACATGTCAGTTTAAGATATATGAAAGTGAACTGACAGCTGACACCTCTGGAACTGGCACTAAGTGTCCATCCATCTCACAGAGAGTTGAATAAAAGGGTTAAGGAGGGGTAAAGTTACGTTTACTGGGGTGTCTGTTAAGAGAGAGTAGAATATATTCAAATTAACATGACAGGGTTATTAAAATATCTGAACTGGTTGTAAAACCAATAACGGCTATCAACGATCATGGACAAGGATTTCAACTCGTAGCAGTTAGGGAAGGACTTGAACTAAGACCAGCCACTTCACCATGCAGTCTCATTTTAAGAAGAACTCTCCTTACATTAAGTATTAAGAGTTACCTTAATGAATAGCACACAGCGAGTATTGAGATCATCAACAAGAGAACCTCCTTTACTCAAAGATGACTCCATATTAACCATCCATGAACTGACCTGCATTTGATAAATCTGAGCATCCCTGGTTAATAAAACAATAACAGAACATCAAATTCAAGCATGTTTATGGATAAAAAAATGCCGTGAAAATTAAACATTTACTAGAACATACATTAAGTCAAGCAAGTAGTGCTTTTATTAAGCAAATGCATAATGTTGTAATAATATAAAATGCATTTGAAGTCAATTGGATCCTTACCTGACCAGATTTTGGTTACAGAAAGTCAAATACTGTTCTTTGGAGGTTTCTGCTGCAACCTTTTGTTTCTTATCAACAACTTTGTTTAGAAGAGGAATTTTGCGCAAGAGAAACTCATTTGGAAAGAACATGATATCTCCAGCAAGGTGGACAGAAGGTACCTTAAATAAAAATGTTTCAAAATCATGATAAGTCGTGCAAACTAGGTTGCCTTATAAAATTTGTCCATTCAATCAATAATGTTGACATTCCCTGGACACTGAGGCACTCAGTTATGAGGACAAAAACAAGACACCCATAATAATAGATGCACATTCGGCTGTATAATGCAGTGGTCTAATATCTTCCATGCACAGTCTAGGCCACAACTCCCCCTAGAGCTACAGATGACATTAATTTTTTTATGAAGAAGTAGTTTACGCGATTTTCTAACAGAGGTCATTATCTGTAATGTCAATTTCTGAAGAAAGAATTATCACGATCAGTTGGGTGAATAAATTTCTGAATCATGTATATAC
The DNA here is from genome assembly GCA_964035525.1 of Porites cylindrica. Classification (NCBI taxonomy): domain Eukaryota; kingdom Metazoa; phylum Cnidaria; class Anthozoa; order Scleractinia; family Poritidae; genus Porites; species Porites cylindrica. Next base: position 25,395,287 of record OZ037786.1, on the reverse strand, counting down.
TTGTAGCATGATTTGGAAGATCTCTTCCCCCTGTACAAGTAATTAGATAACAAAGTTGTTGACTTTTAAAACTGAAGGCATCACAACTGCCACAAAGGAATTGGATCCACACGGGCAGTTATGGGTCGTACAGGGAAGCATGGTTAATGTCAATTAAAGCATGAGTTCCTTTATTGGTTGGACCATAAAAAGGAAACCATTCATTAGATTTGAAAAAAGAACTATTGATGAAATTGGCTTGTAATTATCAAAGACAGGGTAAATGACTCAATATCATCCCAATGTGTCACATATTGGGAAACATGATGGAGTGGAAATTGTGAAGCCTTTATTTAAGTTTTAATAAATACCTTTTTGTGAATGTCCCACAACTTGCTAAAGAATTTTTTATCAACGCCTCCATAGATCTGAAAGTGCAAGACAAATAATCCAAGCAAACCAACAACTTTCTGTCTCTGATCCACCTCATGAGGTTCATCTGAGATTTACAAGAGAGAAGTTTGGATGAACATTACATTGAGTAATATTGTAAATTACTGATCACCATCTTATGGTTAAAATCATAGTAATTAATGGGTAGAGTAGTCTAATCATGTACACGTAATATGCTGCAGGAATGTCAATGGTGCATTATTAATATTATAATTATGAACATACTCATCCTTGTGTCAAGACTTTGAAAAATGAGTCTGATGTTGTACAGGAACTCCTCAGCAAAATCACCGTTTCGTGCGACTCCCACAACTTGAGTATCAAATGGCTGCTCAATACAGTTCTGAAAAACAATAGACATGATAATTATAATAAAAATAAAAATAATGATAAAAAAAAATATATATATTTAATAATAATCATAGTCAGTTTAGTCGGTGAAGTCAGTGTACTTGTTGTATTAATTGGTGTAGTCAGTATAGTGCAGTTAGTGTAGTCAGTGTAGTAAGTGTAGTTAGTGTAGTCAGTGTAACTGGTGTCAGTAGTCAGGGTAGTTAGTAAGTCCAGTGCACTTCACATCTCACTATAAAGCACCTAAGCACTACATAGGCATGTCCCCCTTCCCCTACCAACTGTATGAAATAGTCAGTTAAACCTGCAAAATCACACCATCAAGGAGTTGTCCTTCTAAACTCATCAGGAGTTTCTCAAGAGGTCGCAGCTTTTCCTCTTCTACACCAAACAACGCAGTGTTACTATAAATTGATTTGATCATCCTGAAACAGAGGAAAATTAATAATTAATTTTGTTTTTCTAAACTCCAGCCTGTAGCAGAGAAACATTCCAGTTGACTTGAGGTTTAGGAGAAAGGGATCAGTGGATTCATTTGTAGTTTATAATGTAAGTCACGCAGGGCTCATACAGATTTTGATCCAAAATTCAAGACTTTTTCCAGACTTCATCAAATAGGTGATCAACAGAGACCTTTAAAAAATGCAGGAACAAAGCTCTTTCCATGATGACCAAAATTTAACAATACCTACAGTATTAATGTTTTAAGAAACCCTCATGATAGTTGGACAAAAGCATATTTCATATAATAACCCCAGTAATTTTTTCAATAAATATTAAGTACCGTCTGTATTGTCTCCAGTGTTCCTTAAGAGTATGGCTGGCATCAATAATTTCATCTAAAGTTATTAACACCCCAAGAAGACTGGCTAGATGTTCAAACACAGTCTGAAACACAGGAAGAATAGTCATAAATAGGGCAGGGCCTCTGACATTATGTAATAGTGCAACCTTACACAATTATAAATTGTTTCAAAATTGCATCAGTTGATATATACCCCCAAAATATCTTAATTTAAACCCAGTCACCCCTCACTGCCTGCAACCACTCAGGCATGTGGATCAGTTTAATAATTAGTTGCAGCTATGACTAATAATTAGTCACAGCCACAACTTTTATGCCTGCTTTATGTTACATATTTTCACAGGACTTAATTGCCGCAATTTTCTGTAGTGATATTAAAAAATTTTTTAAAAAATGAAGTGAGAAGTTGTACATGTCGCTAACCCTAACCCTACATGTTCATATTCTATACAGGAAATTAATACCAGATGTTAGACATTTGTGTGGGTAGCTAGAACTCTGAAACATTTTCCCTCTGAATCATTGTGACATCCTATTCTAACCACATGACATGTGCTTGTTCATAACCATTTATTAAATCGCTATCAATCTCTACATCCTTCATGGAATTCGTATAGATACATCACAGCTCACTTTCCTACTTTCCCACCAAATGCAAAAAAAAAGGGGAAAGAAAAAAAGTAATTTGTACTTACAGTAAAATGAACTCCACTTACATCCATTACCTTGGGGCCTTCTCTACAAAACCACAATAACTTTAATCAGAAGGTTAATAATTAATTTCTCCGTCCCAATGAGTTATTAGTTATTGATCATAGATTTTTGTTAGGAAAGAGGAAGTGAAGGTATAAGGAAAAAGGAAAGCACGTGCTCTGCTGACCCTGTGAAATGCAGGGTGCCCGGGTTCAGACCCTGTGAAATGTAGGGTGCCCAGGCCTATGAAATGAAGGGTGCTCAGGTTCAGTTAAGAGGCCCTCTTAGGGGGTTACATAATGGGTCTCTAGTCTGGATTTCAAAGCCTGTTGTTTCACATAATTTTTTTTTTTGCAGAGGAAGTCATGTCGCTGTTGGTATTTCACTATTGTGTTTGCACTTTTCTCTTTTTGTGTCATTTGTCGTCACTTCTGCTGTCCTATGTCATTGTTTCAAGGTTATGTCGCTTGACGGAATTTAACTTGAACAGAGCCTCAATTAAGATAAATACTAAAATATTAATTATCACTAAGGTACACAACAAGGACAAATACTTGCATGCACTAGCAGTTAAATAGTGTATACTATCATCACACTGTTTCCTTTACTATACTCACTAGTGCACTGCTCCCACTTTAGATGCAGATGCATATTTATTCAAATAACTCTCTCTATATATATTTAAATTAAAGTTGTGTTTATGCTTTGGTTGATGCATTTACCTAGCTTCTAATGTAATGGATTGCATTGATATTGTGTTGCCTTCCTTTATAGTAATATGACCTGTAAGTAATTGTGCACCCATTGTTGGTTGTTCCTCCTCAATCATCTGTAATTGAGTCACGATCAAGTGTGCGATTGCAGGCGTTTCAGGCATCCTATTGACTAGGAATAGTTGACAAATTCAGCTGTCCCTGCCATTAAGAGCTTGTGTGTTTTTTCTTGGTTTAGCATTTAAAACAGTTAGATATTTGATATGACAATAATATTGCCTATAGTCTGTTCCCTGTCAATTCAAGAATTTGTTTGCAAAACCTAAGATTCCCTAGTCCCCTAACAGCACTTTACAGTAAGACATCAACAGCACTGCAGGGTACTGCTATAGCACATCCTTGAAGGACCTCAAATCACATGCATGACGGACACACTATAACCCAGTTTTGTAGAGGTCAAATAACCTCTCAACAAACAACAGTTAACTATGTTAATATGATCACTAATTGTTCTTACTTTGAGTACAACATTGCAAGCTGCTGGATAACATTTTTAACCACTTCATAAGATCGCTTTACAAAATTGGAGAGATCTTGTAGCAAAGATAACACTCGACCAAGGCGTACTTGATTTTCACCTTCTTGAGTCTGTTCCTTGCCAGATCCTTTATTTATCAAAAATAGAATAAACACCCAGCTTACTTGTAAGAAAATTCAAAACCACCAAAAAAATGTAAGTACCCGGTACAGTACTAAGTGAGTGGCCAATGTTACCTGCTTCTTCATAGAGCAGAAGTGGTATAAAGTACTTTGTGGTGGCCTAAAGTAACAGATAAAAAAATACAAGTTACGTAACTACTGCAGACTACAAACTTTTTCTATATGTTCAGCGGATATGAGTGTACTTTAGGGGTGTTACCTGTTCATAGAAGTACTTAAGGATGGAAAAGCACCAATGCATACAAAATATTAGCTTTTTAATGTTGAACCATCTTGGCTTAGTATGTTTCTTCATAAGGCACACACAAGAAACGTTTATTGAAGCAGATGCTATGGATCATTCTATACTTCTGGTTTTAGGACTGTTATACATTGTAAATAATTATTTAGCAAAACTATTAAGAACACAACTTAAAGCTACATTATTTAAATGACTAAACTTCACACCTCATGTTTCAACTGATCCATTTCTCGGCATAATGATGCAAAAACCATAACCACTTTGTTGAAAACCTTAATGAGAAATAAGCAAATAATCAGTTGTGCTGGGGTGGTGTTACCTTCAAATGCCACCAATACAAATGTGCAATTTTCAGGTGAATACAAAGCTGACCTTGATTTGAAAAGTGTTAACTCCTTTCTGGCATATTGTAGCTTAGTAATTGCTGCTAGGCTTACAGTAACAATATATTTAAGTCCAAATCGATAGAGTCAGTCCCCATTTGTCGCCAGCTTAAATTAACTTTAAAAAGACTAATCTAAAAAAATGTGCCAGTATACAAGAAAGTAAATTTAGAGCACAGACCTTGTTATCTGTTTTAATAAGTTCCAAGAGCCTTGACTGTTCATAGGGGAGAATCTGGGAAGCAACAGAAAACAACGTTTATATGTAGTAAGTAAGTAAGCTAGTGTGGTTTATTTAGCATATTCTTACAAGTAACGGTATTACAATACACTTTACAAAAGTAAATAAAACTTACGATGAGCAAGTACCTGGGACTGGTATACAGTCGCTAAAGATGTGCAATGTATATTGTTTCGCATGGACAACTTCTTAGAGAAAGTTATAAATGAAAATTACTTATACATTTGACTTGTACATATCATTTAGTTGATGTATTTTTTCCAAACATTCCAGTTTTTCAGTCCGATGACGCACCGCAATGGTCTCCATTGTTGGACCTCAATGGAAGGGATGAAATGAGACAATGATTCTCGCGAAACCTCTAATCAGCTCAGTTCTGACAAACTTCCCTCAAGCTGATTCAAATTAATCTTCTAATGCATTTGTCTGTAACGCAGGTAAACATATAATATACCTGGCTTGATTGATCTATTGATTATGTTTCAAACAAGACTACCCTTGTGTGCCAATCAGCACCTGTGTTTTAATGCATATGCAATTTTAAGGTTGGTGGGGTATGGGAGCAAGCGTTTCCTCTTCTCCCCTTCATTCCTCCTTCTTCCAGTTTCTCTCAAACATTTACCCAATAACTTGAGCGGAGCAATAATTATTAGTATGCAGGCTACTTCTGAAGTGGCCTACCTTTTTCCCTATAATTCTTTCTTTTTTCCCCCCTTCCTCTTCCCCCTTTTGCCCTTCCGCCCCTTCTTATCTAGCCTGTTCCTGATGTTTAGATGGTGGGGAGCGAGTGAGTTAAATCTTATGCAGGGAACGAGGGAAAAAACGAGGGGAGACTGGGTCGAGAGCAAGGAAACACGTTTCGTCCCCTTTTTCACCCTGGTCTCCTGTCTTTTTTTTCCCCTCGTCAATTTTTCACCCGCGCCCCACCATCTGAATGCCTGGAACTGGCTACTTCTTATCCAACCTCCACTTCCAAGGATTTTGTCTCTATTGCAAAGACCTTGCTTTATATGCATATCAAGGTACAACAAACTAGAAGCTATCCTAATCTTGTCATCAGTGGACAACATACTTGCAGAGCAATGGGATCCAACGTGAAATCCCAGGAGTCTCCCACAGAATCATCCAGGGCATCTTCAATAGCTTTCAACTGAGAAGCATATTCCTCCAAAAATTGCCCATACTTCCTCAACTGTGCCTCTCCGACGATTTCTACAAACGTTTAAGATTTGATTAGCGATGAGTTAAAAGTTATCCTCCAGTTTAAGCGTGGCACTAACTCACTCAAAGAACCGTCGTCAAAAGCATCAAGGTGCCATCCTTCCTCCATCTTGGAATCATCACGTGATAATGACCTTCCAGTTTTATGCAGGGGAGGGACAGAAATTAAAATATTACTCCAGTTTTTCGAAAAGGCTTTATTTTCAGGAGAAAAAAGTATCTAAATTCCAGTCCATAAAGAAACGTTATCCTTTGAAATCGCAAATAAGTTAACAGAGATAATTATATTTGACAGATTTAAAAAGGACCTCCCTCACGAGGCTTACTTGGTTCATTTTGCAATTGCCTGGTTACTAAGCATATTTTGAAAATGGCCGCTCGCAATAGAAAAAAAAGAAAAATTGAAGATAATGAAACTGGAGTCCCGTTTGCGTGTGGATTTCATCGTCCAACTCCAAAGCAAAGCCGAAAAGCGATAGGGGTATTTCCTATTCCTACAATTTTAGAGCCTGGACCAGAAAACTTGCATTTTCGAGAAATTCCAAGCCCTAAATGTGAAGATGATTGGTTAGCTCAGTATAACGAGGAAGGACAGTCATTTAAATACTTTTTGAAAACAAACCCTTGGATCTCAGGAAGAAGAGTAAAGTATGCAAAGCAAAAATTCATCCCAGATGGTAAAAATCTAAAAGAGAGATACCCAGATGGAAAAATTTATGTACAGCCTCTAGGAGATTTTGATGACGGTAACAATTCAGACTGTTCACCTTGCATTCATGATCTAGCAGACTACACAGAACGCTTTTATGCGTTACCTGTCGTTGTTTTACCAGAAATGAAGCTTAAGATCCCTACAAAGAAAGGTAAATGTGCATGCACCTTGATACTTACTGGAGGGCTAGAGATGAGATAAATGGGGGCTAGCTGAAATGAGTTGTGGGCTAGTACATGCTAGCTACAGCTTGCCCAAATGGCAGGCTGTAAAACTGACTTTCTTTGCACCCTGATTGTGCAAGATATATAAGAACAACAACAAAGTCCTTATCATAGACATAACAGCAACTGGTAATGGGAATGGTGAAAGCAAAGAGAGAGAGAATCAGGAAACATATCACGAAATTGCTGGGCCAAAAACATAGTGTATCTTGCCTTTGGAGAACTGCACTAATGCTAAAAGTATATCTATATATTATGAAAACTACCCTATAATAATTACACAAAAATCAACTTAAAATGTACATTATATAACTAAAATATGTTCTATCACAACTCCCTCAAGGCAAACCCCCATTCAAGGCAAAGACAGGGCAGACTTAAAAGAGTTGAGATTTATCTCATCTTTAAGCACATTTTCTAAGCCATTCCACATGACTGCTCCCCTATAGCTAAAAGCCCGCTTAGCAGCTTCAGTACAGTGCCTAGGTACAAAAACATTGTTCGAGGCACCTCGTACATCGTAGGAATGAATCCTGGAGGTTGGTTCGAACACGTTCTTTAAACTCTCAGGGCAAAGGTTATTCAGACATTAATAACTGGTACGTAATGAATCGACCAGTTTATGTTACAGCTTTCCCTCCACTCAAATTGATAGCTGTTTCATTTCATAAAAAAGAATTCATCTTCCACAGTCACCTCCAAAATCACATCTGTTGGACTGTTACACAATATTAGATTTCTCCCTATAGTTAGTAATATATTAGTTGTCGTTTTCAGGAACTATATACCAACTTTATATACCTGTTACCCAGTAATTATTTATTTCAATTTTTATTAGGCAGTGTCATATGCTGGCAAGATGACCCATCAGAAGAAACAAACACTAGAAAAAGTTCTAGAGTGCTCTCAAAACAGCGGGAACTGAACCACCGTTTGTCTCATGGTACACTAAAAATTAGTTAATAAGTCAGTATATAATAAATTTAGTCAGTAACCTTTTAAGTCCCAATTTCTGCGTATCAATTCTCCAGACTGATCTTCATACAGTTTACCAAGAATACAGAAGTTGAGAGAATTGGCCACAAGATCAATAAAAACTCAAATAACCATTACCCTTGATTTTGTTTAGGTCACATACAGCTGAAAGTGGACAGTATCCATGCTCTCCTCAGAAAGCTGATTCCTGATGATGCTCTTTGTCTGATCGGTTTGACCATGGCAGATCTCTATGAGGATGATAGTGATTTGTTTGTGGCAGGACTTGCAGCTGGAAACCAAAGAGTAGCTGTAGGTATAAGAGGGTGGGTGAATAGGGGTATGCAAAACTGCCGATCTGTTATGATTTATTAACCAAATTCGCCAATAAAATTTTGCCCTGAATTTGAAATCTGGGCAAAAATATTTTTATTACAAGCAAAGTCCAAAATCCGGGTCCAGTCCACTGCAATTGCAAAAATCTGCATACAAGGCAAAAATATTTTCAAAATCTGCCGATCCATTGGCCTATTCACCCCCCACGTATGCTAATAACAATATTATTGAATGTGGCTGAGTATGATCTGACAAAATTATTCAATTTGAGGAAGGAGTGTGTTATTGGCCTCAGCAAATAAGACACTCTGAGATCAGCATAATTCTTTACATCATACGAATGTCGAATCAATGATTGTTGTGTTATTCATTTAGAAAAACTATTACTTTAAAAACACACGTACCTCTATCAGTGGTCCCTCTTCATTTGCCTGTTCCTGGGCAAATTATACATTTATGTATAAACTAAGATGCTTCTAATATTTCTGTGTAGGCACATTCAACGCTAAAATAACAAGTCATGTACAAATTGGTAATGTGGTTCAAAATGACATAATTTTATCTCTACATCATCTCTAAATTTAATCGTCAAGGATTCTTTATAATAATAATAATGGAATCTATATAGCGCTTATACATCGCTGTTCTAAGCGCTTAAAAAACAGTTACCAATGTTTTTATTTTACAGTGATCATAATATCATCTCTTTTATTTTACAAATATTTCTAAGGTGTTTAGCTTTGCAAGATATAATCCATGTTTGGAATTTTCTACTGAACACTGGTACAGCATCTGGCCTTCCAAACAAATTGATCTAAAAACGAAGAGAAAAATGGTTTTGCAGGTAGCACACTTCATGTTTTAGATTATTAGTAATAAGATTGTTTACATTACAACTGCCCCCACTGTGAAGCTTAGTTCCATCATGTTCCATCTCTGGCACAGGTTACTTCCTGAGCAATAAGTACAAAAACAAGCTATTCTCAATGAAGCGCAAGTGTGCTGCCTACCAAAAAATTTTTTCATAGAGCTAACATACCTTTTTATTGTCTGTCTGTAGCGAAGCTGTAAGCTGTTGGTGCATGAAATTGCTCACTTGTTAAGGATGGATCACTGTATTTGGTATTTATGCTGTATGAATGGTTCAGGACATCTCAGTGAAGATTTTGGTACGTAAAAGTGTTATTTACTCTGAACTTTCTGCCATTATGATTGACAGACTCTTGACAGTCATCTCTCTTAGGTGGGAATTCCCACCTTGACTTTTCCCCTGCCATTCTTCAGTCATTTTTTATATACAAATAAAGATACGTTCTCCATGAGCAGAGTGTTACTGTTATTAATTTTTTTCCAACAGCTCAACCAATCTACCTTTGTCCTGTTGATTTACACAAGTTACAACACCTTTGCGGTTTTGATATTGTTGACAGATACAGACAGGTACTTTCTTGGTTATTATTTCTGTTTATATCTTTTGAGTGTCACCTTAAACGTGAAACTGTGCTAGCATGGCCTCTTATTAATTTTGAAGTGTTATTGATATTTTTGTATACTTTATTATGCTACTATACTGGACTGTGAAGAACAGTTTTTTCTGAGGTGGTACTATTTTTTACTATAATATCCCCGGGTCCTCTCTTAGAACTATTGTATGAGGCCCACAAGGAGAGATTGAAACAGGATGTCCCACATTCTTTTGACTGAGTTTTTTGTTTTGTTCTTAAGCTTTTGGAATTCTTCAAAAGACATGATATGAAAGAAGAGGCAGAGTGGTATCAGTCAAGACTTGAGTTCATTGATAATGAAAGTTAAAGACTGCGGAGTTCTAACCCTGAGAAGAAGTTGTATCAGCTACAGCTCTGATAGCTGTCCAAATAACAGGCATACTGAGAAATCACCCCCTGTATTTGATAAAAGAAAACAAATTGAAAGAGCGAGCTATTTTTTTTCTTTATAACGAACGCGCTAAACGCCATCTACAACTCTCACTTGCCTGACTTGATTCCGATTGAGTTCAGTTAATTCAACAGCATTACTTATCCGTTAGCCGGAGGGTCCACTTACGTCTTCGTGCGTAAATATGAAATACTCATAATCTTAAAGTCCCTAAAATTTCAATTTAAAAGATACGCCGCGCTTGAAAGGACGTCTAGAATAGGCTTCTAAAGTTCAAGTACGTCTCTACAAAAGTCCGTCACTTCGGCTGTACTAATGAATCTGTAAGTAATTATCATTATTTTGTTTATATTATTGACTTTTCCTTTCATGTGCAAAACTTAGGGATTGTGAGAGATTTCAGTGCTAATCATTATGTTAATCGAGCAGTCACATATTTGTGATTGTTATGTGATAGGTATGACACTTATAAATACTCTGAAGACTTATTCATGATGATAACCGAAGGTACTAATTATACTTTAAATAGGAAATGAGGATATCGCCATGAATCCCTCGTTAATAAAAAATAACAGTATTCAAATTAAGATGCACTTTAATAATCCGCGATCCTAGTACTATATACGGTTGCCCTCCATACTCAGGACACACAAAACTACAAATCTTTTATCCGTCGAACATAATCTTTTACAGGCAAGCGCAGCGGCAACATTTTTTGTCAACTCGCAAAAAAACCTGCTGCTGTTTACCAATCTTGTTAAGAGAACAGCCAAGGATAATTTTGTCAGGTATAAATTTTACTCCTTTCTCTTAAGGGGACTTCCAATATGCACAAGTTACGACTATGCGTTTAACTCACTTGAACTTCTGATTGTCACAGTTCATGTTACATGTAGCTGTACAAAAACTTAAGGGACGTTTTGTTTTTTTACCAAAACTATCATAGGACCTATTTTGTTAACAATAATCGTTATATCTTGGTACTGATAACATTTGAAAAACACAAGGAGGACTCCGAATATCTCAGACGAGTGCAACTGTTATCCAGAAAGTTTTAGCCTTTCTCAAGCTTTAGAAAGTTAGGCAAAGTTCGCGCCTTCAAACTGTTATTTCATAGAACAAAGTCGTTGGATTCCCCTGATTATAGAAATTCTTAATTTGGAGTGAAAGTAAAAAAAAATGCGGATGAAATCTCTATCTCGTGGACACGTTAATTTTGCGAATAGCAACTTAATTTCGTTGAAAATGTTTAAATATTATGATGTGATTCGCTTACATTCCATGTTGACTATACCGAGCCTGGTTTCAAAAATTAAGGAGAGGACGTTATTTAATGTACAGACAACTTTGTTTCCGTCAAACCCTTAATTTTTAAGCTTTTGTCGCAATATGAATATTTAACGATAATGTCATTTTCAAGTTAAAAGAAAGAGATTGAAACTAGCGTATACAATTTTTAAAACATGGGGTTTTTAAAACAATAAAATAGACAAAATGTGTTGGTGACAAAACCTGCTAAGAGAACAAAAGCCTTAATCAGCACAATCAGAATAGAATAAATTTAAATATCTTAATACTCTGCGCTATGCATGCAAATAACTTCACACAAAACGAGTGAGGCTGTTTGGATAGACTTAGAGTTGTGTCTTTTACAAAATGCTTCTCTAACATGACACTTTCAGATGTGTCCTAAATTTTCTGTAAGACCTCGATTCATCTTCAATATCCATTGTGTTTCTTCTTAACTTTATTTCTTTGATTAGATCGCTTGTATTCTTCGATTCATTAATGAAGTAATGTAAAGGTGGCATAATTAATGTGCTGCTTTCCTGCGTCCAATAATCAAGTCCTTTGCTGTCTTTAGTAGTTTCAGAGTTACTCAAATCTTTTATTCCCTTTTCATCGTCGTCTTATCACTTCCATGTTTTTTCCACGACTTTCGGTAGCGTTCTTTCCTTCGAGTTAACATAACTGAGCCAAGTCTTAAAGCGGAGCTCCCGCAAAAGACCGACCTTTTACTGGAAACAAACTTGAAAGTGACCATCGCAAAAAATAATAATATAAATAAATTACAATCTACTTAAGTTTAATTTTGTATATATTATCCTCTCAACTTGAATTGCCACGTGATAACCTTATTCTTACTTTTCACTTTTGTGCAGAGAACACAAGGAAATGCGGTGCACATCACAACATTTCATTACAAAATAGACTTCACATAATATTTTTGTAAAAATCCATGATCAACATAGGTAATCAAATCATTAAACTGATGTAAGTACTGTTACTTGACGTTAAGGAAACGTTGCTCGAGTAGATCTTTTAATTTCGTTGATGGTTCCAAGTATTAAACGAATTCTCTTCCCTTTTACAGCCAGTCTTCATTGCAGATAAACAAAGCGAGGCTGTCTGTTGGCAATCGAGCTGCTCTTAGAAGCCATGGTATCTGGATCAGACGCGGAGATCGCAATAGCCACAATTCAGTGTTTACTTTTCATTTTGAATGTCGCTGGGAATTCCCTAGTATGTGCCATTATAAGGAACAATTCAGACATGAGGTAAGCCGGAGAACTGCAATTTAGTCTGGCAATAGAAATAAGCTGAGTTTTGTAATAACTCGCATGACGTGCTCCGTTCTGTTTTGTGCCCATATTACTTCAAGAAATTCTCAGATAAGACGGACTTGACAATCCACGGAGTCGGGACTCATTGATATGCTACTTAAGACCTCAAACTTACTGCTTGACGTAAAATTAAAGACTACGATCGACCTTTGGTTGATTTCCCTGTGTTTCAAATCACTAAGCAATGGGAGAAGTTGATTTTTTTGTGTTCTGTCCGCGGTTTTCAAAATCCGGCTTTATTTATTTGCTTTTATTTGTGATTTTTTAATGAATTGTCTTTCATGCAATTCTAAAAAACATTCACTGCGTCTACAGAACGCCGATCAATTACCTTCTATTAAATCTGGCTGCCGCAGATATGATCTTGGCGATATTTTTCGTACCACCATATATATTGATTCACACGTTCACTCATCCACATGGAGTACCTGGTACAGTACTATGTAGACTGCTGACCGGTGGAGTCTTAGCCTGGATTGGAGCCGCCGCCTCGGTATTTACTTTGGTTGTCATAGCAATTGAACGCTATTCTGCCGTGCTGCATCCCCTCGAAAGTAAAGGAAAACTCACTTACCGTAAACTTAAGGTGCGTTTAACTTCATATGCCAAAGACAAAATTTTCTCGCGGGATTCGGTTTCCGGGACCTGTGGCTGTCGCGTGCATTCAAAATGAGTATATTGTCAATAGACCCTTTGTGTTAATGGAGTAAAGGAATTTTTGTTCCAGAAGAAAATCTTTTAGAAAGTTTTAAAAGTGCTTTTTGACCACTCTTATACTGGTCTCTGTGACTGATTTTATTCTAATTTTCCGAAGAATACATCCTGCCCCTTTACACCCCGCTTGAGCACGCCAAGGGGCGAGGCTGGTGAATACTCAGCTGGTTTACTTGCTGAGGGCCCCGGGTTTGTCTCTAAACTCCTTATGAGTTGGAGGATGGATATAATCTCAGATTTTTTATTTTAGGGAATTATCCCTTGTTCTTGGATATTTGGAGTGATTATGAATATTCCAGCATTCCTGTTTATGAGGTTTGACAAAGACAACTATTGCATGATGATATGGCCTGAAAGATGGATGGGCAAAGCTTATTTTTTGGCATGGTGTTTGCTACTGGCATTTCTCCCAGTCGCTTTGATGGCTGCTCTGTACTCCAGAATCGTGTACTCCTTATGGGTTAAGAACGTAGATATTGATGACAACAAAACAAATAGACAACAGGTTTGAAACAATAACTGATATTCGTTATAAGCCGATTCATTTGAAATTGCCAATTTTACACGCCATTTTAACTTAATAATTTATTACTTTTGACCGAACTGTTCTTTTGCCTAAAGGAGGAAAACTAAAACAATAAAGTGTAACAGCTATACGAACTCGCATTACTAGCTGCTGTAAATTAATGAAAATCCAGAGCTAATAGTATACTTTCTATATTTTTTCTGTTTATAAAATTTCGCAAAATGAAACTACTTTCCTCGTTTGCATTTCTTTTGTTTTATTTCTCCAAAAGTTGAAGTATTTTTGCAATCTTCTATGTTATCGTGTTAGCGCCTCCATGTAAAGGTCTCCTTCCTGGTAAGCTCCTCGAAAGGACATAAAGATGAGTTCCCAGGAGATGATTACTTTCAGAATTTCAAGAATTTTACTTTATCTTACTTATATTCACAGCGAACATTTCAATTCTTTACAGGCTAAGATGCGAATGCGGAAGAAAGTGACCATGATTGCCATTACTGTAAGCGTCATTTTTGGAGTTTGTTGGTTGGTTGACTCCATTAACTACACTATGTATTATTTCTTTCCATCGCACGCATTTCTGTCCTATGCAGCATCGTCCATTATGCTCTTATTCAATTCTGCGGTCAATCCGATTGTTTATGCTCTGGTCAACCAGAAATTCAGACGAAAATTCAAAGCAATGCTGTGTTTCCCACAAAGGATACACCACCAACAGGCTACAGCTGACGCTTCCATCCCAGCAGCCAGCGCGAGGGGAGAAAAGACTGAATAGTGTAACGAACAAAAATCTTGAGGTTTAGACCGTGTCTGTAAATTTGTGAACAACTTAGAGAAGTTTTGCTTAGCTGGTTATGTGAAAGGTTTGAACCCAGGAGTCAATTGTCAGTTCTCCAGTTATGTTCAACTGACTGTACCTTAGGCTTAGGGCCTGTTTACATGGATTGGGGGACCCCGGTCTAGTGGGGTTGGTTTCTTTTGTTTTCTCGCTCTGAGGGACACAAAACAAAAGAAACCTACCCCACTAGACCGGGGTCCCCCACTCCATGTAAACAGGGTCTTAGTTTAACAATACTTTAATCGCCTGCAACTTCTCACCTTAGTGAAAGTGAGTTGTCGAGGCCAAACAAAACAAGTGTCTTCGTCAGGTGGTAATCCTCAGCGTTTTAGACAAAGTAGACACTACAAAACCTTCTTAAACCACGAAGGAATTTTTTGTCTTTTATCTAAATGTAATAAAGTTGTAGTATCTTACAAAAATTACGTGTGGGTACCCAAACTGCTGACTTATAGTTATGTTTAAGTGTCCGCCTGAAGATTTGAGATTTTCCACCTGTAAATGACAAAGGCTTTATATTACTTCTGTTATCACAAACTATCCTAATTGCTTAAACACAACTGGGGCTTTCAAAGTGGAGTTCAGATACATGCAGCTAAAAGTAGACGTCCATAGGTTTCCGGCTGCTCAAGAATAAAAAGGACTGTTGATTTTCTAGTTGGAAAAACTTCCATAAGTGCTTTCAATCTATGGTCTACAGAAGGTGCTAACTCTGTCTATTAACATTTTAGTTATTTGTGCCCTATGGGCCACGCAACTCTCCCAGATTATAGGAGGATCACGCAGGATTTAGTTATGGGTTATGCATATATGCAACAGTGCGCTCAAATTCGTGACTGTGTAACAATATGTGTGTTCAGCGACTAAGAGTGGATTTCCACTGTCACGTAATTTTAAGTGCGCGCGCACTTAAATTTTACGCACGTAATGGATAGATCATATAGGGATTAGAGAGCTTTACATTCGAAGACGAGGACGATTACGAGTTTGAGATTTTGTCAATACTACTAAGTATTGCGCGCACATGGCGGGAAAACGTGGTAGCCGTCGTCATTCTAGTACGAGTTTTAGCGAAAATCTGGTTGTGGCGAAAACGAGTTTATATCGAATGTTAGAAATTTAATCATTAAATGATCGGGAGAGGGCTTAACCTCATTCAAAGAAAACAAGCGTGCTAACTTTGGTGGTGAAAAAAAAAAGTACAATGAAGCTTTCCGGGAACTTAAAAAAAAAACTTAAAGTTAGATGTCGTCCTCGTCCTCGAATGTAACTCTCTCTATTGTATGAAAGGTTCAACTTTTACTTTACGCGCGACCTTCCATACATTCTCTATTTAATTTACACTCGTACGCACGTAAAAAAAATTACGCTACAGTGGTGGAATCCGTGTTTGTTTGAAAATGGACATTAGTCTACCGTCTACACCTATTGGGTGAAAATGGTAACCGACCGAAAACGCATCTTTTCAAAAACGCTCTTCAAAATGGAGATTTTGAAAACGCCCTTGTGCTGTACTCTTGTGGATACCAGTTGTTGGATACCAGTAAATGGGCACGCTCACATCAAAGACGGAACCGTTTTAACCATTTTCAGTTACTTTTGCGTTTTCACGGAGCGCGCTTCCTTCGTTGAGGAACTTTGTTTGACAAATGCGCGCGCAACACTTACAGATTACATGTCGACACGATCGTCTTTATGACTTTTATAGCTAGCTGTAAGCGATGTTCATGTTCTCCGCTAAGATACGCACTCTGGTTGCAGAGTTTTAGGCTGTACAACACTGGTGACTAAGCTAGATAACACTTTTCCGACGAGTGCAGTAGTGCTGATGGACGAAGGGGTATCCGAGCCCCGGTCAGTGGATAATCACATAATGGTAGGTACTTGATGTATGGGGACATATAATTTTACGGCTCTCAAAGCATCATGGTAAGGCCCGTGCAGGAAAAAAAATGGCGGCAATATCGAACTTAGTAATTGTTTTCTATAAAACGTATGTAACAATCATGTGAAGTTATACGGAGAAGTGGAAAAGGGAGAATGGCAGGAAAGATACGTCTTGCGTCATCTGGAGGCGATATAAAGATCTGGGACATGCCAGAACTAAGTATGGTTAAAGCATTCAGCCCTCACTCGCAGCCTGTTGGTTCACTATGTTGGAGCCCAAACGGTATCCTTCAAGTTCATGTAGACTTCTAATTTATGCTTTATATCGTATGCTGTGTTATGTGGTACTAAGCTCTAGTATTTACTTTTCAATGTTTTTTTAAGGCGTTGAACCTTCCACTTTCTTTACTTTCAAAGCAAATCATAGAAGGAGTTTCTTAATCCAGTTCCCAGTTCGATGTGTGATGTTTCGAGCCGTTGTTTATAAGATTGTATTGGTTTCAATTTGCATTTCAATAGAAATAACCTCTTAGTTTTGTTTGCCTTTTCATTGAAAATTTTTACTCGAGTATCAAGCAGCGTATGATATTTGACCTGCAGAAAAAAAGTATAACGAACTAACTTTATTTCCTATTCGAACATAGATCTGTTTTCACTTGGCGCAGCTAATGTTTGCCCAACACGATTTGAGATCAAAATGTCTGAACAGCTGTAATCTATTTTAACATTCCAAGACACCTTTAACTCAAACAGCTGACTATAATTGGCACCACACAGCTTTCTCTTTTCGTGCAACCCCACACGTTAATTATGCATGCATGTTTCGACTCTATTCCTATTAAGTAATGGTCCAGATAAGAAGGAAAGGACCAAAACGCAGTGAACACGTCGGAATGCAAAAAGGTGCTAACTTTACTATTGTCTCTACTAAGGTTCTGATTGGTTTAAACATCAAATTTTACGAAATCTTCGCAAAGCAGCATGTACATCAATCCTTTTTTTTCTATCCAACTTCCTTATAACAAAATCTCGTCTGAGTCTAAGTAACACAGAAATCGTATGTGCGGATCATGTAAAATTGTGAACATTTCTTGGCCATTGTTTGCAACTCTTGTGATTGGTCGAAATGTTTTAACACAAAAATACACCCTTTAAAAGTGGAGTTTAAATACATTTTCTTTCGTAAACAGCCTTTTTGTAGATTTATGCACTCTCTGCGTAAAAATGAAAACATTTCTATGTGAGGAAAGCGTATTGCGCCACAACAATAGAAATTGCTTTCCTTCTTACCTGGATCATTACTTAAACTATATGTTTGTGAGAAAAAGTATGAAATTGCTGTATGTATGCACAATAAATGTATGGGGTAGGTATTACAAAAATTGCTTTAGGACCATCTTGTGATGTTAAAATTCCAATGACATTGAAATATTTGTCTTCAGTTAAACTTATAATTATGCTTACACCCTTAATTTTGAGCGTCTTGCACTTTAAAAATAATGAAGCAAAAAGGAATAGCCTACTGAAAATGTGAATTTCTTGTTGTGGAAACATTAATAACAAAAGAAACCATGGTCGCTGGTGAATGAAATATTTCATTTTCTTCCCATTTAGAAATATCTTCATCAACTCCTTGCATTTCTTTTCCATAACCTATTACAATGTTGTAGATCAATCCAGTCCGTGATGTAATTGGGGCAAAGTTCTTAAAAAAATGTAAAGCTAATCAAGCCTATGTTTTATACATTATGTTCCAAAGTTAACACATTTTTTCAGCTGTATTTCCTTGACACCAATATTAGGTCAATGTCTGGCCAGTGCTGCCAATGACAAAGTTGTCGTCACATACGTAAAGGGGGATGTGTATGATACAGCTGAGATTAATGCTGGGGTAAGTGTATCAAAAACGTTAATTCAAGGATGTACCATTGTGGTATTAATGTAGAAAAATCCAATCAATAAAGCTGCATTAGAACAAAATCATGTTTTTATTGGCCAAAACTACGTAGAACATTAAAAGTGAATCAAAATTTATCTTTACTTTTTTGTTTACAATATGAAATACTGAAGCTCAAAATAATCCCTGCAATTCTGACTTTGCACTGAATCAATGGTTGAACTGCTTTATTGTGCAAAATTAGCAAACCATATCTTGTGGGCTGTGCTTTGGTAGCGGTGATGCCATCAGTGGCCCTTTTCACCTTTCTTTTGCTCTTAGATGATAAGGAAATCTTAGTTTATTCATAGAACGTCTTTGCTGGGTACTCTGGAGTTCACAGGTTCAGAGAATTGGGCAGCTCTGGCCCCTTCAATTTTTTCTAAGCGCACAACCTTGAACTTTCTTTTTCTCAGAAATGATATGATGCTGTTAGTTTTGCCAAAAATGTTTGCAAAAAATTATCTTCAAGTATTAAATATGTCATTATTTAAAAAAAAGGAACTGCTCCCATTTGCAGGGTGCACCTGTCTAGCTATTTAATATTGTAATTTATGCAGCTAATATTAATATTTTGGAAGATTCTTTTGATTTTCTAATGATGGTTTTACTTGAAACACTGATGTTCACTTTTGTGGATGAAAAGCTTGCATCCTGTCATGTTTCCATTGTTACTATGTATAAAAAATTTACCTAGCAGGTACTGTGAATTATAAATAAAATATTATCATTAATTTCAGGAAGGAAATACCTGTGTTGCTTTCAATTCATCTTCGCGGTATTTGCTGACTGGTGGAAAGGGCAAGACTCTTAATATTTGGGACATGAAGACAAAAAGTATAAAGAAAACATATAAGGTTTGTTTATTGTTCAAAGTTTACCCAAAAACCAAAACTCTAGGACCATGAGAAATACGTTTGGTAAAATCATGGAAAAGGAAGTTTATGGTACCTTGCAAGATTTATACTCACTGGTATACTCATTTATACTCTAGTAGCAGGGGAAAGGTGTAACTTTACAGGAAAATATTTTGAAAGAGGCTCCACATCTGAATAAAAAATAGTCATAGGCTATGGAATGTTAGCCGAATTCTGCGTAGCAAACAGAATTCTCCCATCCCTGATGCCTCATGAACACCTTGTATACTGAAATAGTAGTGTCTTTTTCTTTTATGTTCCATCAAGAAGTAGAAGTTACTTGAAATAAAGTGCATTATTTTTAGTTTAATTCCTATTCAGTTTTTCGTTAACTTATAATTCTCCTCATTTGTCATGGTAGTTTACATTTCAGCTGCTTATTTTTTTTTTTAGGATCACAAAGATGTAGTATCCTGTGTTACATTTAACTGGAATGACACATCCATTGCATCTGGCTCTGTGAATGGTGATATACTGCTTCACAATGTCATATCAGGACAAGCCTCAGATCCTCTCAGACTTGTTAAAACTCAGGTATTTTATGTCCTTACAGTTATTAAACAGTAAGTTGTGATTTTCTTCAGAAATTATATTGGGAGTTAGTTACAGTGTACGTTAAAAATGTCAACATTGATTGATTCATAAGTACTTGATCTTGTATGTTCATTGATCTTTTGCAGGCAGTACGGGACATTCAGTTTTCACACTTTAAAAAGAGTTTACTTGGTGCTGTCAGTGATGATTCAGCTCTTAATCTTTGGGACTCTAACACTCGCAAACTTTTCACATCATTTGCATCAGATCACAAGGCCCCTGCCACAGGTCTTAGTTTCTCCCCTATGAATGACATGCTTCTCTGTAGTGTGGGTCTGGACAAACGAATTGTGTTCTATGATGTACAGGGCAAAAAGTAAGTATTTTGTTTATGTATGTAATATATTTCACCACAACTACCTGAGATATCTAGCTATAATAAATTCCTTAAGTCTTAAACATAGTTTGAGCATAAAAGTAATGCTCAAAGTTCTGTGTGTTAGGTTGTGGTCTAGTTGATGTCACAGAAACAGACAGAAAAGGAGGTCATATGCATACAAAATTATGACTTGCTTAAGTGCTTATTGATTCATGACACAAACAAAAAAAGGAAAACACATTATCCAATGAAGTACCATGTAACTGATTGTTGGTGGATGTAACATTCAGACAATGTACCACGGCTGTCATTAAAATTTCAAGTTGGCCAGGTAAATGATACAAGTAGGCAGGGAATCAAACAGCTAGGGATATTGTCTGGTTCTATTTTTCTTCTATTTTCCTACTAAAGTAGGCGGGGTAACATTCATAATACTAGCTGTGGAAAATCCCCTTCCCTTCATGACTGCCCTGCAATGTACAGACATAAAACATAAACAAAATCATGTAATAGTCAGTTAACAGTCAACTTACATTGTTTATGTTGGAGCTGCATTAGCTAGGACTTCCTTGCTACTTGCCAGCTATTTACTGATATTTAAGCCTTTGTGTTGTTAGATCAGTAAAAGTTATGACAGCAGAAGCACCTTTGACCTCTGTTGATTTTATGTCTGACGGAGCAACTCTTGCAGTTGGATCAACTAGAGGTGAGTTACTATGGATTTCTTTCAGTAAATTTACATTTTCTTAAGTATGTTGGTTTGCATTTTCTTAATTAGTAAAGCTTCTTTTTACCCATAAATTAAAGGTGCATTCTGATCCATTTAATAATCATACTTAATGAACCAATAAGTTAGCCGTAAAATTAAACCATAAAGTCAGTCTGTTTCTACTGTCAGTGGAAACACCGTGGTTCAAGTTGGTAACATGTTTGGCTTGAGATTTTGAGGTCATGACTAAGTTAGAAATGAACCTTATTTTGTTCCACAGTGTTTAAAGGTTTATTAACTGGGGACCTCTTTGTCCTTTCAAAGTGTGAAAACAAATTATTTTGATGTATATTTGCCACCACAGTGGACAAAGTTTTGGGTCAATTGTTTGCATCAGTGTATGACCGTGTCTTAGTCTATGGCTTATTGACATTAGTAGAATTATGATTCAGATTTTTTTTATTACCTATTGTAGGTAAAATATACATATATGATTTGCGCAGTGGGTCCACACCTGTCTCCACAACAGTAGCACACAAAACATCTGTTCAATCACTTGCATTCCGGTCTTTAAGCAAGGTTAGTTTTTGTTTTCTTGCTCTCATTAAGCTTTTCAATTTAACTGTTACTGGTAATTTAGTGCCCATGGAGTTTATTATTTCAAGCACATTTAAGAAGGGCTTGATAAAGAGGTGGGCTTATTAAATTTAGATACATGCATTACCAGTAGCAAAAAAGGGGAGTCAACAGACTAGAATCATGGTTGAATGTGGAGTTTTATTAAGTGACTATAATATTATAATATGTTTCACTTGAAATTTACGAATTAAAAAAATTGTAACAGAAGATACCTGAAGATGGTATCAATTCTCCATTAGGAACTAGAACACAAAGTGGAAAGCTCAAGCACTTGAAATTGGAGGTCACACAGCCAAAGATCAAAAACAAATAAGAACTACATGTACCAGCATGTGAATAAACCATAGCGGATCCTGCAGCCCACATTCTTGTAATCATGAATCATGTTGATTTGTATGGTCCAGTAGCCCACATTCTTGTAATCATGAATCATGTTGATTTGTATGGTCACCAGTTTGCTTGTTTTTACTACTACACAGAGTCGGTCTCACGTATGTAAACTGAGTTAGCAACTCAGTAGCTACTAGACCATTCAAATAATCATCATTTGTTTTTCTCCACAGGTTAATAATGCACCTACAGCCACCAGCAAAGGTACAAGATCAAGTGCTGTGCTTAGTGGTAGACCACTAAAACCATCAGACAAGCCTGATGACACATCTATCCCCCCTCCATCCTCGCCAACACCTATGCCTGAACAGCAAGATAACACTGCGCATACACCAGTAATAAAACAAAATGGCGTAAAAGAGGATTCGGAGGACATCTTCTCACCCCTTAGAGAAAGTATGTTATTTTAATTAGCATTTTTTGAAAGGGTTTATAACATTTTTATACAAGGTCCATCGCCCAAATGTAAACCTGAAAGTAGGAAGGGAATAAAGGGGGGTCAGTAAACTGTAACGAGAAGTGTAAAAGAAAAACGAATGCAACACAGCATCATAATTTTCCGAAATTTCTAGAAACCACTTTGTTAGGCAAACCACATTACAATACTGCAGGATAAAACAAAGAGACTTGAACAAAAACCATTATGACCCTGCTCCCGGCAAAAAACCAGGCCTGGTTATTTATATATTAGGACCAATTTCTGGCAAATGCAGTCCTACCATTTGGGAGGGCTGGGACCATCTTTATCTTAATTGATTAACTTGGTTTTGTCCAGCAGGTGAACTTTTAACCTTTAATATTATATTATTAAAATCTTCCAGTCAAGACTCCCGTGGTCAACAGCAGACAGGCTCCTGTTACTGGATCAAATAACTTCAAGGAAAACAATCCACCTGAAGGTAAGAATATTTCACTACCACTCTTAATGGGCACCTTTGTACAATATCTATTGTCATAATTTGTCTCTCTCTGAGAACTTTTAAATCTGTGGAAGAAACCCTATGGTGCTACCATTCAAGTGAAACCTTTATGGCAGAACGTTTGCATAGTACTATTGGATTTCTTTGGGTTTTACGAAAAGAAATATTTGACTTTGGTGAATATACACTACATTAGAATCCTCATTTCTTGAACTGTATGTCTTGTTTTATGTTCACTTAATTTTTGGTAAGTCACATTTTATGATGATTAATAATTTAAGCAACTTTTAAATTAATTGCAATAGGTAAAGTTTGCTGCCTTACAGTTGCTTTGAAATTAGACACAAATGTTGTCTTACTTGCTTTGTATAATTTTAAAAAGTAACTTGTGTTATTAGAAAATTAAACTAAGACAATATGTTTTTTTTAAAAAAATCTACTTAGATAATAATATACATGTACTGCTGTCAGAAAAAAGAATAATAGAAATCAATATTAAAACTGTTCAATTTATTACTTTTTTGCACATTAGCTGGAAAGGAAAAGGGAAAAATATCCCTTACCTGTTTGGCAATAGTCTATATTATGCATAACTAGTAAGAAACTGTAGGATCTTGACTTTGTCTCAACAGGTTCATACAGGTACCTTGAACATAGTGGTTGTTTTATTCTTGATTGTGCGGTGGCCACAGTTGGTGACTGCTTTGTTTTCAGTACCATGATTTTCTTTGTTTTTTCCTCTTTTCAAAGTTCATGAAGATAAGAATTATTATCAAAATGGTATTTGTATAAAATTATATGTGCTATGAAACATAACCTAGAGTGCAGAATGTAGAGTAATAAAATTAGTTGAGGAAAGCAAAGAGGGTATGGCTGCATATAAGATATTGGCCTGCTGTTCTAAGCAAAGGTTTTCACCACAATACTATAATAATATTACTTGATGGAGCTTCCATCTTGCTGTGCACAGAAGCATTCTTTTTTTCCTTACTACCATCAGTCCCTAATTTTGACTCAAACTAACTCTAAAAGAAGCATGGTAACTACAGCATATTTTATTAACATTCATATCTAGAACTAATTTTTATATAAGTATCTCATTCAATAAACACAAATTATTATTCTGACTCTTAAAGTGTATGATGGATTTCTTTTAATTGAAGGTCTATAAAACATGAATAAGGTTATCACTATGTACAGTTACTCACCTGTTGAAAGTTCATGTGGAGATATTGCATTTATGCCAGACACAACACAAAGGTATTCAGCCTTCTAAGTTTTTTTCTCAAGAAACCATCTCTTTTGGGAAAGTAACAAAGTGTACTTATGAGTCGGCGTAGGTCAACAGCTGTGTACTATAGATACCATACAGGTAGACATTTTTATGTATTTTTATTTTTTGTTGGCTTCTTTCAACTGAGTGCCTTTTTAATTCCTTTTTGAGCATCATATCTCAGTTGCGGGTTGAAGGATTTTGTGTTCTCACTAGCCATCCAGCTTGTGAATAATACTGACTTTTTGCAAGCTCTCTAGTTACTGTACACAGTTCAGATAACCTCTTCAGTTCCTTTGAAATCAAAAAGGCTCAACAACTTAATTAACCACCACAAATGTTTAGAAAAACGTAGATTTAATTCTTCAGCTGTCCATTTGTGACAGCGAAGATTCTGTTTTGTAACCCTTATTAACACTACCAACACTGCCGAAATTTGAGGCAAACTCCAAATTTCATAATAAACTAGTCATTGATTTCAGGTCAGGTTTACTCAAAATTAATATGGCTAGAGGTAAGTTTGTACACAAGGCTTTAGACTCAAAGGCCAAGGTTTGAGTCTGCCCCAGTCGTTCCTGGTGGTGTGTGTTAGTTTTTCCTTTAGTGATGAGATAATTAGATCTCAATTAATTTTTTGCACCAACACTTTGTACTCTGATGAATTTCATGGGAAGATCTAGCTACTGATATCTTTTTAATTTTTTTTCCAAGTACAGCTTTGACTTTAGTCCAAACTACCTCTTTTTATAAGCAGCCACTCAAGGTGTTGCTCACGTTATCAGGGTGCCAAGAAAATAAATTTTTCAGTGTTGCTACTGAAGATGTACTAGCCCATAACCATTTAGTCAAGTATACCTTCAAGTACAGTGTATATTATCCATGCAGTGGCCCAACTACAAAATCTACCAACTCCGGGGGTTACCCAATGTTGAATTTGTCTTACATTGCACAGTGATGGTGCTTGGGCCATACTATGATAGACTTTATACTATCACAACCAGGTAGAGAAACAAAGGAATACTTTTAGGTGCATCATAATTGTGACAGAAATATGAATAAACTCCACAGGACCATAAACTCCATTGGACCCTAGGGGTTGACCACAACAGCTTTAGCTATGGATGAAAACCCTTATTTAATATTATTAACTTTTTAATTTGCTCTTTTTTGAAAGGATCAGGAGTGTTCTCACCAATAAGGAGCAACTTATCGTTAGCCTCAAGCACTGAGCCACAGCAGTCGGTCTCTTCGACCATCACTGTACCAGACTCACCAAGAACTCTTGGAGTGACGACAGCATCAGTATCAACACCCCCTTCTTCAAAATATGCTCGCTCATCTACTAGGTCTCTCACAGAAGTAGGTACAGTAAAGGAACGATCACATGATGGTATGTCCAAATCACACTCAGACACGAAACTTATCACCAGAGCCCCGCCTGATGCTAGCCTTGGTGGGAACCTGATACCAAGTTCTACTAGGCACCAGTCTCAAGGAGAGTATTCATCGGGGAAATCACATGTTACAGAGTTGGATGGAGATGACAGACAGCCATTCAGTGGGTCTTTACCTAGCTCAGGAAACAGTCGACCATCAAAAGTACCACATGTAAGTAAAACAGGTGCAAAGAGGTACTGACCGATATTGATAATGCTGGTACTATGCCCCTATATAGCCCACTGCACTGTCGGGTCAAATTTGTTATGCCATGTTTATTTACTCATTTAAAAAAAACTCTTGCCTCATTTAGCTTGCAGTACAAACAAAAGAAACCTATTGTTTCCAACAGGAATGTAACTACCAGAGCAATGAGTGTATCGGGTTCCAAGTGAAGTGAATTGAGTAATACAATGTTGCCTTTCTGTGCGAATTTGCATCATTTTGAACATTATTTCATTCCGAATCAGTGTTCACCACATGAAAATGGATCCTTTCTAGCAAGATCTACCCAGATGTAAAGTCACTTTTTGTATTTAGTAATCCCCAGTTTCTACTAACCATGTTCAGTCTTATGTGCTGTGTGTTGTTATAACAGTCCCCACTTGGATCCCCTTCTCAATCCAGAAGGACAGTAGAAGCAGCAGGAGTAGCAGATCAGTTCTTAGCTCACACTCGAACAGAGTTACAAGGAGGTAAACACAATAATATTATTATAACATTTGATGTGTTGGGTATCAGGCTGACTATTTCCTACTCAATTCAGGTTAAAATTTTTAACCCAGGTTAATTCTCATTTTCTTTTGTCTCCTAGCCTTAATTCATGAATAATTAGGGCTTGGAGACAAAGGAAAATGAGAATCAACCTAGGTTAAAAAAACTCAACCTGAATTTGGTTTTCACCTGTAACATAATAGTTAGGTACGTTTGCTTTCATGATCATTATCATCATGATCATGATCATCATGATCATCATCATCATCATCATCATCACTACGTAAGCCGTACACCTGTATTGATCTGAATGTAAGTGTTGTATTTTTATCATTTTTTCACTATCAACAGCTCAAAGTTTGATATTTGACAGCATAAAACACAGTATAGAGCCCTTACCAAGTGGAGCTGTCGCGATGGCACCTCCAAATGAATCTGCAACGGATGAGGCAGGTGCTTCCAGTGATACAGCTGGAATGTTGCCATTTCAAGTGCAGTTCATTAAGAACTTAATTGATGAATCACTGGATGAGTTCAGGTACAAAAAACTCTCAATAAGGTTCACTGAAAATAAGTCAGTTTAAGGAATAATGAATATTTTGTCAAGGTATTCAGGGTTAGATGATGACACCTCAATGTCTTGTTTTCAGGGTGGCAATTCATAGGGATTTTGTTAATTTACAAGTGGAGATGCTGAGGCAGTTTCAAATTCAGCAAGTAAGTTAAAACTTTGACATCATTTCTTTGTTGCGAACCCATTATCCATAGCCCACATGAAAGGTGCTGCAAAGAAGTTGATAAGCTGTAACAGTCAATCTCTGCCTTGGTTCCTTTAATAGGAGCTTTTAACACTTCCTATAATACTGATCCAATTTTAATAGAGCATTATACACCATGCTTAGAATAACCTACAAGTAAGCCTTGTTTAAGTGCATAATCAACAGTAAGTCTGCAGTATACATTCTCTTTCCCTCTCTATTCACACCCATGTCATGCACCTGATGGCCTTGATAGATAGATAGATAGATAGATAGATAGATAGATAGATAGATAGATAGATAGATATTCTGTTTAGTTCACCCACTTGCAGCAATAACTGAATTGTTGGGGAAGGTCATTGTCACATGCAATTAAACATTTACATACATTCACTGAAAGTTACAAAGTCATTGATTCTTCTGGTATGACCATGTTGACGTCTTGGAAGTTGGACCCTTATATTGTAATGAAACTCAATAGCGGCAGGAGAGGGAATGATGTTCTTAAGGGGGGACATTTGGCGTGCAGTAGCCATAAACCGCTTACAAGCTCCTACTCTTCTCTCACTAAGAGACTCCAGGCCGGCCAAGACCAAGGCTTCTGTATATGATTTTGTCCCGTCTCTTCACAGAGCTTGCCCACTGTCTGGTGAACTTGTGTATATATATAATGATATTAATTATTTTATAATGTGTCTTTTTTTCAATGATTTGTATCTTTATTTAGAGCAAGTTGTAATTTAATGTAAATTTTTATCCTAAATCTGGGTAACATGCATTGTTTTAAACCATAACTGATTATTTTAGCGGTGCCAATGTTTGCATCTTTTGTAACAGAATGAAGTGAAAGGAATCATAGAAAAGTATTCAGTAAATGAATCATTGGTGAAAGAGATTGAGCGACTCAAGGAGGAGAACAACAGACTGAAATCTAAATACTAATGATAATGTTTGGTGAGAACCTGTTAAATTAAGCTTATACCTAGATAAGTATCCATCATCATCAAGGTGAGGGATTCACTGGACTAATTCCTTCCTTGCATATTGGCTTCTAGGAGAACAATGGCTCAACATTCCTTTGAGTCAAAAAATTATGGAGTTTTCCTGTCTTGTTACTATATTTCTGCAGTGGCTGCATCAGCATTTACTTTGCGCATTCTGCAGCACTTGTCTCAAACTGGTACTATTCAGTATGTTTTCCATTATGCTTGTGTTAATGGTTAAAGGACACAGGAACACTAACTTTGACTTCACAGAGTGATTTTACTTGACCTGTGAAACAGAAAATACCAACTAGTGCAAAATAGCTACAAGTAAACAAAAGGCAACTTTTTCGCTTGCTTTGCGAGCATTTCTTGCGAATTGGTGCTTGACTCACGCAGTCGACTTGCGGCAAGTCTAGCAAAAGAAGACAATGGAATTATTAGTGCGTAATAGCACGTAATATTCTACTACCTATTTCACTGGTAAAGTAATATCACTCTAATAATGTTATTTATAATAAATATTATTATATATTTTATTTTATACTTACTATCATAAACCAGAAACTAATAATGATTGAGAGAATGTTTACTTCTCAACTAGACTGGATCTCAATCTGGTTAAAACAAAAATAATGCATACAGAATCCAACCAAGTCTGTTCAACAAAACTGTTCAATAATTTGTAGAGACAAAGTATCTTGATGCTGTGGTAAACATTAAGGGGCCCCAAGCCCCTGCCCCCTCTCCTAGATCTCTGAGAGAGATATTCACTTTTATAATGTGGCTTCCAAACTTACTTGAATTAAAAAAAGGTGGCCTGCATAGCAGGTACAAAAAGGGCGGAGGGGAGGAGAAGAAAAGCACATAAGGGAAATGGAAAAGGGGAGCGTTAGCTGCTTTAAGAGTCAGTGTTATTACATTATGCCCATCAATAACCTGATTATTCTGATGGTGTTCCTTTTTCCTCTTTACCCATTCCCCCTTATTTTTTCCCTTTGTCCAGATCCCCCACCCCTTTCAACATCTGCCACCCAGGCTATTTCTGTTCTAAGGTAATGAAATAGTTTTGAATGTGGTTAGAAAATTTTTTCAGTTGACTTTCAGACAATGTTAGGTATTTAATCAAATCAAAAAACCAGACAAAAGAAAGATTCAGAATAGACTATCATCAACAAAAAAAAGCTGCTTAAATATTATTAATAATTGTGTAACTGGGGATTACAAAGAATTATGCAAATACAGCTCTGCTCTCTGAAATAAATAGAAACAAAGAGCTTTCTTGTTTAGTAAGAAACTTTTTTTAAAAACTTTGCAATGACTTACCTCACGAAAAAAGCAAAATTATTAACTACATCTTTCATCAACACTCACAGAAGGTGGGAGTTTTCAACAAGACTTAACTTGATATCATAGAAAGACTAGTAATACAAGTGCAGCAAATGTTGGCCATATGGTTCATTGTACTTGTTCATTCCCTGTAGTTGAGTTTGAATCAGTTTTGATAATTATATTGATAAAATAGATTTAATATAGAAGAAATAAGACAACCGTTTATTGTTCAATAATGTTTAATTATAAACAAAAGCTATTTTACTATTTAAACCACAGGTGTGAAGTATTTTGGGATAAAACGATGCCTTGTAAATAACACAGTTTGTAGTTTGTATTAGTTGTATTCGTGTAAACTAAAATAAAAAATTACCTGAAATGTTTAGAAAAAGTGTGATCATTTACCAAATTATTAAAGCTGAGTAGCCTTTAAGGAAAATTTCACAGGAACAGTAACATTGTTCATTAATTACTTATTGATGACTGTCTTGAACTGCACAATGTACATGTAATGCCATTTTCTAGCCAGTTAACAACTTTCACATTCCTTTACCATCACTTTGCAAGAGAATTGGCTACCTGTGATTCCTGTTAACAGAAACTTATAATTTCTAAGTTTCAAAGAACCTCTGTGTTTCCCATACAAATTAATTACCACATTGCCAGAGTAATTTTTAGAGATGTTTTGCAGGATCCACCAGTGATTTTCCAGCCAAACTGCATTATCAGTCTTTTGTGCATAATTTCTTGCACCAATACACTCAAAATGAGTCTCATTTTTGACCATGGTTATTCACCTTCTTTCTGCTGCATAGTAGAGGCTGAATCCTTTTACGTCAGATGATAGGGACTAAACATGGCTCTCCAGGCCTGTTTCACTGCTTTCCAGAAAATAAATATCCCTGAGCCAGAGGTAACACCTGATGATTAACCATCACAAAAATATCAGTAACATGAAAAAGTGATCATTCAACATAAATGTTTACCTCCATTTCTAGCCAGTCTGCATTTGTGGCACACAGAGCAAGTTATTCATTCAAAACATACATGTAACTATGTAGAATGCTTAAACAGTTCCCTTGGGATGGTGCTGGGAGGTGTAGGGCATATTATTATATTATTAGTAATATTTATTGAAACATGGATCACTCCTTCCAGTCTTACTCTGACAAGATATTTCCTTGGCTGATTAATAAGGGACTTCACTCGCCACTAGAGGTCTGCTCCAGCATCTTTCCAGCTTTCTCAAAGCCAAGTTTTAAGCTAGAAATGTAATACTCTACTCACCCTGATATCCAGTAGCTGTAAGCAGGGCATATATGAAGAACACAAAAATCAGTATTCTGAGAATTGTGCTGGTTTTCTTGAGACTAAAGGAGATATTCCTGCACAGTCTCTGAAGCTTGTTTAAAACTGACAACATCCTTATAACCACTACACTGTGAACAACTAAAGAAATACAACATCATGTGTTAGATCTAATGACACTAAACTTGTACAGGGACAACATATAATAATTCCATTAAACTGGCCAAAGGAAAATGCAAAAAAAAGGTTTGTAAGAGAAGAAAGGACCATTTCATCCACATTTTAGGTGTCCACATCCGCCTAATAGATGTTTCTGCTGAAAAGGGTTTTATTTACAGTAAATTGGGGACTTTGACTGCTGTTCACTTAATACAGGGAAGGAATATGCACTTTATTAATTTCATCTCAGTCTTTTACCAGTATTCATGCTATTACCTATACTAATAATATCAACATTACTTTCAGATTTGAAGCCAAAATCTGTCAAGTGTTGCAAATTTGTTGGTAGTTACCTTGTTTCCGCATTGTTTTAACGTGTGTTTTTTCTTCACCCACATCTCTTCCAGCTTCAAGATTAGAACAGCTTTCTACCTAATAAACAATAATTTACACATGCACAGGATTAACCATGCATTCGACAGGCACAGGTGACACAGGTGTTATTAATCATGAGAATAACAAATTGATAGTTCATTATAATTATGGCAATAAGTAACGTAAGAGTGCTCTATCTGTGGTATTTGCATGGTTATAAAAAAATTAGTGAATTACATGTATAGCATCCATACTTGCTTCTTTACTATTTCTAACAAAAAGATCTATGACCAGAATACCAAACAGGTAGTGAGAGAGGACAGTAAAATCACAACTAACTGCTCACTAGTATTTCATGGTAAAAAATGTTTAACTTAAATAGTGTTATAATATTTTACAATTATATTGTCATATTTACCTTTCTCTCACTAGCCATTGTTAAACTATCAAGCATGACCTAAAAAAAATTTCTTGGAATTCATCAAAGACATAGAGGAACTGAATCATTCCAATGCTTTAAATTAAAAGAACACAGCTGGTGATGTCCAAGAAAAGGCTTATAAAAAAGTTTAAAATGTGTGACAAGCCCAGCCACCATGGTTATTAGAGTACCGACAGTGCTGATGTGAGACATGCATAAATATTTTCATTCCAACAGAGTTCCACTTTGCACAGCTGGAATTGTTTGATTGTCACAAGTTCATGTCTGTAACTAGCCAACTGGTTGCCTCCTGCCAGTTGGGTGTTTTTAATCCTGTTATGTTCTATTTACATTATTCTTTTTTTAAAATTACCTGAATTGAGCTGTACAACTGTACAGATATTTTTGTATTATATAAACTGAAAGGTCTTTTCATTTGAAACAAATGTTTGGTAATTTAACATTTTTTGTGTTACAGGACAGTTGTTATTTCCTTGTGTTTATTACTGTATATATTTAGGGCAATAACAAGGTACATTAAATTTATTTTGCTTCAGTTTTTATACCTGTCTTTGTTCAGGAGTAAGAGCTCTGTTTGTCTCCAAAAACTGCTGAACTTTTTCATTCAATTTTTGAGGAAGCAAAACATGCTTTATGTAAAATTCTGTTACTTCCAAATAATTTTGTTGGCTGAAGTTGTCTTCAAAACAGAGCCATTTCTCAGCAACTTCAATGGCCTCTGCATGTTTTGATGCTTTCATGAGAAGACAAATGCTGTTGAACATCAAAAGAAACTCACAATTATTACAATTAGTTTCACAGATTTTATATCGTTTTTCATCCTCAGTATTTTTGTAAACAGGTAATTCAAGGAAATGTATCTTCAAAAAGCAGTGACTTACATTTCTCAGCAGAATATTTTGGGTAAAACATTATGTGGCTTACAAGCTGTTTCTACTTTCGGGTTTTACTAAAACGTGGAGGAGGGGGAGGTGAAGGGAAAAGGATGCTTCACTAAGGAGAAGAACTCAAGGATTATTCAAGGAGTGATATAACCACACATGCTCTCACCATAACTTCAGCACCTCTGAAGGAAACCTTTCAATATTTCCAAACACCTTCCTTGCAAAGTCAATAGCTGCTTGACTTTGGTTGATTTCTGCATAGGCCTGAATTGCAATAACCACAAATGGTATTGTACACTGTTCAGATGAATCCCTATTTCCAAGAGAAAAACAAACTGGAAAATAAAATGTGTGATTGGGTGTCACTAATTGATTTATCTATTAGTCTCCCCTCTCACTTTCAAAAAAGCAGGATGGGGTATGTTATACTGCATCATTTCTTAGCACTAAAAGCATCACATTTTAAGTTCTACGTGGACTCTTTTAATTGTACTAAATATATATGGTCCAGTGCTGAGCTGCTT
This sequence comes from Porites cylindrica, assembly GCA_964035525.1. Taxonomy (NCBI): domain Eukaryota; kingdom Metazoa; phylum Cnidaria; class Anthozoa; order Scleractinia; family Poritidae; genus Porites; species Porites cylindrica. Next base: position 25,362,145 of record OZ037786.1, on the reverse strand, counting down.
AATTTTCAACAGTTATATTAACAATTTAAGTTTTCTCTCACTCTGGCTAGATCTCAAACAATTTTGGGAAATTCCAGCCATAAAAGCTTGCTAGAATCATCCCTGGAGTATTGCATGCTAGCCTAAACATTCACACCATTAACCTCATGCCACTCTTCACTATCTGAAAGCCTGGAACAGGCTATCCCATCATCACCTCATTTGATTTGGTGCTTTCTGATTAGGTGTTAACATGCCCATGTGGGACAAATTTGAGTAAATACAAAACCCTTCACATTGCTAAATACTTTCTTTTTTCGTGTTTGCTGGTGTAATCCCGTTTTCTGTTTGTTTGTTCATGTTTATTTACATGCACAGAAATTGCATTAGGAACTGTTCTTGTTAACAATAACACTGACTGTCAAATATCTTGACAGCCAAAGAAGTCATATTAAGAGTTGCAAGTTAAATATTTCCGCTTCTTAAGCAGGATTTTCACCTGACAGAGTTGGTGGAAGGAGCTGATCTGTGATCAATCTTTTGCAAGTCAAGCACCTCAAAACAAATCTGCAGTGCATCCTCAAAATTACGGAGAACCAAACAGCGCTTTGCTTTGTAATGTAATTGCGAGATATCGCAACTATCACTTTGTCTTAATTCCATTGTTCTAAGAACAAAATCGGCTGGAATATACGAAATAGTTCTGAAATGCGGCGACAAGTATTAAATCCTGCTTTCTGTGATCCGCCATATTGCCAGTTCCAGGCTTCCCCGTCCTCTGACAAAAAGAAGGGTGTGGTGGGGGTTAAGGTGGGGGAGGGGGAGAGGCAGTTTGGGTGGAGATTGTTTCAAACACTTTACGCACCGTTTCTTTCACTAAAAAGTAAAACTATTCCCTGTCCAAGCTCGCGCCTAAGGCTTTTCCCTCAGCCTTTGGGAGGAGTCCCTTCCTTTTTCTTTTTTTTTTTACCTTTCAGTTCTCCTTAAGAGCAGTGGATGAAAACGACGTGAAAAATAATGATCAGACCCCGATTTATTGACAAATGTGTCTCCGTTTATTAAATCATTCAGTTTAGAATAAACAGTATTTTTCTTTCTTTCTCTTCGATGGTAAAGAAGGAAATTTTGATTCATATAACCATTAATTGATTGACATGATGGCTTTGGTATAAAAATTTTCGATGTTTAAAGAGGATGGAAGTTTATTTCAGTGAAATTCAGCAACGGATTAAAAGTGTAGAAACAGAAAAAGAACATCCATTGAGTACAATCCCTGCCAAAAACGTTTGAAGACATGAAGAGTAACTATTTATTAAAACGTTGATCCAGTGTTCCAGAGTGACTGATCAAATCCTAAAAGAAGGAAAACAAAACTGATTAGGGTTGGTAAAAACCGGTATATTTTGAGCTAACTAATCCATTTCTACACAGGAAATTAACTGAAATGTCAACTGAAAAGAAAGGAAATGTTAACGACAGCCTCTGATTCTTCCCAGCCAAGCCAGAGCAAAAAGAAGTTCTTTTTCAAGTATTTGTAGCAATTTCTAGTCAACTGTGAAGCATGACAAGTTATTTTTAATATAAGCATTTTAATGAAGTTTTTAACTTAATATACACATCCAGTGTAGCGTACCTCAACCTCTCGCCCAGTGTCTCTTTGCCTCTCTTGTCCTCGTTCGACGACAAGGGATGCAAAATAGAAAGACCCCACTGGAAACACAGTTGTAGTTTACCTTATTAGAAGTCAACATCAGCAGTGGTATCATCCACTGACTTGTCTTCAGTTTTCTCGTTGTCTTTTCTTGCCTCATTGTCTTTCTCATCTCCTGCTTGACTTACAAGCTGGGCAAACTTTGTAGGAGCATGCTCAAACTCAACACAAGCTTTCACCAGGTCCTCCTCGAAGGTACTGTTGCGGCGAGAGGTAGCTGCGCGCACACTCTGTCAATAAGAAAGCATAAAATTTGTTCAATAATCCAAGCAGCGTAAAAAACTGAAAGTAAAATATTACTTGAGATTTACAAAATATTTTACGTCCTTGCAGACAATACTTGGTGTCCCTCAACGTACCGACGGACCTTGGCTAAAGGTTTAAGAGATTTTTATTCATGATGTTGTAGAAGTTCTCACCGCTCTGGTATGCAAAGCTTCAGAGTTCCGTCTTCGTGTCTCCATGCTCGGGGAAATAATTGAGCAAGCGATGGCCAGCTCCTCCTCAACAGTTGTGGCTCCCTGATCCATACTTTGCTTCCTCAGTACCTTACGATTCTCCATGGATTTTCTCTTGCCAACCTTCATGCGTGCTTCTTTTATTGCATCATCCCGATTGTCCTCCACCTTAATAGATTCCAGCTCCACATCTTCTCGCATTTTTCCTCGAGTGCAACATCTGTAAGTACATTATGATGACTTTTACAATTTTATCTTGTTTTTTGCTCTATTTGTAATACTGTTGCCCTCGGTTGAACTAGAGGCAGAACAGCGGAAACAAAGAAGTGGGGTAGCCTGAGAATCAGTCCTTCTTTTCGGAGGAGGGAGGGAGGCTGACGTTTTGTAACTAGTTTTACAATCTATTAATTACAGCAGGGTGATAGTTCGCTACCAGTTACAGCAAAATTTATGTTATAGTTACTGTACTGGATCGTGGAAGGTGTTCGAAGCAGGTAAAGGGGTGGGGGGAAGAGGGGTTTTCCAGTCCAAATCGCCTTCCCAACTTTCTCTTTTTCCATTTCCGTTGTGAGGGCCCTCACGTGGGAGTACAAAACTACCGAGATGATTTCGTTTAATGATAGGATATCTGTGCAGCATAGCCTTGTCCTTCTTAGCCAGGTAGCCTCCTTGTCTGCTTAGGACGAATGATGATAAAGTCAAACTGTTCATTCAATTCAAAAATCAACTGGAAAATAATCTACTTTGAGGGTTATAAAATTTTCTTTCCTTCCAAATCTGTTACAAATTTATCAGTATGTTACCTGTGAAGGAACACAACTGCAATAACCAGAAACACCGCGGCAATAACGACCAGCGACCACAGGATACCAAGCCCACTTGAACTCGACTCAGGTCTCTTTCTTTGATGATGATGAGCATGCCGAAATCTGTTGAGTCTCTTGTGATGACCGTCATCACGCGACATGGCACGAGAATTCACGAAATCCGTGCTTGCATCATCTCCACTGTCATCATCGAACTCATCCTCATCATCCAAATCCTCTTTATTATACTTTTCACTTTCGGCAGCAAACATAGCATCCAAGTCTAGACCAACAAAAATAGTTATGATGGAACTCTAAAAAATACTCACTGTTTTGGACGTTTTTTGTCAAGATGGAGCCATTTCAGATAGAATTAAAAAAATCACAGAAACTTCAGCTATTCTAGGTCTTGAGTTCGTTCGCCCTGTTGAAAAATTGGAAAGGGTTTACATTTCTCTTGGTTATGTAGGAATTGAGAAAGACTGGATTTCAAAAATTTTGGTTATGTCTTGTTTAATCACGTGACACAGGAACACTTCAAAACGCGTTTATGAAGGTGTCTCCAAAATACACTTCAACTATTTAAATTGTCAAAGGTTTACGTCCTTTATTGGAACAGAACAAGCTACAACGTGTAAACAGATATGATTCGTTTGATCTCTTGGTACAAGACCCGTGGATACTGCCGTCCAACCCCTCACCCTTTTATATAGCATTTTTGACTAAAAAGGTATCCCTTTCGAATATCTTCTATTGACAAATGGTGGCCCTTTCATCCCTCTTAACTGCTGCAAATGCACTGTCTTTTAAATATGAATAAACCACAAAACGACTTCCACGTAGCCATAAAATAAACTGCAGCTGTTAGTCCTTTTGGGCCTTTTTACTGACCGAAATGACGGATTTCCCTACCCTTTCATATACTTTAACTAGTGAAACTCCAACCCTTTCATATACCTGAAAAAGGTACCCCTTTCGGGTGGAGCCTCCCAGTATAAGCCACTATAGCACTATAGAGAGTACTCCCCCCCCCCCCCCCCCCCCCACACACACACACACACACACACACACACACACACACAAGCTGGGTTACTAGGATAAAAACCATAAAAACAACGTTTCTATGTTGACTCACCATCCTCATCAACCGATGTTTTCTTTCCTTTTTTCAACATTTCAAGTTGAACATTTTTCCAGCCTTTCTTCCCTTCTTTTGTAGCAGATTTCTTTGTGCTCGACGGAGATCTGTTCACAAAAACTTTCAGTTCTTTTGGTTTGTCAATAATTTCAACATTCACTCTTCCTGTTGACTTTTGTTTTTTGCTCTTTTGAGCATCCGCTGCAGTCTCTGTATCTTCAAGTTCATCTCCTAAACGTTCAATTTAAAAAGGAATTTAATTTATGATGAGAAATAACTTGTTCAAGTATCATACAATATTACGGGGTATAAGAGTCGCCTTCACAGTGTTAAACGATGATGGACAGGTCAACTTAAGACTTCGTCGACTCTGTGTGGACGATCTAAGGAAGTTTTTTAGCTGACTCTCACCCCTCTCACCTATAAGAATAGTTTCTATGAACTATTTTTGTAGCCTTTACTTTTTTATCTTAGAAAATTAATCTGATTTCAACGGACCTCGAAGGAGGCACAAAAATTATCAAAGTAAGTTTCTTAATGAGCAGCTATATATGGTTCTCTAACCGCGAAAAGTATGGTGGGATAATTCAAAGAGAGATTGAGTTTGGCACTGATTTTATCTGAGGAGGAGTGCCGCACATGTTCAGTGTGCGGTACGAAACTAGTTAGTAGTCAGTAGATACAAAGTCGGATCTTACATTGATCAGATCACCTGGTTTTATCACGCTCCGGTTCTTCTATTGAGCACTCTGCCGATAGGCGTGCATGCGTATCAACTTGTGTAATTTTGAGTTGAGTATCGAAAAAATTGTTCAGTGCAAGGCTTGTTTTTTTATTGTTTGATTGTGAATTACAGAGTTGTAGCTAAGCCTTGGTTCAGTTTATTCCCAGTTTTCTAATTTTTATATAATTTGCACAAATCAAACGTTACTTAGGCTACATATTGACCTGATGAAGATCCCTCTGCAGTCATCTCTTGAACTTCCGCTTTTTTCGTGTCTTGGAAGGAAAACGATTCCTCCGAATCTGGTGCATTAATGAGCTCCCCTTTTGAAAAATACTCCTCCTCGTTTTTAATACTCTTTGATCCAAAATCTTGTGGCGCTGTTAGTGGACATAATTTACAAGAATTGAGCAAGTTTTTAGGTAAACTATAAGGGTTCAGCTTCAGGGTTCAACACTTCAAGCACTGTTCAAGTGCTTTTATTAATAGACCGTATTTTAAATGTATTTTTACTTTTTAACTAATAATATAAAACATGTAAATATAGGTATGTATTTTTACGCGCAATAAGGACTTACAAGACTTAAAAAGTGGTACTGCGCTATGGATATAACGTTCTATATCAGTCACTGAGTACGATGCACTCTAAAAATAATGCAATTTTAGGAGGGTCGTAACAAACAAAATATTTTATTCATATTTTTTTCATAAATTCCTCACAATCTATATATGACAAGTATTGACTTTTGACTATTTGTCCGTACAAAGCAAGATGAGCTACTGTAATTAATTGTAACGCACTTGCGTTTTTACAACAACTCCGTATTATATTTAATATATAATTTACAATTCTAGGATTGCTTACCTTTTATTGGGCGACACTCCGCATTTTGATTCAATGTCAGCATTACAAGCAACAATACTCTGAGTACTAAGGAAGGCTTCATAGTGAAACCTCCCTGTAGCTTTCTACTGCGTACACTGAATCTCTGGATGAAATGTAATTATGACGTAATAATCATTAAACTTAATTAATTAAACAATTAAACGCGGTTCTATATTGAGGCACTCGCACAGTTTTTTTGGATATTAGATGGGCTGTTTTAATCGAATTAAAATTTTGTGGCGACAACCGTAATCTTTTGAGTGCTAGATACCCAAACATAACTGACAGATAATGGAGTCAGTTTTCGTGAAAAAATGCTAAAAATAACGCGCACGTGCACAAACAAAGGAATCACCCATTCATCACGTTTTTGGTAGCCAACTGATTCCCAGTAGCACTTGCGCAGCTTTACTTGTCCCGTCTTGACCGTCTAGCCAAGCGAGCTCAGTTTTGTTCCTCATGTAAACAATTCTTCAACTTTTTATTTTCTGAGGATATGTATGAAACCTTGGCTCACCAAGGGTACCCTGGTTCCAGAGGTTTTTCTTGAAATTGTTCTTCGCAAAAGAGAGAGCGAGCCGCGAAGCGGTTGCGATGGAGTTAAATCCCCTATGTTTCGAGTGTTTATCCTATCTGGGTCGTTTGTATATGTTGAAATGAAAAATAGATTATAACAAAAGGACTGTGTGCAATCTATCTTGATATACTTTGTGTGACGAGAAATGTCTGCCGTATTACAGAGGGGGTCTACCACAAATCTCTGCATCAGAATAGGTATCTCCAGGAGCCTACCTCCCACGAAGTTAATTAACACGAACGCAGGGGCTAAGGATCGACGAAGATCATAGCGGACAACCAAATAAATTGTAATTTACGTTTTAAAAAACATCTAGCAGACGATAACAAACACAACAAGGTAGTATGGTTTGGTTTTCTAAAAGCTACTCGTGCGCCGCGTGCCGTTAATTAATGTTCTCACAGTGGGGTACTTTAAATGTATCAATGTCCCTTGTCTAAGTTTCATAGGAAGCTATGCCCAAGTTGGTATTTTTTAAAATTATAATTACTTATTTTCTTGTGCCCGTTTTCATCGTTCTTGAAGTTTCAACCCATCTTTGTGTCGAAATTTCATCTGTCTTCGGAATATCACGCTAACAGGACCTTCTAATTTCGAGCTTCTCTGATTTAATAACGTTTTTACTCAAAGTAAAGGTGAATTAGACTGGACTAAATAACAAATCATCATGTTCAAGATCTTACACTGGATACGAACGGATCATACAAATAAAAACTGTTTGTTTTATACTCTTTTTCTCTGTCTCACAGTTACGCGAAAAGAGTTGCACGCATGAATTACACAATTAAGATGCGGTGTTCCACGGCCAGATCTGCGACTTCCTTGACGTTTGTTTCATGTAGTAGCTGGGCTCTCTCGGAGAATGGAATAAGCACATCGTAAGACTTGAATGTTGACATCTTGGAAATGTTTTTCAAACCAGCCTCTATGTGTTGGAGAACCTCTTGGTCCCACAGCAATGCTTGACCTGTGATCAATGAACTTCGCTCATCTTCGTGAGACACACCTCCAAACATTACACCCAGGAGGATCCATCTTCTGTTCACGAGCTGAATCAAAGGGCAGCCTGATGCTCCACTTCCAACAGAAAAAGCAAAGTTGATCACTTTAAACGGCATGTTCTTGTACATCTCATCTACTGCCATGTCGAATGCAAATTTCTTGAATCCATCCTGAATTCCGCCGAAGTGAATGGCAGCAAGCGGATCAGAGGACCTCAAGCTGAATTTGACTTCACCATTGGTATTAAACGCATTTTCGACAAGTGAAGAGAAATTGAACAAGCTGAATTGCTCGAGAAGTTGTTGTTCATCTATTTCCCATTCTTCTATATCATTTTTCTTTCGCCCATAGCTATATTGGATGCCAAGTTTGACAAGAGCTATGTCCCTGTTGTGATAATCTGGCCTTCTACCTACGGGAAGTAAGCGATGAATAATAGCTCTGCGAGGTCTTGCGTCGAACGAAATTTCACCTTTTGGCGGGAAGAAAACAAATATTGCCTTGTTAACTTTATCGCGATTTCGAAGGACATGAGCGGCTGTCACAATCCATCCATCACCAAAATGAAATCCGGTTCCAACGTACCCAAGGCCGTCCGTATGAGTAACTTCAATCCGGCAAACGCCCGTGCCAAACTCTTGCAGTTTAGAAAGCGTTTCGTTTAGATTGGACGTTTTCGCAAGGGAGGCTCGATAGTTATCATCGACTGGGATGCTTGAAATTACCTTTCGTTTGTCATTTTCTTCGCACTGGGAAAGTTGTTGTACCTCACTTTCGTATAAAAATCGACGACCTTTCGAGTAACGCCTAAATATTGAACAAGACATTGCGAGAGCTGCGGGCTCATTACAATACTGAACAGTATAAAAATTAACTAAGAAACATCAACTCTCCCAGCTCACAGCAGCTGCCGTTGGCTAAACAGTTGTCTTGACGACGTCAAGTTTTTCGACAGTGGTTTTTTTGTTAGTAAAATTTTCCATTTTTCTATTTTGCGTTCTAACAGTAAGAACTATCTGTCTGTACAGATGCTTTACGAGTTTGCAAACTGTCGTCCGCATTAGCAATCGATTATTGCCAAATACAGACAAAGTATGTTTTTGTAAAATCACAGAGGAGATAATATTTTTAAAATTCATATCCACAACTCAGGGTGATGATCCGATTGTCTGCAGTTCAGTCAAAGATATCCATTCATATGCAAATACCAAGAGGCCTTAGTGTGGCCGGCTGTTAATTCTTATGCTAATTATTTTAGTTTCAGGTCTTTAAACGATTTGACGGATTTTCTAAATAGCGTCTTGGTCAGTAAAAGTTTATTTATCTTCTGTGTACGTTGTTTAGTTTGAAAATGACACAAAGTAAGCAATAAAAAATAAGGAAAATTAAGGACAGAGGAATAACGTTTTGAATCTTGACAACATGTTCACAAAATTATAAAAAGCCTCATAAAAGCGTTTAACTGCATGGAGTCTTCTGTCATTTTTGTTCAAACAACGGAAACAAAAGTAGACCTATTATCATATCTGATCTGACAGAGCAGTTATCATGAAACCAAACATATAAGAATAGACCAGAAATATACTTTGCTTTACTTTTCTGCTAGTCAACTGACGTTATACATATTAGAAGAACTGAGTCCCTCATCAGTTTTTGTAGGATGTAGTATAAGTGCAACTGAGTCAAAGGGTCAAAAGACTATGGCAATATATTTTAAGGACTTGTCGCCCATTGTTATTAATTTGGCTACACGGTGGCGACAAATTTTCATATTGCGAAACATTTATTTATTTTGGGCGACGTATAGGGCATACGAATTTGTCGTGGGAATAGAAGCATGTTAGTATAGTTAACTCTTGAAAAGAGCCAAAGAACAAGGACTTAACTTAAACTAAGGCAGGGATCAACTCAATGTGTCCGTCTTATAGAGGTTTCAGTGGAAGTTGATTGCAGTTAACTGCAGAATACAGGGTCTCGGCTGATAATTGACGCCCAACAACCACGGCGACGGCTACGAAAACGTCACTTAAAAGTGAAGTTGCGCTGCTTCAAACTTGATCGCGCTTATTCTACATCTCATTCAATTCGTTAACTCTTGGCAATTTTTTCTGGAGTTGAATTCTAAAACTCAGTGATTGAAGCAGAAAAAGAAGAAAAAAGTCGCTGCCTTAGCGTGTGTTCACGTCCTCCACAAAACGTGAAATTACGCATTTTCACTTCGTAGTCATGCAGTGACGGCAAAGAAATGTACAAAAACGCGGGCGAGTTGTTGTCGGTTTTGCCAATCTAAAACCTTTTGCTTTTTTACCGTTCTCGTTGACGTCGCCGTCGTCATTGCTTAAATTAGGAGAAAGAAAGCAGAAAAGGATTCTGGAGAATACCGTTTATAGACATGAGTCGAGTTAACGAGCCTAAAGTGTGGAAATGGGACACGTAACCTCGCAGGCTTAATGCATATGGTTCAACTCTACCTGTAACCACGCCCAAACCGCACCCGCGCATAAACGTGGAAAGTGAGCCTGCTGAGAGGCTAGTGAGCCTGTTGTCGGGCTAGCCGGGAAGTTGTCAAATTTTCTCTTCGTGGCGATCTATTCACCACCCCCAGGAGCACAGAAAGAGCCAATACCTCACTCCCTTGACTCTAAAATATTGATTTCCGCGTTATTGAAATAGCAAAACTAGCCGTTTTTGACTTCCCGGACCCTTCCCCTACTGATCCGCCACTGAAACAGGACAGGACATGTGTTCACACACAAAAAAGGTGATCCTAAGCGGTTTCTATAACTGACCGAAGGTGCGCCGCACCGATCTTCAAAGTGTATGGCGTTACCTATCGGACGAGTCTCTGTGACATTCTTCATGGCAGTGTGAACGGTGTTCATACCAGGCCATCAAAGTCCAATCTGCTGTGGTCTGGATGGCGTTAGGTTTTCAACCTTTTAATTCATTATCACTTTAAGCTGTTCTCAATACAACTTGCGTATTATTTCATCAAAATGTGCAAACGTTCCAAGATTAATCACAGACCGTATTCACTCGACGATCGGGAACTTGAACGTCGCCCTTGAATATTAAACTGCTGCGCAAAGCAACTGGAGAGATGCGCTTCCAGTTGTTTCAGTTGAGATTTTTGGAAGAGTATTAATATAAAATAAAAAAACTTCATGTTTGGCTTTTAACTTGATGCGAAGACCTAAAACCTTTTTGCACTAATATTACTGTTTCCATTATGTTGTAGCAAGGGAACATATATGGACCTTTTATGTTTTCTCTTGCTTGTGGGTGTTAACAACAGGTACTGCCTCAAAAATGTGCCAAACGTTAAAGATAAGGTTTTTTGACATATGACAAGTGACCAAATGTTTTCACATTAAAAATAAAGATTCTTGAGTGAAGGATAAACGAGTCACTGGACATCATCTCAAAACATCACGTTTTATTAGGTTACCTGCTAATCAGAAAAGACCCCCACCCCTCCCACCCCCAAGAAGCCTTACCCAGGGATAGCTGAGGACAAGGTCAACAAATGTATCATTTTCAAAACAAATTAGGGGTTCACATTATTCATGTGTATATTTTCCATAACTTATAATACATGATCAAGAATTTTTAAGACCAATGTCGTGAATAAATAATATCAATCAATCAGCTAAATAATAATTATTATTAACAATATAGTTTCGTATCCCTTTTGGCTCCTATTATGACAAAATAATTATTTATTTTAACCTATTTCTTTCATTTAAAATAGCAGAATAGTATTTAGTCACCAACAAGAATATTGTAAATTTGCTTCTTAGCTCATTAATTTCTGAAGATACAGAGATTTCTCAAACAAAAACATTCAAAGTTTTCCTAACATATATGCTGTGGAGTGAGGAGCTTGTGACACTTTAATTCTTATTAAATTTTATATTAGCTGAAATTTGATGAAGCACACTTTTTTGTGCATTTCTTTGCCGTCACTGCACTGTTATGATGGGAAAAATAATGCCTAATTTCACCTTTTATGGAGGATATTAAGCTAAAGTTATCCTTGCCGTTACCATCATCACATCTTAAGGTCCTTATTTCCTTTTTTTGTCCAAGAAATATCATTTTCCTACCAAAATAGCCAGGAGGCAAAATCTGTGGCCCTCAATAATAGCTCTGATAATAAAAATATATATTGGCTCATCTTTTGACATCAGGTACCAGTCAGTAGGACTGGCTTAAAGGTAGAAATACCCATCATAAAATAGTATCGGAAATTGGAACAATATCTTTCACTAACTACAAACAAGCAGCACTAGCACTACATTTAATTAATCAACAGGCATCTACTGACATCTAAGTGAAGCCATGATTAAGACTCCACACCGTGCATCAACACTCAACAAAATGGTTTGTTTTGAGTGGAACATCAATAAGTTGCTCTTGACTACACCATGGTGCTTTAGAATCTTCCTTAACTGGTGTTTCAACACACTTAGCATCTCCAAATGAGCTCAAATATACAGCATACAAAGCTCTTGCTTTTACAAGTGTTTTAGAAAGGTCATGCTTTCGAACCAGTTTATCAAAGTACATGGCAAGAGTGTTGTAATCCATTTGTTTTTGCACGCAGTGATCCTTGTGAAGTGATAATATGGCCAAGCACATAAACAGAACAAAAGGATTACCATCGCCCAGTTGATAAGGGCCTGGCAATGGAAGCAGTTTTGTTGTTTGATCCACAGATTTTGGCATTAATTGACAAAAGGCACTATCCTCCAGATCACTGTCTGAATCCTGCTCTACACCAACACTGGTATCCTCTCCAAAGTAGCCATTCTGCATGAGAATTGCCGCTGAGTTCACTCTGGCCACCCCACCAGCTGAGCTGGCTTTAGATGGCTGTGTTATCGAACTCCAGGTGACATCCATCAATTGCAGAGCATCCTCAAAGGGAAACTCTCTCTTCAGATCAAGAAGAAGCCAGCGATAGCAGAAAAACATGTCATCTGCACCAATATTCATGAGATACTTGAACAGTTCTGGCTCCATGCGATGGACCAACAGAGAAAGGTGCTCAAACTTGAGTGTCATTGCTTTCCCATCCAACAGAAAATGTCCTTTCATTCTGTCCATTAGAGAACAAAAACAGGTGTATGCTACCGAGTCATCATCAAAGACAACTAGCAAAGGTGCTGCCAGATCACTCATTCCTTGGGCATAAGACACATCAGAATTTTCTAAGGCATAAGTTGTCAACAGGTTAAACAAAGAATCCATGTTCTTATGATCGTCTGGCACAGAAAAATAAGGGTGCCCACGGTCAGTTCGCAACACATCTTTCATTATTAGATGGGTAATGGATTCTATTTCATTGTGATTTCGAGCTTTCCATTTTGATTTAAGATGTTCATAAACTTGTGATTTCATGTTCAAGTGCCTTTCTCTCTCTTCTTTGGTCAAGTCAGGGGGGAACACATTTAGGAGATGAGGCCAGACCTCTTTACGTAAACCAGGCTCAAGTCCACCTCCTTGGAATATCCTGGCCCATAACTCATCAATACCAAGCACTCGACCTTCAGAGTCTAAATGAGACTGCCATTCAATTTCCCTTAAAGGTCCCCGTCGCATTGTTTCTCCAAATGCTCTGGTTATCTTGTTGAATGTTCGTTCCATTTGATGTTTCAAAGATATGTGAAAAGGCACATTTGTGGAGACCCCAGTGGATTGTACATTGTTTGTCAGGGGAGCTTCAGTGGCTTCAAGGAATGTCCAGTCATTTTGACCTTCATCTGCGACACAGGAAAAAAAAACTGTCTAAGAAACAAAAGAAGTATAGCTCATATGGGTCATTCTTCCACAACATCTTAAGCCTCAATAAATTACGGTTAACACATCTTCCTGTTGCTCCACTTTCAAAAAGAATCCACCTTGAAAATCTCTATCAGCAGTCATCAAGCAAGCTCTCCATTATGATACACTGGAACCTTGATATAATGAACCTCTGTATAACAAAATCCTCAGTATAACACAATTCTATTTTGCCCAGTAATAGTGAACTATATGGCAAAAGACCCTTGTATGACAAAATCTCATTATAGCAAACATATTTTGCCAGTCCCTTGGCCCTTTGTTATATCAAGGTTCCACTGTAGTTCAAGGCTACATTAATTTTATGCCCAAGTTGCAAGTGCATTGCAATCAATGAATTGAGCTTTATAATGAAAAGCGACACAATGTGGCAAGCACCTTGAAGAAAACAGAAGTGCTGCAAGCCACATGACACAAGCATGATATATATGTAAGCAGTTGACATGATGGTAACAGGATAATCACTGTTTAGCCAATAGTGATTTGCTTCTTTTGGAGAGAGCAAATTTAAATTGCTCTCAAAAATCTCCACAAACTTTCTATTTTCTCATTTCGCCATCCCACCCTTGCACTAGCAGCCAAAAAAATTACCCACAGTTTTATTCTAATAAACTCGCCTGACATTATCTCTTACGAAAAAATAAAAGGTCTGTGCATAGACTAGATTATATGCACAAAACGTAAATAATAAATACTGACAACTGGTACAACAACATCATACATTATACAGTACACTTTCAAGATACCATTTACATTTAAACAAAGACATCCTCAAAAGTGAGTGGGCACTCACTCAAAATAAATTGAAATCTGTGATATCTTAAGCCTATTCATTTTTATAGAGAAGGGAATCCTTAAATAAAAGAGGGGACCCAAAAGGCTCTCATATCTTTTTCTCACAAAATCAATAGCAAGAGAAATTTTGTATCCATGGTACCCACAGTGTTCTTGCAAAAATTCAGGTCACTATAATGCTTTATCTTAAATTCAAATTAGTAATGCCCTGAGATGACAAAGGATCAAAGGGGACCATTTTGAGTAAGAAATTAAATAGGGTTATCACGATACCTATAAATAAATTTGATAATAAATTAGGAGTTTTTTGCCCAACAGCAAAACATAAGGCTTAAAAAATAGCCCTTCACATGCCCTTCTCAGTTTGTTCACAGTGATTCTCTATCTCACATTATTTTGTCATCATGACTACAGCATTTAATAGCATACCAGAATCTTCAATAATTATTTGGAGTTGATTATAAAATTCAATCTAGGGCATCTCCAACAAGAAACAAACACAATAAGAGCAACTCTTTCTAAAAACAAGCCAGAAACACATGTTGCTTCAGATGATGTGCTTTCTGGACATCAATAATCTGACTAACCGCAAAAAAAAAACACAGTTAGGACAAACTATTAAAGGATCATGCAAATTTCACCTGAGCATATAACAGGTTCAATCTTGAGGCTCAAAAATGGTAAAGAAGCAGTCATGAATGCAGCATCTAGGTCAAAGTCTGATGTAAGAGAGAGGAAAACATCAGGTCTCTTGCCATTTTCACTGGTTTGTGGAAGCTGGTAAGATATTTCGAAGTCTCTACGAGATTAAACAAAAACATATTTGAGTGTAAACTAAAAGGCAACAGCAAGATTATACCAAAACAGAAATGTGCTATGGGGAGAGAAGAGGCTCTCTGCTCTCACATGTGCTTCCAGACAGGCCACACAAAGAACTCTACGTCCCCTACTCTTTCTGAACAGTAGTGTGGGTTCATTTCTTGGGATCTGAATCCCCCCCTTCTGCAGTAAACAGGCCTGAGAAAACAGCTGACACTTTGCAATGCCACCACTGGTTTCCCTGTGAAATGACATCTGAGAAATGAGTGCAGAAACTCCATACTGATGATGCATCACTAACCAGATCTAGGTAGTGCTTCTGATTGGTTGTGCTGTGTGGGAAATTTGCTTCAGCCAATCAGAAGCACTACCCAGGAGTCATCAGCATAGAATTTCTGTGCTCGTTTCTCACATGTAATTCCGCGGGGAAACCAGTGGTGGTGGTGCAAAATGTTGGCTGCTTTCTCAGGCTAGGTATTAACTAACCCAAGAAATTATTTTGTTTCAAAACAAATTTCCCCCACACACAAACCATCTAATTACGAAGGGGAAGATTTCCCCCCTTGAGAAAAAAACTAAATTTGACTGCATGATTTTGACACACTTATAAGAGGGATCCATGATGTGCTTAGGCAGATAACCTTTAAAACATTTTCTAGGGAAATTAATCTTTTGAGATAGCGCCCTCTACAGTGATAGCTCATGTTTGTAAACATTGTTTCTATTATTCTAATGCGCCAATCACTAAAACAAAAGAACATTTTGTTTGAGAACTAATAAGCATCAAGCAGGCACATGAATTCAGCTGACAACACATAATTATGTTTCACATTTATTTCAAGCAGCTTTCAAAGGTATTTTGAAAGCAAACAAGCTGATGTTCAATAGACTAAAGTCAGTCTGAAGTTGAAGCTACTGTTCACTTATTACCCAGAGATGTCAAAAACAAGCAATGGGTGAATGCTGGTCTACTTATATTAATTGGTGCATTTGCAGTGGTTTTGTTATCCATATGAGTGATTATAAATTGCCTAAGCAGCAAAATATCCCATCACT
The DNA here is from genome assembly GCA_964035525.1 of Porites cylindrica. Taxonomy (NCBI): domain Eukaryota; kingdom Metazoa; phylum Cnidaria; class Anthozoa; order Scleractinia; family Poritidae; genus Porites; species Porites cylindrica. Next base: position 25,346,350 of record OZ037786.1, on the reverse strand, counting down.
TACATAAATCATAAAAAAAGCACTATTATACATTGTACTCACTATCTGTCTTCTCATTAGCTAAGAGCCTACAGCTAATTTTGGAAATCAGTGCAACCTACAGATTAGTTAGTTATCTACTAGAAGATAACTGACTAATCTGTAGGTTACATGCACAATGCATGATTTCCAATAACAACATCAATTCAGGCCGGCTTCTTTGCGACAGTGTGTTTGTAGTTATTTTCTTCAAAACAATGTATAATAAAACAATCATTAAATTCGGTTTTTGTGATTTCCTAAAGAATCAAGGTCTCGGTAACTGTCATCAGCCTCGGCCTTCAGCTGATAACACTTACCTTGACCTTGATTATCCTGGATGTCACAAAAACCTCATCCAAGAAATGTTTATTAGCAAATCCTCAGTTAGGACATGGGCCTTCATTTTATTAGTTAAGCCTCAACATCACAAACGCAATCAATACCTTTGTGAAAAGATACCCTCGACTTTTTAAAAATATGAACAATTAGAAAACATATTTTTGGAAAATGATATTTATGAGTGGTTGCAGCTTAGTAGGATGTCATTTTTCAAATCAATTCACATTAACTTTTAATAATTAACACTGACTTCGACTCTACTATTCTTAGGATAAGTTTAAATTCACACACTTACCCTTGAAGTTGGAAAGCTCGTTTCAATAAATGATGAATGTTATTAAAGGAAGTGATATGTGGATCAACGGAAAAACATCTAACCAAACTGCCATCACATAACTGAGACGAAAAGAACAAAAACATTGTTCACATTTAGAATGAATAAATCATTACTCGTCATAACGTCGACCCAAAAGAAAAGATCAGTCGACTATCGCAAAGTTTCAGTCAGTTAAAAACACTCACCAATGCTTTCACGCGAATGGCTTCTCGATCTTGCAGAGTGTTAATGGTGGTGAAAGACATCTCCAGCTTCTTTCCCTGAAAGAAATATGAACAGGAAAAGTTGCTACAATTGTCTTACATGGTTTCATGACTACGTATATCCTCCATATTGAAAATAACCGCTAACAAAAACAATAGTCTCGCTGGCTCGATAAAATTTTATGCCCATATTTGGATATTTCCGGATGGGGAAGTTAGACTACTCTTCCCATGATACCTCGGGATACAATTGTGGAATAATCGGAGCCATCTTGAATTTTGCAGAGTTTTGATTCCTGAAAGTGGAAGAATCTTGTAGAAAATGGCCGACTATGATGAGCCCATTTCAGACGCAGAGAAGGTATGAACAATTTTAACATTTCCCTTAGTAGCTGTCGTGGCACATGCAGCTATACAGCTTTTTATACCTCAATTCCCTTCAAATCTTAGGTGCGGATTGCTTCTGATTTCATCAAACACGCCCCACCAGGAGAGTTCAACGAAGTTTTCAATGGTAGGGGTGAACGTTTTTTATGTACTTTTCTGTTCTTTGGGCTTTTTCGACCTGCTTTCCTTTTCCTTTAGATGTCCGTATCTTGTTGAGTAATGACAATTTGCTGAAGGAGGAAGCTGCCAGGTTTGTGTGAGAGTAATAACTAAAACTTATCTAATTTGAGGTAGCTCATGACTGTAAACTCAATCCTTGATTATAAAAAGATTTTGTAAGGAAAAAATAAAAGCGTTCTTCTTATCAATACGAAAATGCGATATTTCAGGTCTCCATTCTTTATTTCTCCATCATCTGGAAAGTAAGCTATTGACGACAGTTATTCTGTGTACAAATTGGTGGCACTTTGAAAAAACAAGTCGCAATATCAAAAAACGTAATTGTTGTTTTTGTTATTGATTTTGACTCACCATTGCCCGTAGATATGTAATATTTAACCTTGAGAGGGTGTTTAGCCACACAATTACAGAAGTGTGGCTGTAGGGAGGCACATGCAGGTGTTTTTTTTTGTATTTTTTTTCTTTCCCATGCCATTGCATCTCAATATAATGTTCTCTTAGCTGACTCCGGTACATTTGGTCTAGCACTCACCCTGCTTGTTGCCCCATCCCAGTGACCTGTGATAAACAATAAGCCATTTGCAACCTAGCCTGCGAAAGCATCCGTTTCTCCTCGCTCTTCGCCGCTGGGGACGTTTCGCGCGGAGGAACGTCTGCGACTCAGTGGCAGAAATTCTATACTGATGACGTAAAATCTGTCCAGAATCCGGTCACAAGCGCTGATTGGTCAACGGAGCAGTTACATTGTTTTAGCTATTGTTTACAAATGACAGACAAGAGGCAAAAGGCCACAAAGGTCAAATGTAACTGCGGAGAATTTCTAACAAAACAATCTATATTTGTGGAATATAGTCTTCTCTAGAAGAAACATTTGAGTTTCGCTTGAGCTCGTTGGCAGATGATCACAGCACTTTACCAAAATCGACCAGGAGACACGTAAAATTGGACAAATTTATACTGGGAACCCCATAACTACCAGAATTATTATGTAAACATTGATTTGCGTCATCAGTATGGAATTTCTGTTGCTGAGTCGCAGACGTTCCTCTGCGCGAAACTTCCCCAGCGGCGAAGAGTGAGGAGAAACGGATGTTTTCGCCGGCTATTTGCAACCAGAAGGCTTCACGCTTTCACTGTCTTGTGCAAATTAGGGTTATTGATATTTAAACCTCACTGGGGTTACTAAATTGAACCTTACAACATTGTATCAGTTTCACAAGATCAGCATTTCTCAATCCTGATTTATAATTCATGAAGAGAATGCAAAGGAAATCTCTACAATGATGGTGGTTTGGATATCAGATCTTGAGCTTAGTGTCAATGTGAGAACCTATGATATCAAGCATCTTAATATCCAATATATATATATACAGAAACCTTAAAGTCAGTCTTCAAAAACTCAGCTGCGCCTGGTTTTTTCCACCCACTTCCTGGTGTCTGGATATTAATGAAAATAATGTTATGCGTCACGTTTAATGCGTCAATGTTACTTCTATTTCAATTTATCAACAGTGCCTTCTCTGATTACAACAAAGATCAATTTACTCCAGTCAAACTTGAGGGTACTGATGAACAAGTAAGTCGTGGAAACCATAACGTATTATTGTTCTTTCAATGTTGCTGCCTAAGAAAATTTTTTGGAAGCCCTTTGGGCTCCAAAAAGAAAAAAAAAAGGCAGCAGCCTTGTCGTTTAGTCTTCGTAAGTCCTGAAGTAAGAGAGTCTAGTAGATTGTGGGTATTTAAAGTCATATGTGACACCTCACAAGCAATCATATCTTCAATGTGGGAAGTCTAGTTTACATTGTTGTTTAATTATTTAATTTATTTATTCAGGTATTAGTGACCAAACACGGTGAACTTCCTGATGGAAGATTCCATGATCCCAGAAGCAAAAAGGCTTTTCATTATGACCACTTGCGCAAGGTGGGAAATGTTATTATTGTTGTGTTCTCATGTTATAACCGCATGGTATTTGGCTGAGAGGCCAGGGAAAAGATTCAACAATCTCCATTAAAAGACTTCAATTTGGTGAAAACTTATGTTTAAGTTCTTCTGTGATAATCTATTCCATCACTGGAGGACAGATGACTACCATTTTTTTAACCTGAAATGATGTTGACATTCATTGTTTTGGGAAAAAAATAAATCAACAAAAACTTAGGGAGCTCCTAAATTCTTTGAAGTAAAATGGGTGTGACTTCTACTGTTACTTGCATTAGTGTCTCTCATCAAAACCAAAGAGAAATTCTGATCACTTATAAATTCTTATTATGATCACTTTTGACCTTGAACATGACATTTGTTAATTGTAATGATTATTTTTACCCTGCCATGATAGTAAAATCCCTGAAAAGAATGTTTTGATTGAAAGTCTTACAATGTTGGGTGTATTTGTTGCAGGAAGCAAGTAATCTCGCTGACCATGATCCCAATCCAACAGCTGAACCATGGAGGAGTGCTATTGAGGAAAGTGTCACTGCATATGTCAGAGATCATTATCCACATGGAGTCTGCACTGTATGTACCAACATAAGCATAGTTTCTTGCTAACATTTGCCACATGTGCATTGATTGATGTGCAATCATCATTGTCTGTTGAATGCCAATTTGTTTTCTTTTGATAAGTTTCTGGTACATTTTGTTCTTGTTGCTGCTGCCAGTGGTAAATAATTTTTTATTTCCAAAATTCTGTTGTTTAAATAGGTTTATGGTAGCAGCTCTGGTGGTACAATAAATATTACTGCTTGTATCGAAGATCACCAGTTTCAACCTCAAAATTTTTGGTAGGTTAATAATTATCTCTCCAAGTGTACAGAGTGTATTATTTTCATCTTGTAGTCAAGAACAACTGGGATGCTTTGCATGTTATTGGATTGTGCGTTCTACGATGTACATGCGAAAGTCTGTCAAGGCGGGAGTTCTCAAAGGAAGGGGAATTCTTAAAAGAGAACACAAAGAGCATGCAGACAAAGGAGAAGAAAGGGAATACTTGGTTCGAGACCATTTTTTGCCATTCTGTCATTAACTCTGGAGATCTTGTCCATTTTCAGGAATGGTCGTTGGCGTTCAGAGTGGTCTGTGTCATTTCAACCATCAGGAGGAAATGTAGAGGTCACTGGAATCCTTAAAGTACAGGTAATGATCTAACAATGCTTGTAGAGAGAGAACGTGTTGCAATAGTAAATCCCACCCACCAATCTTATGCCACACAGCAAAAACAACAATTTATCTTTTCTACAGTTGTGATTGGAAAAATTGGTAACATGGCTGCCTTTTATTTATCTTTTTCAGGTTCATTATTATGAAGATGGAAATGTTCAACTTGTCACAACCAAAGAGGTGAAGGAAGACCTCAAAGTCACGGTAAGTATTGATTGTGTGTAACCCTCTTTTCCTTGTCTTCTAATATTAATGAAAGTTTTTACATGGACAAAAAGATGATGACAACAAGAACAAAACATGCAGAGCATGAGCTGTTAAAGGGAGAGGGTTTATCAACAAAAGGAAAAAATAATTTTTGTGCTTCATTAAGTTATTATAAGTGTTTGTATGCCATATTGAAAGTTGAAATTCTATTAATGTACTGTCCATTTCCAGAGTGAGCATGGAACAGCCAAGCATTTTTTGCAGATCGTAGATAATGCAGAAACTGACTATCAGGTAATTAGTTGGGATTTCGTTTCCACTTTGTATTATTAGTTAATTCTGGAAAGTTTGCCAATGTCAGGGATTTGTATAATTTCATAAAGTTAAGTTAAGGTGGTATCTGGGACAAACTCATGGGTTTTCTCAGCATATAAGTGATGATAGTTGTCAGATAGTGCAATTCCTATTCCTCTGAGATTTTCATGATATATAACATTACTCCATGTAACTCAATGGCCCCCTAGAGTCTGAGATGTGTTGTATCCTGTTTAAATCTCCCTTCAGTGTTTTGCATAGACTTTCAGTTCTTAAACCCATCTTGCGAAGAGTTAATCTGGGGAGTAGATGATTTGCTTAATGTAATTGGTTTTTTGACATTTTGAGGGCATTTTGTGTCTCAAATTATTGACTTTTGTATCTGCTTGTTTGTTTTGTTGCTGTTGTTTTTGTCTGCGTTGATAAATTTTCGTGAATTTGAATTTCAGTCCTTGTTGCCTAGTACAGTTTTTGGTGTAGAATGTCATCTTATTTGTTGACCTCAAAAGGTTGATAGAAAAACATGCTAAATTTTATCATGATTTTCCTTTTTTCCCCAGAGAGCACTGTCGGAAAACTATAGTACCATGTCGGATACAACGTTTAAAGCTTTACGAAGACAGCTACCAATTACACGCACTAAAATAGACTGGAACAAGATTCTTAACTATAAGATTGGACAAGAGCTTAAAAGTTCTTAGGTTATGTTAGGGGAGCAGTGTGGATGATTTTTTATAAAATACAGCTGAGGACTTTTAAGTGCCAAAAAATCCTATTAGTGATTGTATTAACAGAATACCTAAGTGTAGAGCTCGATTAGCAGCATTTTCGGAAGATATTTAACGAATGGCTTTGAAATAGAATTGGCTTTTGGTGTTTCTCTTCCAAACTTGCATTTGAAAAGTTAAAGTTCCTGCTAATATTTTTCCTCAGTAGATGGGACTTTAGTTGATTCTTGTAAGATAATTTAAAAAATGAAGTAAATATCAACTGCTTATGTACAAATAGTGAAGAAAAATACAAGTGATGTTATGGAAAACTGAGATGAGTATTTTTTGTCCTCTATGTCTGATTGTTTTAAATAGGACATTTCCGAGTTTCAAAGACCCTCACTTTCAAAATGAGGCCAAGACCTTTCTTGTAAAAATTTCTTGTGTAAGTTTTATTTGCATGAGAATAAAACATCATTTTCATATCAAATCCTTTGCTTTTACCCTCACTTTAAAACAGAGACTTGAGGCAGCTCGGAAGAGTTTCATTCCACGTCTGGTACTCTGTGAACACGCACTAATACATTGCACAGGAATGCCAGTCTCCCACTTCCTATTTGGTGAGGGGCCGGGCATGAGGCAATGAACTGATGGCTAAATATTAAGCCAAACTTTTATGTCCTTGAATATATAACTAGAGCTTATACTGTTAACCCTTTCCTCCAAGACCCAGTTACAGTAAGATAAAATGAATTTCTAAAGCAGCCGTCTTTAGTGTTGTCACCCAACGCTCATGAAAGAGGAACCTTGCCAGGCGTAACAACACTAAAACCGGCTGTGTAGCAGACTAATGGAGAAGTAAATGTAATCATGAATTGAAATTCTAGACCTGGACTTGTCTGTTTACCACGGAGCGAGCAACTTTCTTGTTCATCTCAAAATATATTCCAACCCCCGCCCAGCCCTTGCCTTGCCCTTGCCCAACCCACGTTCTATAGAACCCGGCTGCGAAGGCCTGGGAAAATTATTCAGACGAGACGAGCAGTACTGGTAACTAAAACCCTTGTGCGTTTTGGTTTTGTTGCCACAGCAACGATTAAGACGATTACGGTCGGCCATATTGAGACGTCGAAGGAAAGCTCTCGGAGATTCGACTGACTTGTGTGTATTTGTTAAAACACTGTGTACATTTAACGCCGTCTAAACAATGTCAGCAGGATTAGAAAACCTTGATCAGCAGCCAAAAGTAAGTAAATTTACTTTGAACGTGTAGTCAATTTAGATCGATGCAGAGAAAATCGAGCATCACGCTTGTTCTTAATTCCATTTTCAAAGATCGATTAATAAAATGGTGAAAAACTTAAGAATTTGTGCCCAAAAGTTATAACAGCAGTTCAGTTATTTTATTATTGGTAATCAGTAATAGTTTGTACTTGAGTAAAATACTTCAACAAACCTTTACTCGCACAGAGTACAACCGGTTACATCATGGGTATTGAATCTTTGCCTGAAATACCAGCATATAAGCTTACTTAGTGCAGATATATCAAGGGCCAGATAAAAAAGTAGGGGCTTTGAAATTTTTTAATTTTCTGTCAAAGGGTCAGGTATATGTTCAAGACACTATGTTCCAACTGTTCATGTCACCAGAGAAAACAGAATGCAGTAACTAAGTGGAACGGGGGGGGGGGGGGGGGGGGGTGCTGGGTCAGTTGTCTGCTTACAAGAGTTTCATTAACCTTTTATGTTGTTGTTTCATTACAGGACAGTGACAAGGTTCAACAGTCTGTAGAAGGTGCTGGTGCAGCAGATGACTTTGAGAAGACCAAACCAGGCAAAGGTGCCATTACTTCTGACTATTACCGCACTTTCAACATTCCTGAGCGGTTTGATAACCCGGGTATGTCTCATTCTTTCTTACAGATAACACTGTAATTAATAACCCTGGAAACCCTGTTTTCTCCTGTCCTACGGAAGTTTATAATCTTCCAGTTACAGAACGCCAGGATGAAGGTAGGCCATAGACTTGGTTGAGGAGTGGGCCGGGCTCATTGTTGATATGAAAACAAAAAGGTTTTTTCAATTTGATAACACTGAGGTTTTTTTTTTTAGTTAAGAGAAATATTTTGAGGACAAAATTACAAGTAAATTTGTGTTTAATTGAATTATTTGCATAATGAACACTGGAAATGAAAAAATGATAAATTTCATAAATTCATAATTCTGTACCTAGAGGCCCTGCCAGGGGGGGTCCCGTGTCGCCCGTCTGAATTTTAAAACGTCTCGTGTCGGTGCTTATAAATGCTTGTCCTCGCTTATAAATGCAGGGCCTCTACCTAGCCACCTGCCAAAAATTATACAGAGCACTCTCCATTAAATGAGTGACTGTAAGTATTGTATAGTCAGTTGGTGAAGATTTTGTACACTATACTCACTTTTAAAGAAGCAAGTGGGTGACTTCCTAAATGAAATCCCACCATAATGAGTTAAACTGTAAGTTAAAAAGGTATCCAAGGCGATGTAGAATGCATAAGTACTTAATGATTGTATTTACACTGTAACTCTCTTTCTAGTAAAGATTGTAGCCTTATTCCAGATGTTAATTCTTAGGTCACTTTCTTTCTTTCTTTCTTGCTTGGAAGAATCTGCAAATCTGTTGTTGTAAGGTTTTGCTGTTATCTTTTCTGTCGAAACTGTTCTCATAGGCTACATTTAGAACTACATTTCATTCCACTGGATACACTGTATTTGTTATACATGTATATTATACTGCTTAACTGTACTGATTTAAGACTGTTCTCTAATTAGATTGGTTTCAGGGTTACAGCACAAAGAAACAAAACCCTATGTACATGACAAGTGCGATGGATTATGGGTAAGCAGCATAAATTTTGACCATTATGCTAATTACCAACAAATACCCACTCTTGTTAAACTAGTGTGTAAAAAGAGCAATAAAGTATCTTTAAAGAAGTCATCAAATACAACCAGTTTTAGTTTAAAGTAATGAGTCACATCCTGGAAAGCTGATTGAAAGTTACCTTCCTGTCAGGGCCTATCAAAATGATTCAGATTAGGATCAGAAATGCCCCTAGAGGTACCAGAATTTTGTCTTGAGAGTGTGGCTCCAATTCATTATTTTTCTCAACAAAATAACTAGTATTTACATTTTCTTTAAAGGTATCTTCAGCGCAATGAAAGCATAAAAGAACTTAACTGGTGTTTATAACTAAAGATTTCTTTCATCTTGCAGGAGCCATCGTCCTACCGTGCACACTATGCCGACAAGTTTTCATGCAAAAGTCCAGAAATTTAGTGAACATTTAGGGACATGTGGAATGTACAGAAATCAAGGCCTCAATACAGCATTGGACAAAAGCATTGTGTAAATCTAGATACATGTAGGGACTTTTGAAAAATGTAAATAAGCTTCTATTTGAAATGAGAATGTAATCCTCTCGTATATTTGTATATATTATTTAATTTGCTTTGAGCTATTATTACCAGACAGGTAGTTCCACAAGCTGACAACTGCATGTTTTTCAAACTACTTTTACGTTGCTTTTTTTCTGTATACTTTAACAAATTAGATAAAGTTATTTTACTTGTCTTGTTTGTATATTTTGTGTCCTTATAAAATAATTATCGTCCCTGGCAGTACCATTCTTATATCTTGTTTTCCTGACCAAAAGGTTGCTGGTGTTTTTAAACCCGTTCGCCCCTGATGAACCATCCGTAACCACTTGTGTGGAATCACACCCCTTTTACTGCTTGTGACCTCATCAGATTTAATGCTCAAGGACAACTTTGTCATCTATCTTATGCAAGGGGGAGAGATCTTTGGAACCATACCAGAATGAGCACAATTCAGTCAAGGATGCTGGAGAGAAACATTTGACCCGACAATTCCCCTGAAAATCTTGTTCCACTACTCATCTAACTTTCCTTCCATGCAATCCTATAATCTTTCCCAATACCTTTTTCACCAAAATGAAGCCTAGTTAATGCCCAGTAAAAGAAAAAGTGAGTCAAGAGGGAAAAATAACGTTAGAACAAAAAAAATGTAGGGATGATCACTAATAGACAGCTGAGAGTTAAAGTATGATGCTGTAATAGTAGGTAGATTTAGTACTTCATTTTCTTGCAGGGAACAACACTTTATTGTCTCATTTATTAACAAAGAAACTTGTGTTTTAAATTTCCTGTATAGCTGTCCTTCATAAGTAAGGTTTATGAGCTTGAAAGTTTGTTTGTGATACTGTACTTCTATGAACAAGCATTAGCTGTAATTTCTTTTATGTACATTTGGGACCTTGTCAGAACTCAGTAGGCACTAAACAAAAGATTTAACAGGAATGAAAACATCAGAACATAAACATTACTGAGAAAATCAAGCTTTAAACATGTAGTTCTGAAAGTGGAGAGATTTTATGCTGCTCTATAGCTAATTAGGATGACAATCCCTTTGATAAATTTCTGGAAATGGCTGACTGATCCTGTGTACAGCTGATGAATACTGCTCAGCTTAGGTAACACAACAGCAGTGGATTATCAGTTAAACAGTCTTCTTTCAAACACAATCCTGGCCAAATTTTAATTTTAGCCTTCCTCATTGCCAGGCTCAGGTTCATCATCATCACTGTCTTGTGACTTCTCTGTTAGAATTACATATTCCCTCGTTGAAAAACCAAATTTTAGAACATCCTGACAAAATAATAAAGCATAAATAAACTTATACCAAGAAAGAATTTTAGCTGCAATAAAGTTCATTTGGTGACAATTAAAACTTATTTTCTTCAATCTCAAGGATGTCCCTAAGAGCTGGCTGCCAGCTTATTTCACCAACTCCAGCTTGACTGACAAAAAAGGCTACTCAGCTTTTCCTTGGCAACATCCCTGCAATCTGAAGGTTAATATTATTTTCACTGATGAGGAAGTTGGAGTTGTCATCACCAGCCACCCACCCCCCTTAGAGTTGTGAGAGCATGTATGCATACAGAAATTCAAAAGCTCAATAGCATCAAAATCACAAGAATGAAGAGAATGTTTTGTGTTTACTTCTGACTTTCAAGTTAGAAACATACTGACCTTTTCTTTCAATTCATAGAATCGTCTGGGTTCTACTCTTTGGTTGTTTAGATAAGTTCCATTTATAGACTCCAAGTCAATAATATAGGGCCTGGAGTTAATATCATATAGTCAAAAGTTAGATACTACATAATTCATAGTTATAGCTTCTCATCTTTTAACACAAAATCAAGTTGTCTTCCATGTTTAAAACTAACTGCAACCAAAAGAATAAATAAACCAGGATCATGCTCAATAACAAAAAAATCAATTCTGACTGTGTATACCTAATATTTTATTCTGTAAATATGTGTTGCAAGAGTGATTTCCATTTGACCTTGAAAAATGGTTTCTCAATGTGTTTGTTATTTTGTTTTATAATATGGTTGGAATAAGTTATTAAAGAATAAAAAGGTACATAAAAATAAGTTTAAATAAGTTTAAAAGGTCAAAACACAGTTTTGTTGTTTTAGAAGGAAAAAGTGACATAAAAGATTAATGTCCAGTTGACACTGGCCCAGTTTATATTTTCCAAACTAACTGAAAATTACTTCACAGTAGGTAATTTTTTTCAGCTTGAAATGCCTTGTGTGCTTACGATAACCATACCAAAAGCTGCATGCTTTTATGTCTGTCTGATAATCAAATTTTTCAATCTTGTTTGCTTGTTAAGTTGCTGTTTTAGTTTAGTTCCTGTGTTATCATTTTAAAGTCCAGGAAATCATACCTTGCGAGCAGAGGCTACATTTTTGCGATATGAGCTGGCATGTGAAATCACACACCAGCTCATACCGCAAAAATGTAGCCTCTGCTCGCAGGTTAGGGAAATCAGTCTATCATGAAAAGAGGCACAGCATAAGACCAACAGTTAATGAATGTCCTATACTCTTACAGCATATCTTTATCTACCGGTATGCTTATTATGTTATGAATAACTGCTTACTTCACTTTTCTTCCAACAGTTCCATCTGTCTTTGTATGATCAACTAGTCTGTACTGTAAAACTGCATGTTGTTTTGAGCATGATGGATGGTCAATTGCAATATCCACTATCTGCAAATAATATCATGCAGGAAGGAACTACATTAGTTAATATTGTTCCACCATCCTTTCAACTGATCCTTTTATGAAGGGCAGTTTGAGGAAAAATTTTACATTTGGTTCAGTTATGAAGTACAGAGCTGCATAGATCATGCCTATCAGGCTGCCAAATATGAACAAACTTAGCTTGGCTTACTTTGATCATATTCTCACCTCAGTTAGTTAAGTTTAAGCTTGGGATAACCTTAGATTGATAACAAAATTAGTACAACCTTAACATAAAAACTAAGGTTCAAACAAATTGACCTAGGCTGAAAACAAAATTGACCAAATTAAAGGAGAGAAAGAAACTCAGCAACACAAACAACCTTCACTTTTCAAATGGGTAATATTACATTTTGTTCTTGTAAGTTGGTTTTCTTTTTAATGTACACGTCATGTTTGTACATACATGTCTTTGTCTCCCCAGCAAGTAAGCACTTTGGCGATGGATGTACATAACAGCTGCAAGAAGGAAAAGTTGTAGGACAAAATGAAATTCAGGATGAAATAGTTTCAACCTACTGTATGTTGGTTGATTCTCAATATCCTGTTTCTCCTTGCCCTAATATTAATTACTCACAATCATGAATAATATTAGGGTTAGGAAATTAAGGAAGATAAGAATAACTAATTATTGACTTTTGAGAACCATCATTTGCTGTAGTTGTATGTTAAATTTCTTCATCATTAAAATACATTTTTATGTATTCTCTGGTTGATGAAAACCAACAATAGTTGCCAAATACTAGAGTTTTATTAGACCAAATTGTCCAACATACATTGCCAATGGACTATAAAGGACTGATGTAAGTGGTTGCTTCTCTCTTCCCTTAGGATGGCTTTTTTAGTTCATGGAGGTTGGGCTACTCACACATTGCTTCCTCCCCTTTAAATGGATATAGTCGCCATCTTGTTTTAGGCTTCCGTGCCTCTGGGGGCTCATTGTATTTGATAACAACTCCCTACAAACAAGACAAAAATAAACTACATCTCATGACATGGCCTACATTATGCATAATGTTAATGGTCTTGCAGTGAGAGCTTCATGGTTTTCCTGTGTGCATAGCTAACATTTGCTGCACTATTATTGGCAGAAATACATGCATGTAGGTCCCGCCTAAGACATCAGAACTATGAACTTTTGGTATACCTTGTATGTGTTTGTATATTCTGTTAATTTTCCAGACAGATTGTAATTTGGACCATCTACATTCTGTTCAGCCCTGAAATAAAATAAAGAGATAACTATGAAGAATGGTTTGACTGTTTGAGCAAACATTGGAGTTTGCAGTGCTAGAGAATTAAACAGTAATACATGTACTGTGCTCCATATTTTGCCTTAGTATTACCCAATCTTAATTTGCAGTACTTAGTATTCTTCGGGTCTACAGGATGCAATGTTTATTAAAGGCATTTTCAATTGATTTCTAATTTTTGTCTTCTGATATTCTTTTGGAAAATTATGGTTTGCAGTGCTTAATACTGTCTTCCAATCTTCAAATTATCCAGTTCCCTCCTGAATGAGCTGATCCCTACTCACAAAATTAATGTAGAGGAATAAGAAACAATACAGGAAATGAAAACTGCAAAATTAATAATGGATAATACTTACGTTTCAGACTGACTGTTTTGCTCACTTCTCTGATGATGCAATCTGTCATCTTCACAGCAAGAGATAAAGTATTAGTGATTAAAAAAACATATTATTTTCTCCATTATTTGCATTATTTAAAGATAATAATTCGACTAAATCTTAAAAATACCGGTAAGCAGGATAGTTTGTGCTCATATTGAATTGAAAAGCACAATGGTTCAGGCAATGTCAGAACATGACTACAGCTAGATCGAACATAAACAGTGCACAAACTTCTATACTGGTAAGTTGCATTACCTATTACCTTAAAAATGTAACTATACTGTGTTTGGTATCCATACTAGTGACTTATGATTAATAATGTGTTTAGTAGCAAATGTATGTATGTATGAATAAAAAATTAAAAACATTTAAAATACTGAAATATATTATTATCACAACCTCTGTGTGGACTTTCTCTTTGACTTCTTTCTCTATCTGGTCTATCCCTTCTTCTTTCCCGTGATGATGTATTCTGTTCAGGAAAAAGAATAACATTCTAAGTCCTTTGTAAATTAAACATTCACTAGGTCTTTTTCACATGAAAATACTACAGTCACACCTGTATATAGTGGTTACCCCGTATATTACATTAACTGGACAACTTCCCAAATTTTCAGTTGCCTTATATTTTCCGCAAAGTTGACCTGTATATAGCGGTCACCCTGTATATAACAGTCACCTAGCCTCCCTGCAGACGTCCTTTGGGGTCCGTGGGGGAGAAATGAATGCGTGACAAAGGAACCCCAAAGGACGTCCGCGGGGAGGCTAACAGTCACCTTGCCATTTCCCGAGGGTGACCGTTGTACACAGGTTTGACTTTATGTTCTACATTATTGTGGATTAGACCAACAATGCAACATGGAAGTGCTTACTTGTTCTTTCCTAAATGCCTGTTGATGCCTTCTTTCCTGATGGCTACTTGTTGATGGCTGCTTTGACCTTCTAAATAAACAGGCAACCAATTTCATTATATATTATGCTTTTCAGTCAGTAACACAAAGGAGTAGAACCTACATGTATAAACACTACATGTATGAACAATACAATACAATACAATACAATACAATACAGTACTTATTTACCACGCTACATTTACTAGGAGTGATAAAAACTCATTAAAACATGTGCATTAAAACATGGTTGTAGGACATATAGGTCATGTAGATGTAGGTTTGTTGGGAGTACTCATAGTTTTCCTTTGAGCTGCCTGTGCACAAATCAAAACATTGGACCCTTAACATGATGTACGTGTAGATCACAACATTTCAACTGCTTACTGCTAGTCTTCATCAGAACACGACGTGGATTGGTCGTGTGTGACCTTAGAGTGAAGAGTGTTGGTGTCTCATTTACCGATTGCATAATGAACTGTCATGTACAGTGTACAGGTGATATTCCAAGGAATATACAGTAGATAGAGAACAGCTACCAAAAGCAGCACACTCTTGCCCGAGTTCAATTAACACTCCAGCAGAGATATGACAAAGTGAATGGATGGGTTGGAACAAGCCTAATTATTAGAAATTAGCTTTAAACCAACAAGCGTATCTGTACTTTTTAATTTCATGCATTTAATGAACTTTCTCTCACTCATGATAAATTATGTTGATATGTCATAGCAACGTTTTAGAAGCCGGCAGTCACCTTGTGGGGTCATGATTACGCGGTAACTTATCTTAAGAGCAAGAAAATGTTAAGAACGGTTTAGATGTAACTGGTAAAAGATGAAACGACAGATAGAATTAAGCTTACCATTCTTTACCCTGTAACAACTGTCAGCAAATGTTAATGCCCTTGATTGTCAGAGGGTTTCAGAAAGCAGAAAGGTATTTTTGAGGCCTACCTGCCATAATCTCCTTCACTTTCACGGTGTCTTCTCCTACGGTGATCATGGTAACCTTCTTCCCTCCGTTGAGGGGATCTTGAACGATCTCTTCTTCTACGATTCGGACTCACCATACTCTGAATAATCACAAGGGTTCGTCTTCGTTAGGAACTGCTCCATTTACAGCACACTGGTCTGTACTCTTCAAGGGAAATCCGCTGTCAGTTTGCAGGCTCCTATTTTCTTTGTCACCGCTCCACTCGGTGTTGGAGAAGAGAGTGAATGAACTCCATGTGACACGGAAAAGAAAAGAGAAATATCCTTCGTTGATTTACGCTGTTTTGTGGAATAAACACCTAGCTGTGGTTTCCAGGCGGTTATTTGCAAGAAACAGGCACGAGTAACTGGTAAAGTTCAGCGCAAATGACAAATAAGCGTAAGCGCGTTAGTGGAGGCGCCTCCAATGTTGGTACGAAAAGCAATGATAACACAGCTGAAAGCAGCTCAGAAGGACATGATAAAAAGAGAAGAAAACGTTCCACATCACCAAATACGGATCCCGTAAGTACAATGATTTCAATTACTGGTTTTATGCGCTTTTATCAGCTGTTAACCCGCGTGCATGAATAATTTGAATGTCACGGGCTTGTTAACAGTTGAGCTTAATTACATTCGTACACTTATGATTGGAGGAGCATACATTTTACATATATCCTACGATAACTAGCTTAATCAAAGATAAAAGCATTTAAGTTTTGGTTTACTTTTTTCACAAAGTATTTTGATAACAATGCTCAATATGTAAAAGTTGACATACACTGTAAAGTATATTTCGGTCCATCATGAATCCCTAGAGGATTAATTTAGTCCAGTTCTGTGGATTGCGTTACAGCGTGCTATCAAACCTCTGGGGATTTCTTTGTAACACTTGCATTTAATATATAACAATATTATCAAGTAAGGCTGAGTATGAGGTGAAGAATTATATATGTAGGTCCTGAAGAATGTTGTCCACCGAGGCCAAAGGTTGATGTGGACGACAGACTCCAAGATCTGCATAATGCACCTATCAATGTTAATTTTGAGTTGGGGGTTGGGTAAAGGCTGGGGATTTGATCTCAAAGCTTTGTTTTGGGTCAAATGCCCAAGGGACATCATAGATCATCATATTTGGTGGAAAGGACTGACTGGAGGTCAGAGGTGTTTCACTGAAAGTAGCAACATACCAACACTCTCTCTTTTCTAAGAGGTATATTTTATTAATTTGTTGAAAAATTTAGAAAATTGTGAACTTAAGCCAAAATTTATGCACTGAACTTTTCAGTGGGCGGATAGATGGGATAAAAAAAATGAGCATTTTGAGACTCCCAAATAAAGTTTTTATTTTATTTTCAAAATATAAGCCAAAAGGGGGCCTAACATATTGACCACTGCATGTAACTGTGACATACAACAATATTATTTGTTTCATTGTTTTGTTACAAGGCTGATATATGTGCGGAACTGTATGAGACCATCAGAAGTTATAGGGATGAAGAGGGCAGGATTCTTTGTGAATCTTTTATTCGTGCTCCAAAAAGAAGGTTTGTTGATTGCTTCCTTTTATCAGCACCATAATAATTATTATACTTTAAGGTGGTACAGATAAGTATTAAACAAAAAAACAGAAAATTTCCTTGTATTTTTCATAATCACAGATTGCAGATTCAGGAAGGTTTTGCAAAAGGTTAAATTAGAATGTTTTTGTTAGTTTGTAACATAACTATTTTGTCTGCAAGTAAATTTTAGATCGTCAGTTTATAATCTTAAATTAAGATTAAGGCCTTCTTGATACATGTTTATTTCTCTGACTGTGGGTTTAGTTGTGCATTTTCAACGTTGCTGTCTGAAATTTCCATCAAACAAGTAATAATTATTTTTACAAATGGTGCTTTTTTGTGTAGGTTCCTTTTTTTCATGGATCCATGCTTGCTTAAAGATATGTATTTTTCATTTTTTTATTGTGTAGGAACAGTCCAGAGTACTATGATGTCATTTCTACTCCAATAGATTTGTTGAAGATTCAGGTAAATTAAATCTTAAGGCACTTGAATTTTCTTATAAGGTGCCAGGACAGTATGTTGTGATTGACAGAAAATCTGTTTTCCAGAAGTTTTGATTTGGAAGGTCATGTTGCCCTTGTTAATAATGTTAATCTATGTTGATATTGCTTTTAATCAGCAACGGCTGAAAACAGATGAATATGAGGACATTGAGACATTCAGCACTGACGTGTATTTGCTGTTTGACAATGCTATCAAGTTCTATCAACCTGATGTACAAGAACACAAAGATGCTATTAAACTAAAAGACGTGTATGAAGCTGCAAAAGCCAGGCTCTGTTCTCAGTTAGATGAACAAAGTATGTAGCTCGCATTGATCTGTTAATTATGCATATATGTACAGTTTTTATAATAGGCTGATTTGGCAACTGACTGAGAACGTCATTTGACAATGGGAAAGCGCGTGGAAAAGACTAAACTCAACTTCTGTTGCTCAATTTGCTGCTCTGCTATTGGTCAAGTCAGTTGTTTGATTTGCGCGCGCCGTCATCAACTGACGTTCCTTCTGTTGCTAAATCAGCCTAATGAGGCTAGAGAAAAAATAATTGAGTTTGAAAGTATTTTTATATGGTGATTGAACATTTTTTGCAAGGATGTGGCTAAAGAAAAGCCAATTATGGTTGTTTATTACTCTATGTGGCTTTTGTCGTTTATCTTTAAAATTACCATATTTCTTCACCTATAAGCCAAGCGATTTTTCGGTTTTTGACACAGAATAAATACAGTTGCTGGTTGCATGGTAGTATTAATACGCTTCATTGGATCAATTGATATTCACATCTCTTCATGGGTTTGCTTTTTTTCCTTTCATGTTTTTTTTTTTTTTAATTAATTAGGGTTTGTGTTTAGTGAGCCATTCTCAGATGTTTTCTGTGAGGTTCGCTCACTCAAATGGCCTGCTACGATCAAGAATTTGGGTCTCGGCTTATAGCCCATGGTTTTACCTTTTTTTGGCAGCATGAGTCTATTGGAAGGTGTCTCGGCTGATAGCTGAGGGCGTCTTATAGGTGAAGAAATACAGTACATACCCCAAAATGATGTCTTTGTTTTCCAGTGCAATTTGCACTTGGTCTTGCAGTAAGGTCAAAATCTTCTGCTGTAGGGTCAGAGGTAATTAACCTTTGACAAATGGGATGGTTAAAGCTTACAGCTTTTTTCTTTTTTGTTTTGTTCCAGGAGGAGGCAGGGGAATGTCATATGAGGAAAGCATGGTACGGTAGATGCTGTTTATTTTAAGTCAAAACAAGAGCACTCTTAAAAAAGTGTTGAGTCAAGCTTGTTGCTTGGAGATTAGATAAGAAATAAGGAGGCGTTTAATTCTACACGAAGCAGGATTTCCTCTCTAAAAGTTTTTCATGTCCTACTTTATTGACGGTTGAGTATTCTTCAGGATATCCACTTTTATATGGTATTCCACAATTTGCTTTTGAATTGATACAGTACAAGTGTATAATATTATTTCATGAAATTCACAGGCCTCAATTCAAGAGAAATTAAATCATTCCTAAAGAGCAAAAATGTGATGAACATGACAGGTCATTTCAATCATTGCCGGAAAAAAACTGCATGCTCATCTCAAGACTCTTTTACCTACAATGAACAAAGTTTACAACACCCGACCATTTAGCCTCACCATCTTAGTTTTGCTGAACTTTTGCTCAAAAAGATTCTTTTTTTTCCCGACCACTGAAGTATTCACTTGTTCTAAAGTAATCGACACTTTCAAGCGATAGAATTTATGGACCGACCCATTCCAGAAAAGCTCGACATCTTTTGAATAATTATGTTGTTGGTCACATCATGATATTTATGTCCAGTTTCTATAGTCTCCACTAGGAACGCCTGGGACCATGACTTTTCTAGTGATGCGCACACAGGGAAAAAAGAGAAATGTTTACATCTCAGAGTCTCGCTGTTAAAGCAAGCTCAACTAAGGAGTTTTATGGAAATGGTCTCTTTTCATTAGTGAACAATAAGAAATTAAAAAGCAACTGAAATTGAAAGTTGAAGACATAGTCGGAAAATACTTGTGACATATATTAAATTATTGAGCTTAGGAATAATACATTACCTGATGAGGCATGGGGGTAGCTACCTGTATGCATGGTACACACGTGCATACCTGAAAAGGTCACGGGTAAAAAAATTAAATGAAATAAAATAAAAAAGAGAATAATTAAAAAAGAAAGTGTAAAAATGAAGAACAACAACGACAATACAAATTGCCTCAATTCTGTTTAACTCTATTTGATTCTTTGGAGTATATTTTGTAAAACAACGGACTGTTTGTTTTTTTTGACACCCGAAAGTCGGTTTTCAAAACAAAAGACTCTTTTCCACAACATCAGAAAGTTGGTTTTTGTTTGAATCTTGAATGATATACTTCAAGATGCGCGCAGACAGCAAGCAGGATGGGATAAAATGTGAACATGTCATTTCACCCAGGCCTGTCTTTGCAGTAGACAAATGAGAGCATGATTACATCTATACAAGTGCTTCTGCCAGTCAGATTTGGAGTTGGGGGGAGGGGGAGGGAGATTTGGAAAATTGTGCATTTCTCTGGAAAAATCTTGGCTACATGCCTGTAAGGTCATGTGTAGTAATACTAACATACATTTCATTGTGTTAATATTTTCATTGTTAGCTTGAGTAAGTGCAAATAAAGATTGTTGTTGTTGTTGATGTTGGAAAGTAAATTTACCACATACAGTGTAGCAGTTGTGCTTACTTATCAGTGCTTAAGATGTGCCAGAGTTTTCTAAGCTTAAAAGTTTTGACAGACGTTGAGTGTTGGGAAATTCTCCTCTTGTTTGAACCAAATGCCAGTTGCTTAAATGTTGCACCTAGTAATTCACTTCTTTAAACCTTTAGATGAAGATGCATCGCACCTTTGGTGCCATTGTCATCCAGAGTAGACTCTAAACAGTGTCAAAAATTTATAATTGCAGGAAGATGATGATGACGAGGAGGAGAATGAGGATGAAGGTGATGATGCTGATAGTGTGAGAGGTGATAAGACTGTTAAAGGAACAAGTCTTGGGAAAAGTACAAGTGCAGAGAGAAAGCAAGCTTCTTTTTCTGTAGCGGCAGCGGGTGAGTGATGATTACTGTGTCTATATCATTTATTTTACAGTAATCCTTAAAGTGGAAAGCATGTGGGCCTAATAGATAGTGTGCTGGACTCCAGATTAAGAGAGTTGGGTCACTGTAATTTCTGCTTGGGCAAGACACTTTACTGTTACAGTGCCTCAGTCCACCCACACCTTAATATTGTTAAAAACGTTGGATAGCACTATCCACCGGATAAATCAAGGGAAAGATAATTCAATTCATAAGGGAAACCAATGTCATTGCATTATCAACGGGTAAGAGATTTATCTGATGAATAGTGTTATCCATTTCAAAAGTAGGTTGAGTTTAATCGTCCGGGTGAACGTAGTCCTGAATAGGACTGAAGATGACTACCGCACAGGTTGTCGAAACGTCAGTCACTGTCAACAACAACATTCCTATTCAGGGCTACGTTCATCCAGATGATCAAACTCAACCTACATTTGAAATGACTCCTGGGTTCAAACCTTTCACAGTGTTAGCCATCTTTTGAACAACTGGGGCCTGGTGTATGAATAGATCTGGGCAGAATTAGCCCTTGGGGGTAACCCTTTTGATGGACTGGCATTCCTTCCAGAGGGGAGTAGAATCATTCCTAGTCACTTTGTGTTTAATATACATGCACTTGAGTTTTTTATGAGAGACCAGTAGCTATTGTCTGTCATAAGTACTCCATGTATGGGTATCTGTAACAAGGTCTTTAGTTTCAACCACAACCATGTTTCTTGTCCTTTATTTTCTGTTTAGATTATGATGATGATAATGAGTCTACCTCCACTCGAGATGATGAAGAGGGTGATTCTGTTTCTAATGTTCTGCTTTATTGTGGTGAGCTTATTAGTGCAGTGCTGGAGATGAAGGACAGCCATGGACGAGTTATCTGCCAACTTTTTAAAAAGATACCGCCGCAAAGTGTAAGTTCTAAAAAATGTTGTGCCTTGAACAGAATAGACATCTGCGTAAGTGGTCCCTATAAAAGTAATTGAATTACGGGAACACCTGTAAGATAGCTTAATGTTTTGACTTGCTTGGCTGCCCTTCTCCAGGAAAGTTTGTTTTTCCTGAAGAAGGGCGGGGCACTGAAAAGTGGTGTCCCATAACCCAGAGCTGCAATGGTAGTAGGGTAACCTGTTGGGCTACATGTAGCATGTTTCAATTATGAATTGTCTGATGGGAAAGCAACATTTGCCAAAATAAAATAAAAATGTTAAGGGATTTGGCAGGCCTGCACAACTGCTCAGGGCTAGTAAAACTTCAGCAACAGTGATAATTTTTTTAATTTCTTTTCTCCTTGAAGAGAATCAAAGTAGTCAATGTGTTGATTTGAAGTTGTTTTTACCTCAGTGTAATCCCAAAAAAGAAAAAAATCTTTGATTTTGGAAATGAGAGTTGGAACTTTCCAAGATACAGTTGACAGTTGTCTGTCACACGCTTGAAAAAGGCTCCACTGACATAGTTTGGTAAAGCACAACTACATGATATGTATGTAATGATACTTTGGTATGGATGTAAAGATATATATACACCTCACACTTTGTTTTGCGTTGACATTTTTCTGGATGATAAGAAACTGAAGAGCTGGATGGGAATAACTGTGTTTTTTTTCCATTAACAGCTTTATCCAGAATATTATGAAATCATCAAAGAACCTATTGACTTGAAAACAGTGTGCACAAAACTAAGGGTAAGTTAATGAAATTACTTATGAAGAAGTTAATTGATCTCTTAAGGAAATTTAAGTGTCATTTTGGTACCATTTTAAGCAGGTTGTTTCTCTTTCTTGGTAGGCCATGCAACTATGTACACCATATGGCTACTAATAAAAAAGATTTTTGTCTGGTGGTTGTATAAATAATTTGTACATACAGTGAAACCTGTATTAAGCGGACACCCTCGGGGAATGTTGTAGTGTCCGCTTAATACAGGGTGTCCGCCTAATACAGGTTTCAATAGATAACGTCATAAGAGATGTCAAATGCCATTCAAATGAATAGTAAAAAAGTTAAAAGTTTGCATTTATTTCTTTATCAAAGTGGACCAATTGATCATAGTACCATAAACATAGATTGCAACTCAAATTTGAAGAAATCAGGTGAGTGAAACAAGCTCTATTCAAACAAAACGAAATAGGAAACAATACTGTACTGTGAAGCTAATCAAATAAGTTTGTCAAGTCACGTTTTTTAATATAAAAATCGAAAAAGTTCCGGGTGGCAATTCGAGGCAATCTTTCGCATTTCCAGTGTCTGGCATGTTGGGTGGTAGAATTTTATTACAAGTGTCCGTTTAATACAGGTTGGTAACAATAGAAATGAATATTTCAGGTTTGTTTTAGGTGTCCGCGTCCGCTTAATAGAGGTGTCCGCTTAATAAAGGTTTCATTTAAAGTCAGGGTTCTCAATAGATTTTTAAGTAGGAGGTGATCACTGATAAAGTAGGAGGCTCTTCAGCAAAGCCAGAGGTGTCAAAACAAAGCAAAGAAAAGCGACTTAAATACAAAGTAAGCGGCTATAAATCCCAAAGTAAGCGGCGATCAATCGCCGGGTGCCGCCTTCTATTGAGAACCCTGAAAGTAAATAAGGGAAATAAATTTTGGGACTTCGGCTACTGTCCGCTTAATAGAGGGTGTCCACTTAATACGGTGTCCGCTTAATACAGGTTTCACTGTACAATAATAATTATTATTATTGTATGTATAGTATTGGACTGAAATTTCAGGTGTGGGAAAATCGCCCTTGTGTGTGATAATAGAATATCAGATTTTTTCAATCACTCATGAACTTCAACTACACTACTTTGTCATTTAATACATTGTAGACATTTGCATGGATTCTTTCTAACATTTTAAATATTCCAAGACATGGGAAAGGTTCATAGTAGATGTTCAATGAAACTTAAAATGTTTATTTGTGTTGGATGTGCTTCTAAACAACATTATTGTCAACCAGTGATGATAAAAATCATGGAATATTAAGTAGAATGTGTTTTGTTTTCAGAATAACCAATACACTTCTCTAGAGGAAGCTGAGAGAGACTTGCTGTTAATGGTAAAAAATGCTCATGCCTTCAATGAACCAGGCTCTCAAGTCTATAAGGTTTGTTATTATAGATAAATTTATTATTCAGAATTCCACTTCTGACAAGATAAGAAAATAATAGTATTACTGTTTTATGCAGAGTGAAAGAGATTTTATACAGATTGCTGTACATGTACATCTTATACAAGCTGTGTACTTGCATTAATGGCACACATAATGTCTGTAACATGTTCCTTATATGCTTGTACATGTTTAATTTGTACAGTTCAAGTCTTTTTTTTTCATGTAAAGTGGCACTAGTATGCAGCCAATCATTCTAATTGTTTGTCTAAGAGTCAAAATATTAGGATAAAAGAAGAAGAACAAGGAGTTCAAGCAGTGAAAAGTAGATTTCAAGAGCACAATAATATTGTCAATGACCAGAAGGAGATATGTGCTCTAAAATTATTACATGAATCTGCTTGTCAATGGCTTGTAAACATAGCAATGTAATTTCACTACCGTACATTTTTAGCCATAATAAATTATAATTTTCCACCCAGTAGAGAAAATTGCTATCCTCATCACTTTGAAACTTTCTCACCAACTGTTTTTTTTTCCAGGATGCAACTGCTATAAAGAAGACTATTCATACAAAGAAAGCTGAGATAGATCATGTATTAATGGGTGCCAAGTCAAGCAAAAGATTGAAGTAAGTTTGTGTTATGTTTGATTTAACTCTAAGGCTGCAGAGTTGTTGTTGCCTGTATGCGGTATCCACTTTTCTGCCATTACCTATCCACCCTTGCTTTTTTTCTTGCTCTTTTTTCAACTTAAGAGTGCCAAGTGTCATGTTGGGCACCATACAGCTTGTTGCAGGTCTTATCAATTCCCCCCCCCCCCACCCCCCACTCGTCCATTGGTGACTTGACTTCTAGGGTAGCTGATCCAATTATTTCATTTGTAGAGCACGTCGTAGTTCTGGTAAAATGAGCACAGCTGTAACAGCACTGTTAAATGAAATAGAAGAATATGGAGAAGAGGGTCTTGACATGCCACAAGAAGAAGCTGAGTTTTACCCAGATGACAGTGTTCATGGTCAGTTGATTAATCCTACACCCCTCTCACTACCACTGATTCTTAAGAAGAAGCATGAGGTTATAGAGAGGATCTATTGTCTTGATTATTTTCAATTTTTCCCTTAAATTTTTTTATATTAATGTCTTATTTTGTGTTATTTTTAGGAGATGAAGAAAGTGTTGGAGGTGCAGATGCAGACAATCCTCTGATGATGTTATTCAATGAAGTACACCACTTCACTGATCCAACTGGGCGGGCTTTGTCAGAACCTTTTCTCAGATTGCCATCTAGGAGGTTTGTTTTCTTTTCCTTTATTTTGTTAAAATATACAGAATTTTTAAAATCTGATTACATTATTTCATAGTTGTAAGTATTTCACCTTTATGCAAAACCAATGCAAAGAACAAAATGTAAGTTTAAAATCTAACCAGTGAATGACAATGTAGCTATTCTCAGACACAACTGATCTAATACTGTTATCAGAGTCACCTAATTGTTGAATTTTGCAGGTGATGTTATCTCTTTCACTTGCTAACCATTAAACTCACTGACCTCTCTTATTTTTATGTTCAACTCAGAGCATACCCTGATTATTATGAAGTCATCAAGCAGCCTATTGCCTTATCCAAAATCAGGTCTCAGATAAAGGTAAGAAAAATCAAACCATAGCTGCCGGTTACAGTTTGTAGGTGAGCCCTGTAACCAAAGAAGGTTATTTACTGTTTACCATGCATTTATCTTTAGACTGGCCAGTATGAAAGCCTTGAAGAATTGGAGAAAGATATGGATTTGTGCTTTCAAAATGCCCAAACGTACAATGAGCCCAACTCAATGCTTTACAAGGTATAATATTAACTGTGTAAAATTTTGTCTTATTATAAAACTTGAAATGTTTTTTTTTGTCTTCCAAATAATTAGTGCAACAATAACTCTGAGGTATACATTCTTAGTACATCAGTAATTCGGTGCATTGTTTAAGTGTTCTC
Source organism: Porites cylindrica (assembly GCA_964035525.1). Lineage (NCBI taxonomy): Eukaryota > Metazoa > Cnidaria > Anthozoa > Scleractinia > Poritidae > Porites > Porites cylindrica. Next base: position 25,320,585 of record OZ037786.1, on the reverse strand, counting down.
TCCCCACCCCTCCCCCTCCTCTCCACCATAGTCTATTCACCCACCCAATTTGTAACCTTGATTTTGTTTTACAGGATGCTCATAGAATGCAAGAACACATGAAGAAAAAGAAAGTAGAAGTGATGAAATACATGGAAGAGAAAGGAATTTCTTTGGAGGAATACAAGGTAGTGATTAAGCGTCTTTATGCTAGTAACTTCTAGTGATGTCAACTGTCAAGTGATAGTCTAGTCGTTTTCGAAGACAAGAAAATGCAGATGAAGAGTTTATAAAATGAAAGAGAATAAGGGTTTTGTCAATGTCACTGTCACACAGATGAGGTGAAAGCCCTCGGAGGGTGGTTACTTGCAAGGTTCTCTTGAAAAATAGTATACTGTAAGCTAAAAATAATATCACTGAATTTTTCTGCTGTGGTTATAACAAGTAATTTTGTCTCATAAGTGATTACGTTTAACTGATGAAGGAAAAATGTCTGTACTGTTCCCTTTTTTCATGTTTATTTTAGAGAAAAAAGAAACCCAAAAAAATGGAAACTGAACCATCAGCTGCAAAAGAGGAAGCTAGTGCCAGTGTTGTTTACAGAAAACCAAGAACTGAAGTCAGAAAACCCAAGAAGAGCAAAAAGACAGAAGAAGTTGATCCTATTGTGCTGAGGAAGAGGATGCGCCAGCTTTATAAAGCTGTGGTAAACTATCAGGTAATGTAAAACACATGTCAGCTTTATAATTTGGTTTCTCTGTCAGTAGCTCACTTATCATTATTTCATGGTTAATTGCTTCTGAACAGCGCTGTCACTAAGATTTCAAGTTGTCTGATATAATAATATTATGCATTTAGTAGGCAGGACATTGAACAGCTAGAAAGTTCCTTAATTGGTTCTACATAGTTCTCAATATTTCCTTTTTTCTCAGTGGTCTGAACATATCTATCTAATCTTTGTGGTTTTGTGGCTTTGTGTGTTCATATCTGTGTTGCAGGGTGATGCGCCAGTAAGCTTAAGGTTGGAGGTACTATGAGTTGATTCTAGGAACCAATGAGAATGTGGCATCTAAACATAATATTTCTAGAGGTCAAACAAATGCACTTTGAGACTGCCTTTTTGGTTCTTCACAATTTTTTCGTCTTTTATTACAGTTAAAGGTGTTTACAAGCATAACATTTAAATGTCTTTATGATTCAAACACTGCATACAATGATACAGATGTTTAAGAGTTTATATTTTAGTGTGGGTGCTGCTTCAAGACATTTATAACCTAATTCGGCTTTCTCGAATGGTACAACGTATGTACTTTGCTCCAGATTGAAAATCGCAAATCGTGTAGTCTGACGCCAGTGGCACATGTGTATCCGATTTAGGATAAAAAGGGTAGATTCTTGGTAGGGTTACACTGAGGCTTTCAAAATAGCTCATGTGTATTGAACATGCCTAGTATGTTGTTCTTTATGAAAGGAGCTAGGGGTAATGTTTATGGGAACCAGGGGAGCCCCCAGCCCTTACTGACAGCCTTGAGGAACAATGTAAATGGCAATTAATAGAAAAACCCTTTAAATCCTTGTAGGATGAAAATGGAAGATACCTTTCGGCAATATTTGTGGAACTTCCCTCAGCACAGGTTTGGTGCTTTTCAGTTGTGTTTTTATATTAAGCCTATCTGTAGCTGCTTCAAACTAACAGCTTAAAGTGAAAGGTTGTTGATGACATATTTATATGACCATGTTCTTTAACTAGGATTACCCAGATTATTATCAAGTGATATCGGAACCTGTCTGCTTGAGCCAGATCGAGAACAACATAAGAGATAACAAGGTAATTGATTGTTATGCTGTGAGATCTACAGTAGCCTGACAAAACAGCCAACATTTAATGACACTACCACTAGTTTCCCCCCCCCCCCCCCCCCCAAATTACGTCTGAGAAATGAGCATAGAAATTCCATACTGCTGACACATCACTACCCAGATTGATTGGTTGGCCATGTGGGAAATTTGATTCAGCCAATCAGAAGCACTACCCAGATCTGGGTAGTGGTGCATCATCAGTATGGAATTTCTGTGCTCGTTTCTCAGATGTCATTTGGCGGGGAAACCAGTGGTAGCGTCGCGAAATGTCAGCGGTTTTCTCAGGTTAGATCTACAGATGTATTTATAAGTATGAATTCAGGCCTACTATAGATATTTTTAAGGGAATAAAGTGGACAAACCTTAACATGTAGATGTGCCTCATTTGTAGCTTTGAACAATTTTTACAGTCATGTGGACCTAGATAATGAAACAATAAAACTTACCTGTTTAGAAAATTTTAAACACTCTGTTTAGAAATTGCCTTCTAGATTTTATGCATTGTAATTGTTTAAGTACTATTAGTAGTTTTGAATCCTTTTTTAGCTTTTGTATTTTTAATTCTTTATTATGTAAATAGTTTTTATTACTTTTAAATTTTTCACATGACCACATCAGCATTGCTGTAATCTTATTGTGTATAAATAAATGCTTTACTTACTTACTTACCTATTACATCCAGATTTATGATAGTCATCATTATGGTCCTTAATAGTTTAGGACTGGATAACATTCACTTGCCTCTTGTTTTGTGAACTTATAACAATGACGCGATCTTTTTTTTTATTTCTTTATTCATTGCCACAGTATTCTGGTGAGGAGGATCTGATGCTAGATTTTGAAGTTATGTTTGACAATGCCAGATATTATAATGAAGAGGCGTCTCAAGTCTTCCAGGTTCAGTCCTCATCTTACTGATTCTTTTACTTTAGATTTTCATTATTGTTATTGCTTGGAAAGTCCACTGCTAGGTAACTCTACCTGTTTGGATAAATGAGCTTTAAGTGCTAATGTCATCCCCCGAAAGTCTTGGTTTTCCTTTCACAAGAGAAAAACAAAAAGGTGATAACTAGGCATTGATCATGCTGTTTACACATTTTTTAACATTCATGCTATTCAAGACATACGTTTTTATGTTCTGTAAAATGTTATGAAGTAATAGCAAAAAATTATTATGAAGATGGTAAATGATTGCGCCAAATATCTGGAAACTTTGGTTGTGGAATTGTTATCCTGTTGCAGGTCTGATCTTTTGTCTTGTATTATATAGGATGCCTGTACTCTGGAGAAAGTGTTGAGAAAGAAAAGAAAGTCACTTGGTCCAGTTTACCCAGGTTTTTATACATTAGAACATTGTCTGATTATGTGTATGTCTGTCAGCATCATAACATTTCCCTTGTAAACTGGGTTATTCTTGATTATTTGCTGACTGGGGATCTGTAATGTAATTGGCATGGTTTTTCAACAGTTACTTCAACAGAGGGAGGCACATCAGCTGGTCAGACAGTACCTGCCAAACAAGCAACACCCACAAAGTCTGGCAGAATATCGTAAGTTGCACCTACCTTACATTAAGTTTTGTTCATTACTTGCATGGGGGAAACTGGAGATAATATCTGAAAAATTCTAAAAGTAATAATTATCGTTTGTTCCATTCCATAAGGTCAAGTTTAAATATTTGTCAGACACCAACTGACTGATTGCCTGATTATTTGATTTTTTTTCTTACAGCACATCATTCATTTTGAAAAGTTATTGTGAGGTTATATAACTTAATGAATGTCTTGTCAAGTGTAAATTAGAGGGTAGTGTTAGACTCAAGTGCAAAGGAAGTGATGTTGTAATTTGCACCAGACAGTGGTCAGTGGGAACAGACTGCCTTCTGTTCAATACCACTCCACTTGGCTGAAGACTATTACTACTGTATGTGATCCTCTCGTGCAAACATTTCTAAATGCCTTTACTGTGTAAATGCCTTTCTAAATGCCTTTTACTGTGTTTATTACTGGTAAGAGTCACATTGAAGAAGTATCCAGAACAGCAAATTTGTGTTGTATAACATATCCCCCCGAGCCCACTATTGTAGGCCTACATTGTTATCATGTTGGAAATTTTTTGTAGATCTTCACCTGTGTCAGCTAAGAAGTACAGCCATGTACCATCAGCAACAAATGAGTTAAAAGAGCTCTGTCGAGAACTGTTTAATGCTGTTAAAGACTGCACTGTAAGTTATTTTAGTTTTTTTTGGAATCATCGTTTTCCTTATCATTAGTGATTGGCATTATCAGGCAAATTTTTTTACTCCAGAAAATTGCGTTAAACCTTACCCTTCAGGGCCGAGTTGTTCAAAGCTGGGTTAAGATAACCCAGGGTTAGTGCGAGATTTGAATTCAGATATGAAAGCTTAAAAATCATTTCAGTTTTAATTCTTTTTGTCTACAAGTTGATTATTGAAGGCTTTAAAAATAACAGAGAAAATTATCCGAGAAAATGCTTTTAAACACAAGAAAAAGAAACCCGGGTTAAATTTAACCTCGGGTTAAGCGCTAATCGGCCTTCGAACAACTGGGCCCAGATGGTTACATTAATTATTTTAGTGTGTCAGTAAATGTTACAAGTACATTGTACAGTGTCTAGATCTCTTAACTTAATATGCTTGTTATGATATGTTGCTGTCGTTGTTACTCTTAGGACAGCCATGGAAGACAACTTTGTCTCATTTTCCAGAAGCTGCCTTCAAGAGCGGTGAGTAAACTGGGAAATGTACTTTGTCAGGGATCAATAAATGGAAAGCAAGAAATAAATAAACATCTCACTTTTGGACTGGATCCCAGGGCTGTCAAAACCTTTTTAAGTGGCAGGCTGATAATGAATAGTAGGCAGCTTTGGAACTTGCACCAAAGGCACAAGTTCTTGAGGGCCAAAGCATCTACGGACATTTTGGAATTTAGAGTCTTGGAAATTCCATTTCCAGTGGTTTGAAGACATATTTCTCCACCGCAAATGCCATGTTGCTTCGTCAGAATACACGCAAGACTGGGAACAATGCCGTCAAAATGTCCCAGGCATTTCATGACACCGCATGGTTCAAATGTTTCACAGATCTAACCTGTTTAAATATACACTCAATGTCATTCATCATCATTATTCAATGGTATTTTTTTTGTAAGCAGTGATGGTGGAAGGAGATGAAAGTAGCTGGCTAAGAATGACTAACTAGCCGGCGGTTTTGGCCGGCTACTGGCCCTTGTTGACAGCCCTGGGATCCTCAAAACTTGGGTGATTAAACTTAAAGTAATATAGCTTCCTTATCAGGCAAGCTGATTTTCTTTCAGTTAATGGCTACAATTTTGGTGTTTTATTTATTTATTTTTTTTGTTAGGAATACCCAGACTATTACACACTCATAAAGAAGCCTATAGACATGTCCAAGATAAACACTAAACTGTATGGAGATCAGTACCAGACCTTGGATGATTTCATGTCAGACTTTCAACTCATGTTTGATAATGCTTGTCGATATAATGAGCCTGACTCACAGGTTTATAAGGTACAGTGATCCGTTCATAAAATATTTTGACTATCTTATTTTCCAAAATAAGACTGACAACTTTTTACACTTTTTGGCAGCAAGGGTGGCACAGTGGTGACAACGCTCACCTCCCACCTTGGGTTAGAATCCTGGGGTCAACACCACATGTGCTCCCAGAGGTTTTTCTGGGGGTACTCTGATTTTTCCGCTGTCCTTAAACACCAACCCTTTTAAAATAATTCCAATTCAATCTGGAACATGGACAAATTTCAACGAAATCTAAAGAACTCCGAAGTGCTCCATTGGTAAACAAATTACAATTTACAATAAACTTTTTTTGTTATTTGTCAAATCGAAAGCATTCGTCAAAAAAGACCCAAAGTGACTTTTGATTGTTCATGTAAGTAGCATTCAGACTTATCAGTAAATAATCAAGAGTCGATTACTGCTAATACTCAGTGGGTAAATTTATCCATGACTCATCAATGCTACACAAAATTTTAAGACTGCGTCAGCATTAGCTGAGTCAGTAGGGTACTAGCCTGCAGAGTAGAATGTTACAGGTTTGATTCCCTGGGTCGGACCAATGTTCAGGGTCTCAATAACTGAGAAATTAAGGTACTGCTATTGCTATGCAAATGAATACACCTTTCCATGGCTCTGATAACCATGCAGCAGAGAACATAATAACAATGTACTCAATTAATACTTTTGTGCTAAATACTTATACGTGGACACTAGGGATCACAAGGGATATGTGTTTCCCAGGTGGGGGAACACATATCACTAGGGATATGTGTTTCCCAGGTGGGGGAACACATATCACTAGGGATATGTGTTTCCCAGGTGGGTGAACACATATCACGAGGGATATGTGTTTCCCAGGTGGGGGAACACATATCACTAGGGATATGTGTTTCCCAGGTGGGTGAACACATATCACTAGGGATATGTGTTTCCCAGGTGGGTGAACACATATCACTAGGGATATGTGTTTCCCATGTGGGGGAACACATATCACTAGGGATATGTGTTTCCCAGGTGGGTGAACACATATCACTAGGGATATGTGTTTCCCAGGTGGGTGAACACATATCACTAGGGATATGTGTTTCCCAGGTGGGTGAACACATATCACTAGGGATATGTGTTTCCCAGGTGGGGAAACACATATCACTAGGGATATGTGTTTCCCAGGTGGGGGAACACATATCACTAGAGATATGTGTTTCCCAGGTGGGAGAACACATATCCCTAGGGATATGTGTTTCCCAGGTGGGGGAACACATTTGACAAGGGATATGTGTTTTGCAGGTGGGGGAACACATTTCACTAGGGATATGTGTTTCCCATGTGGGGGAACACATTTCACTAGGGATATGTGTTTCCCAGGTTGGGGAACACATATCACTAGGGATATGTGTTTCCTAGGTGGGGGAACACATTTCACTAGGGATATGTGTTTCCCAGGTGGGGGAACACATTTCACTAGGGATATGTGTTTCCAAGGTGGGGGAACACATTTCACCCACATTTCACATTATCCCCCATTTGTAAATTAACGTCAAAACTGGTGTACTAAAAGTTGTTTTAATTAAGGAGTAATTTTATGTTTTCTTTTTTTGATGGGTAGTGTTAGGATTGCTGTTTGATTTTTTGCAGGATTCTTTGAGTCTTGCAAGAGAACTTTTGAGGAAGAAAGTAGAGCTTGTTGGTAAGTTATTTAACACATAAAATTATAGTAGGCAAGTCCTCTGAGCAAGAATAGGAATGCTGATTATGAAAGATTATAGGGGAATTGGTTATCTCTATTTATAGTTAGACAATGTAAGTAAATATTTGTGGGGAAGTGATGTTGTAATTTGCGCCAGACAGTGGTCAGTGGGAACAGACTGCCTTCTGTTTAATACCACTCCACTTGACTGAAGACTATTACTTCTGTATCTGATCCTCAAAATCGATAACCGGAGTTAATACCATCAACTGAACTTTGACTCTGAAGGTGACCTACCATACTGGTTGTCATCAGTCACTGTCAACAACAGTCCTATTCAGGATTATGATCACCCGGACGATCATACTTCACCTACAATGAATGTTACCAGTCCTTGATAAGGATCTCTCGATGTGAACACTAGTAACATTTCTTTGGTATGCTCACAATTATCCTTGCCATATTGTAACGTTTTGATGATTTTTTTTACTCTTTATGCCTTCTGTAGAGTGACAAATGTACTTTTTATGTAATTAACAGTCCAGTTAGCTGGATTAAGGCATGATTTGTAGATTTTCTCCTTTCTGATCAGGTGAAGAGAGCAAAGTGCCCAACATGCAGGATGTAGTTCGCAAACTTCTCAATGCACTCTACCAGTCTATTATGAATCACGTGGTAAGATGTATTTTTAATTGAAGGCCTGTGACATGAAACTGCCTTCAAAAAATTCACGCAAAATACCATTGAAGTTTTCCAGGTACTTGTTGGACCTATTTGTCAGAAAAGAAAAATGCTCTGATTAGAATTGAAGGACACTTTTGATTTCGAGAATAATGACAGTGTATTTAACATCAAGTCACACTGAATAAAGACCAACACCCAAGGCATTTGACCTTGTTGGACTTGCAAAGAATTCTCTAACTTAAACAACAATAACAACAAAACTATTGTGTATCTTGACCAAAAACTTTTTCTTCTCTTCAGCTAGAAGGTGACCAGAAAATGGCTTGACTAACTTGAAACAGCACCAGCATTTTGAACAAAATCTCCAAGGTCGAATGAGTTAATTAATGATATCTTTCCAATCTCAAATCAACAACATCATCTAAAAATAATGTCTTCATTTATTACATTGGAGTTTTTCTTTTTTTGAATAATGATCCGTTGTTAATGTCTGGTCTGTTGTGTTGCTTTAAGGATGAGGAAGGGCGCTGTTTTAGTGATTCATTAACAGAATTATCTGTTCTTCAAGGAGGTGGTAGCAAGTATGTACATTGTCTTTCAGACATTTATTCATGTTTTCAAAAACCTTGCTTTGTAACTCAGATAACATTGACGTAATTACATCAGTATTTATCAGTTTTCTAATTGCACCGTGTTTAATGTACAATGTCATTTATCCTATAACTCTAGACGCTTGTCGCTGATCAGTATTGGAGAAGCGCTCAGAAAGGTACGGGAAAGAATCTGCGTCTAAATTATCCACGTTATTGAACTTTTTTGGTTAATTCACACAAAATAAAGGATTTAAAATTCACTTATGTATTTCTTTTCCAGGGCCAATACCGCAGGCTGGACAGATTTCAAGAAGACGTTTTTGCAGTTTTGGAGAAAGCCAGGGAAATAAGTCGGTCAGATTCTGAGGTGAGTTGGCAATAGTTATTGACACCCATGGTTAACAACAACAAGTGGTAACAATATTATTACTGATAGAGATTGAAATTCCTATTCACGTTATTTGTGTTAGACAATGATACAGCAACCTTGTTCCCAGGTTTAGAGAACTCTGGGAACGAGTTTGATGATACAGCTGCCATAAAACCAATATTTTGAAAAAGTTGTTGTCACTCTACCAGCTGATGGCATAAAAATAATCAAGATATTGAGTGTGTGTGTATTAACGCTATTATGATGTCATGTGAAGTAATTTTCAACAGAAGTAATATCAAGTTTGATTTTTCCTAGATGTATGATGATGCTGTTGAGTTACAGCAGTTGTTTCTGAGCCAAAGGGACAAACTTTGTAAAGATGGTGAGAGGTTTGTGTCTCCAGCTCTTGTTATCATCAAAAGACACTTGTCTCAGGAGCTGGATGAGGAAAGAAAAACCAAAGCTGAAGCAGAGGCTAAAGAAGATGCCAAGCAACAGGCCACACAGCAGACACAGGTGATCAGTTAAGACATGTTTGATTTATGGCCTTTCAGAATAAGGTTTTCTCTGCTTAAAACATTTGTCTTAGAAGGAGTGACATTTGGTGGATGCCTGACGTGCAGGGCAAGCATTTTTGGAGGGAGGGGGAAGTGAGCACTAGTATTCACTAGAGTGTCTTTCGCCTCTGTCACATGTTCAGCTCTCCCCAATCTTTCTCTACCTTTAAAATCAAAGATGATGACCATATATAGGAAAAGTCCAAAAAAAAAAAAATTACTTAGCACCCTGTTGCTTGAAGAATAGGCGAATACGTTTAATGAAAACTACTGATTACTGAAAGCACAACTGATTGGGATAGGGGTACAAAAAGAGAAATTACGAGATGATAGGGGCAACTTTTTTTTTTAAACTGTAATAACAATTATAGCTGTGTTGAAGGAGTAATATGCTTCAAATCATGTTACAGGTACCAGTCAGTGATGATGCATGTCAACAGGAGATGACCTACAGAGAATTTCAAATCCATGTTGGGGATTTTGTCCTTGTAGAACCAAGGTAATTACTCTTAGTTTAAACAAATCTTCAGAAGAATGGTCAAGTGATGAGCAATCTTGGCAGCTATGGCCTCATAACACTTCAGTAGAATTATTACTGTAGTAGGTTAAATCCATTCTCAGTCTAAACTAGACGTGAGTATACATTGTTTTATTTAGGTTTTCCTTGTTTCATGGCCCTAAAATTGACCGAAGAAAACTACGGTTTAACCTTAGAACAGATTTTGTGACAACATAACCATTGACGACTAGAGGGGAAACTGGGGCCAAAGGAAGCTGGAAACATGTACACATCACTCAATCCAAAAGATTATGAAACCCTTTAGCTCTTTAACCTGTCGAGGTCACATTTTCAATGTGGCATAACTTTAAAAGTTTTTTTGAGATACTCCTTATGATTGACGCTAACAACTCTACAAATTTCTCAGTTTAATGAGTATTTCTTCATCTTCCAGGGAAGAGAAACTCCAGCCGCATGTTGTGTGTGTTGAGAAACTTTATAAGGATGACAGTGGTGAACAGGTAAAGAATTGTTCCAAGTCTCTTGGGATAAACTAGGAATATATTATAACAGGCTTTTCCTTCTCTGTTTTTGTTAGAGACTGACGTGAATTAATTATTCGTTTCTTGCTCTCTGTCGTTATGATATATTCCTACTAATTCACAATACACACTGTATTATGCAATGCTCATATATTTCACGGGACTTCCAGCTTGGGGATTTTTAAACACTTCTTTTCAATCTTGGTACTCTGAAAAATTCTGGAGTGCTTATATAACACAACAATAAAAAAGTGCTTGATGTGATTGATGTGCTTGATGTGCTTGACTTTAACTATCTCTCCATCATCAGTGGCTGTTTGGGACCTGGTTCTATCGACCTGAGGAAACATTCCACACTGCCACCAGGAAATTCTTAGAAAAGGTAAGAGCACCTCTATGCAGGCTGCTTCATGTACCAACAGTATTTTGTACCAATGATTTTTAATGGCGAGTTCTTTCAAATTCTTGTCACTGGGGTGATAATAGTCTCCCACACAGACATTCTTAGGGCTTCGTCCCATGTTCCTGCCCTTGGAACTTCTAAATGGGTCACTAGCTAGGGTGATTACAGACAAACTATAATACTATGATGCCATTGTTATTTGCCCTTTCAGGAATTGTTTAAGAGTGACTACTGTGCATGTTCTAAACTGAGTCGAGTGATGGGGAAATGCCATGTCATGTTTGTTAAAGACTACTTCAAACAAAAACCCGAGGTATAATTCTGTTGGTATTATAATTTTGTGACAGAAGGCCAAAAACAGCACTTATCAAGGGAAAGGCTTATCAATGTAGCTTCTGTACAGTATTGGAATCTTTTGTCAACAAACGAAGATCTCAATATCAGTGATACGTGTATGAGAATATACCGGGCAGTAAATATCTAGAATTATGTCTATAAGTGAAGTAGCTGTTTCTTTTACATCACAACAACACCAATTAAAAGGAGCTCTCATTTATTTTTTTTATAGTTTATTGTTATGTGTCATTTCTTTTGCAGAACTTCAAAGATGAGGACGTGTTTGTGTGTGAATCAAGGTACAATGTGAAGACGAAGACTTTCAAGAAGACAAAGGTAAAAGTCTCTTCTGTACAGCTTCTGTATTCTGTCTCTTGTCTCATGGCCTTGGAAACTTTTTATCATCAGTAAGACCCGTTACTGACTGAGTCACAGAGCTATAATGGTTAACATGTTTCATTACACAGATTAATCATGATTTAGCTTCAGTTTTTAATTTTGTGTTCTTTTTTTAAGGTTTGGTCTGTTCCTCGATCAAATGTCACTCTTGTTACCAGAGAAGAACCTTTACAACCCAAGCGAGTGCCCTCTGTTTTTGCTGATAACAAAGAAAACAGAGTGCAGCCAATGGAAACTGAAGTGGAGGGTCAAATTCATGAGGATGTGAAGAAGGTGAGCATGGTTTAAACACTCCAGTCCTAAGGTTAAACATTTTAGTAAACTCTGAGTTTGTAAAAAATGAAAAGCCAGGATTTACCTCCAAAATATACATGCTGTCGTTCAATTTTTTTTGCTGTAATGCAAATTATATTTTCATACATTGCCATCTGATAAAAGAAAACAAAGGAGCATAAAATTTTTAGCAAAGGTAAGATTAAACAAAAAAACATGCATTAATTCATCAAACCTTCCAGCTATTTATCTTTTCTTCTGCTCCCCTCTTCTTCGTCTGTTTCTTTCCTGTTTCCTCTTTTCTTCGTTCGTCGTTTCTTTTCGTCATTTATTTATTTATTTATTGCCAACAAGGCAGCCGAGCTAAGAAGCGAGGTTGACTCGGCGGCAGAATTATAACGCCGCGCAATGTAGGCAAAAACTCTCAAATTCTGCGTAACCCTCTAAAATTTGCATTTTTGACCATATTTGGGTGTAAGTAAGACGCCATATTTGGGTAGTGACATCATGGTCTTGTATTTACAACACGTGGTTCAAGATTGGGTGATTCAGTGTGCAGCTGTTCGTTGTCTGTTCAAGAAGGCCTAACTGGTGAGCAAGCTTTAATACGATTTCTAGTTTGAAAGGGCAATTAGTGCTCTGGTTTGCTTTATAAATTGTGTTTAAAGCAGCAGCTGATCAAGGAATAGGGTTTTACGCTCAAATTTTTGTCAGAACTAGCTTGTTCTTTGCAGCGCCTTTACACTGAGGTAGCGTGTTCGCTTCTCGACTCAGAACCAGGGTTTTCAGTGTTCTCTTTTCCTTTGTGAATTGAATTTTAAGCGGTAGTTGATCAAGGCATAGGGTTATATTCTCAAAACTTATATCAAAACCAGCATGTTCTTCGCAGGTCGACTTACATTGAGCCAGTCCTCACCTTCCGTGAGGAAAGCAACGTATTTGCGGACCTAATATTTTAGAATTTATTTATGCCTTTCGAGAGATTTTGTCAACCTGTATGTTTGTTTGCTGCTCAATTTGCTTTTAGACAGCCCAAAACTCCCGTGAGGATTGCAACGAATTTGCGGACCTTTTGTTTTGAACACTATCATTATGCCTTTCAAGACACTCTTTGTCCTGTGACACTCGCTCATTAGATCTTTGTATTTTATTCAAGTTTATATTTTTATACCTCTGATACATTCCGTCCCATTCTTGCGCGCTTTTCACACATTTTACTTTACACCATATTTTTTCTTATGTATATTACCATGCTAAATACTTTTCTTATCCCTGATGACGCTCTTGCTCGGAATTTAATGATGATTTTTAATTTCAGCAGTCAAAGGCCTCATTTGAACTATATTTTTCTTTCTAACGTTTATAGCTTTGATACAATGGAATTTGCCATGAAACACAAGTGCTAACTTGCTCATATTTACCAACAAAGCTTCAAGCCATGTTGTTATTGTCTAATAAAAGTGAAAGCCTAGAATGTGCCTAAGTTGTTGTTTTGAAGTTGGGTGCCATCCTTTTCTATAGCGGAATCCATTTTAGACCTCTAATATTAAGAAAAAAAAAATATCTCGAATAACGAATTCGCCTCGTTGTTACTTGCCGGAAGGTACCCCTAGTATATTTAATTAACCTCCTTTTCTTGCCTGTGATCTGGGTTTCCCACAAATGTCTGAGACAAAGATGACCATTAATGCATTACTTTTATTAGCAGAGAAATTTACTTTTATGCCTGAGTGCTTTATATTTAACTAGAATGTTATCCTGGAGTCACCTCAAAATGCAGAGGAGGGATGTACATACTACGAACAGTTTTGTGTCAGGGATACTCCTTATAAACTTGGTGAGTAGTCAGTCTGTTGCATTTTCTCTCTAACTTTATTCAGCCTTTAATGTCTCTCCCAGGCATGCACATGTGAAACTGAGTCAGCCTTAAGACATTTAAAAATATTTTTGTCGTCATAACAGTCATGAGTTCATGTTACAAGTGAGTCATTCTCCCCTTGTAAGGTAATCCAAGACAGTCTCGGTTTCCACATGCCAAGTACTGGATTCCGTGAGCATGGAACTTGGATTCCAGATTCCAATCGCTAGCGGAATTCTGGATTCCTTGAGCTGAATTCCGGATTCCAAAGCAAAGTATTCCAGATTCTGGAAAAATTGTGGCTTTCGGAATCTGACTTACCTTGTATGGGGTAAGGTAATGCTCAATTTGTGGGCAACATTGACAGATTGTTAATATATTAATAAACAACAAGGCTGCAGTGATAAGTTACAAACTCCTTTTTGTCCTTCTCAGGTGACTGCATATATGTAAGGTCAGATGAGGGTTATTTGTGTATGGCCAGGATTGATAAATTATGGACAGATAGAAGGTATGTAATGACCTATATGTCTAGCAACGTTTGTTGTGAACACAACGCCTCTGGCATAATCGTGCTGGTTGGTGTAACAAATGTAATGAACACTCCTTAACTTTTCTCTGTTATTGATTTTTGTACCTTTCCCCAATCCATGACGCAGTCTTTGTGAAACTTGAGGATAATAAGAGACGTAAGAATAAAATGTTTGTTTCATTTTAGCGGTCAAACGTGGTTCCATGGTCCATGGTTTATAAGTCCAGCCGACACTCAGCATCTTCCTAGCAGAATGTTTTATGAAAAAGAAGTATTTCTGAGTTCTCTGGAGGAAACTATACCTGTTGCAAGCATTGCGGGCAAATGCTGTGTTCTGCCATTCAGGGAATATGTCAGATGTAAGATTATTTCTTTCTTTCTTTCTTTGCTTTTTCTTTGCTTTATGTAACTGGGGAAAGAAGGATCAATTACTGCTAGAATGATGTTTTATTAGACCCGGTTCAGACGCCGTTCTTTTCATGTGCTGAGCCTAATTCGAATTAGGGCCGAGCGACCCAAATTATTTAGATCGGCTGAATGATTCAGACGCCGATCTTAATTCCACCAAGTGAGTCTTCTGAAGAAGTACAACAAAATGATAAGTTCTTGCATCAACTGGAAACTTGGAAAAATAATCCGAGCCCCAGATAGGATTCGAACCCACAACCCTCCGTGATCTAGTCGGATGCTCTAACCACAGAGCTACTGAATACTCGATCAAGAGCAGTCACATAGTCAAACCAAGACAAGCACGTTGATTCATAACTGCATCACGTAGTCACATTAAGGCATATCGTACATGCAACCATCTAGCCACCAAGTGAGTCTTTTTGTAGAAGTACAACAGCATGATACGTTTTTGCATCAAATGGAAATTAAAAATCAATTTCAGTCGAACAAAATTCAAAAGGAGAAAAATGCTCGTTTCGGTCAAAGTGCTTGCAAAAGACGTTATTATAATTTATGCATTAGGTTCGGGACATGAAAAGTTCAACGTCTGAATCAAAGCTATTCCAAAGTCACTCTAAAGGCGGAATTCTGGGCGAGCTAGGCGTGAAAAACGGCTGAGCCTTTCCATATTGAAGTAGGCGTTCCTAATTGATTCAGACGTCAAACTTTTCATTAAAATTCAGTGTATTAGGTTCTGCTCGTGAAAAGGTCGGCTTCTGAACCGGACGTTAGCATGAACAATCGGGGTCGTGGCGATAACTGAAAAGCAGAGATTAACAGTATCCTCCCTGCATTCTTTCAATGTAGTGAGGGTCTCTTGATTCCGTTATTCATTGACGGACGGACTGACTAACTAACTGACTGACTGACGGACGGACGGACTGACTGACTGACTGACTGACTGACTGACTGACTGACTGACTGACTGACGGACGGACTAACTAACTGACTGACTGACTGACTGACTGACTGACCCAAACAATGAGATTGACGTAGTGGTTTTGTTGCTGATAGGTCGCCCTACAGAGATACCTGAGAAAGACATTTACCTCAATGAAGCTCGCTATGATGAAGAGGAGGGACAATTCCGAAAACTGAAAGGATTGAAGGTGCTTTGAAGTTTGACGGAAATATATTCATGAATAAATTACTCGTGAACAAATGAATAAATAGGCTGTTCAGTCGAAAATGTTTGGTTTTACCAGAAGAGTGGATCTGGCTCAAAAATTCTTGTCGTCAAACAGGCAAACAAGGTAGTGAGGTTAATTCAAAATTGGTTATCGTAGGGGGTTTCAAAAATTGTCGTTTTGGAAAAGCAGTAATCATTTTTCAAAGCAAATCACACTGACACCTTTCGTCTGTAACCTCCCCATCCACGCTTCTACACCACAGCACTTTGGTTCGATGAAAAAATCTACACTTTCTGAACAATTTCTGAAAGGTTTGACTCCTTTTCTGTTATTTTACTCTGCTACTTTTGTTTTTCTCCTTATTTCCTCGTTTATAGCGTTACACCCTGACTGTCACTGTTCAAGAGGATGAATACTATTTCTTTGAAAAACCAATCACACCTGGAAAGGTTAGTACCTCAGTAAACGGTACAGATCGAATTATTGGGTTAGTTAGTTAGTAATTTTGTTAAAAATTTAAATTAACTTGTTTGTTAATGATGGCTTTTATAGGCGCCGTCTCCTCTGTTGATTGAAGACATGGATCAGTTAGAAGATGAACGTAGTCATTCTCCTGCTCTGAGCTCTGGTGATGGTGCAACTGGTGATAGTAGCAAAGTAAGTCTTTAATATTTATATTTATTTCGTACCTCGATCTTGAAACGTTAATAGTAACCAGCAACTAGTTTGCCATTACCACTTAAACCCTATGTTAAACTGTTGAGATTTGGTGAGATTACACTTGTCAATTGGTCACAACGTCTCCTTGCCAGATGACCTCGCAGCTCTGGGAAGACCTCACGGGATTGGTCGGGAAAACAATGAACAAACAAAGTTAACAATGGAACCGAGCCCGAAAACAAAAGATCTGCGACCCATAGGGGTCCAATTAAATAAGAGGTTCTAAAGAGCTGCAAGACTACTGTGGAAGATCATTAATAGCTGAAAAATAGCTGAAATCTCAGATTTTTAAACTTCTTAACGTGTATAAAATCATTGCAGTTATATACACAATATAAGCAGTTGCAAAAAGAAAGCATTAATGTGGTACATTTGGTAGCGCTTCTGTAAAATGAGACGCGTACAACTTGCTTTTCATTTCGTTTCCATTTTAGAAGGTGAAGAAGCCACGAAGTCAGTCAGGTTACCTTGTGTTCTCTCATGAGATGAGAGCCTCCATTAGAAAGGAACATCCAGAATATGCATTTGGTGAAATAAGTCGCATTATTGGAGTTGAGGTAATCCCCACAACAGCCTAAACTGTCATGCGTAAAAAATACCTCAATACCCTTTAATGTAGGTGCAAGCGCATTTCTATTCCAGTCTCCTTTGTATCAATGAAAAAGGAACTTAACTTTATTTTAGCTAGATTAAGCGTAAGCTGATCCCGAGTATTCCAAATCCATGATCAAAGGCGATTAAAATTGTTTAATCTACGCAAGGAGTAGCCCGCTGAAGGAAGGGCACTGTGCTCTCTGATTGGAGCGGAGAGAGGACATTTTTTTATTCGCCAGGGCTTCCGTCCTTCTTCCTCACTTCCCGCACATGCTTTCGATCAACTATGGCTCAAAAGAAAAATAAGAGACTGCTTACAGTCTAGAGTTACGATATCTTGCGAGTGTTGTCACGAGACAAGACTTAATGGTTATGTTAGTTTAAGATCGGGCGTCGCAATTTCTGGGCGAGGTCTTCTTTCTTTACTCGCCTTTCTCTAACATTGTCCGTTAAAGACATGTTAGTTGAAGACCGGTTCGCTGGAAATGACCCTTTATATGTAGTGTTGAAAAGAAGTTTGCTGTGGTACTGAAGAGTTTGTAATATTGTGTTGCTGTCTAGTGGCGTAACATGAGTACACAGAAGAAAGCAGAGTATGAAGCACGTGCTCAAATGCAGCCTACTCCGACTGAATCAGAGGTAAGCTAGTCTGACGTGGGGACAATTTTATAAAACTTTTACACTTGTAATTTACAAGTGTAGCCATTGTTTAAGAGCCTGAAAACAACAGCTACACTTGTAAATTACATTTGCAAAAGTTTTATTAAATTAACCCCTGAATACTGCCGGCAATTGACTCAGTATAGTCATGCTCCAGGCATTCAGATAGTTGGCAGCGGCGCCAAGGAAAGAAAGCCTGGGAAGGAAGAGGGGGACTGGGGAGTGTGGCCAGGGAACCGCGCCCAACTATCTGGGCGCCTGGAACAGGCTATGTCATTTTAAAGTAAGTTCTTTGAATGTGTTATTTTGTAAATCGCTGTAAATTATGTGAGGTATTTTAAAAAAATTCTCTGACTTGGAGTTGAGATCTCAGTCATTTTCATAAACGGCTTAATTGGGAGTTTGGTTAACAATGTGAAGTATATACCCTTGCTTTTTTTATTTTACCGATCAAGGGACAGCATTCCCGAAAAGTCACGGTGTTTCAAGCCATTATCAGTTTGCTAGAAGATGGTTATACCTACAGCCAGCAAATGTAACTATTGAGTAATATCCCGGCATCTTTTTTTATTGAGCAGTCAACTGAGAGCCCCAGCAGCCAGGTGTTACCAAGTGGTCCTGTTCTTGCTTATGAGTGCTTATGGAGAGGCTGTGATTATCAGTATGAAGACCTTCAAGAACTCAAGATACATCTGTTAGACAGCACTTGCCATCTCAGAAAATCAGGTACAGTTTTTTCTATTTTCAACCATTTTCTTTTTTTCCGGTTG
The DNA here is from genome assembly GCA_964035525.1 of Porites cylindrica. Taxonomy (NCBI): domain Eukaryota; kingdom Metazoa; phylum Cnidaria; class Anthozoa; order Scleractinia; family Poritidae; genus Porites; species Porites cylindrica. The sequence goes on along the minus strand of OZ037786.1, from coordinate 25,302,127 downwards.
ATTTCCTTACCGGACATAAGGAATAATCCGGCCGAAGCCCGATGAAAAGTTTTTTCGGAAGAAAGAAAGCAGTTAAAGAAAATTCCCACTTAATCTTTAAAAGCGAATTTCTTGCGTTGCTATTTCGATGTCACGGCGTCGTGATCAAGGGTTTTTTTAATTGGCCAGCCACTTTAAGAGTTGTACGTTGAATGCATCTGATAACTGGCAATACACCAATACGTTATTGCTTATTTTAGTAGAATAAATCTAGTAGCCTCGTAGTTTCCGACCGCATTTCACGGTCATTCGGTGCGTTTCGTCACACGAGCTCGCTGTGGACACGTGACAAGAGTGAAGGGGTGCCCTGACCTTTTTGTATATTAATGTTCATCGAAACCTTTTAGAGAATAGGTGATTGCTCCAGCGAAAAAGCTGACGTTCAGATATGTTTTGTTGTACAGAGGATGGATTTTTTCATTGTTTATGGACTACTTGCATGAGGGAACGACGAGGAATGAGGTAATCTACAAACCGCTCTGTAGGTCGTTAATGCGCATGCCCCGTGTGTGTTAGTATTTTGGTTTGCGATACACTGGAAAGCCTTCTTTTGTCGAAGCTCCTCTATATGTGAGCTGTTCGTAAGGTTGAATGTTGAAATGCACTCAGTATGCATTTGAAAGTTCGTCATTCGAAGACTGCGCTGCTCGGTGCATGCTTTCACATCTTGTAGCCTTTGTGTAGCTAATTGTTGCTGGCGCATCAGTATTATTTATAATTATTTATTTAATATCATTTACTTACAGAATAAGCGATATACTTAGCGTGCTTTGATTTGCTAATAGTTACTCACATTAATACACCTTTCCTAAACAAAACTGAGGTTTACTCTTCTGGAAGCTTAGGAGTACTGGAAATAAGCTCACATAACACTCATCTTTGACTTTTTTTTCCGGTAAGTTGTTCATAGTCATAAAACCAGAACTCATGGGAAAGGTGTTTTTTGTTAATCGTTTCTCACGAAGTCGTGAATTTAATATAAAATACATGGCGCCCATAGAGGTATACTCTTAGCTATTTTTCTCCGGCAGGCCGTTTAACGCCAGTTCCAAGTTATTCCGCCATTGCAGAGAGGTGCACCTTGTTGGAAACCCAAAACCAATCACCCAACAGCAAAGAAGCAAGTAAGTTGACTGTGTGTCTACGGTTCTACTTAGTAACATCATCAGAATCAATAATATAATGATATTTTTCCTTGTCGGAACATTCGCGACTTTGTTCTATTCGAGTATAGTTTGTTTGTTGTGGTTAATAAATAGAACAGAGGCCCACTGCTTCCAGTACTTTGTCCTTGACGTTGAAAGGGATCAACGGATTTTGCAGGCTTGTTCAACCCCGTGTTACCTCAGGGTTACTGTGCCGTTGCCCTAATTTTACCCCAGGGTCATGGTTACCTGGTGATCTAGTTGTTGACCCTTCAGACTTCGCGTTATTTCCTTGGAAAAGAAGTTTGTTGTACTTCGTCTCTCTACTCCCAAGTGTAAAAGTAGGTACTTGCGATACTTAAGGGTGAGGAAGATCAGCAATCAGGATGGGTACGGTCTCACTCGACTTCGCCCTTGTATTACCCTAGGCCAACTTCGTCCCCAGGGATCTCGCCAACCTGTCCCGTAAGAGAAACCGTGGGAACGAAGTTGACCCCGGGCGTACTCTTAACTGTAGTTTTCTAGTTTTGTCGTTCATTTCCCGGATTAAGAGAATGTAAATAACATACCACCATTCGGACACAACTGTTAGGCTGACTGCACTTCTCATTTGTGGTTACTTCTGCAGGAACTATTTTCCAAAACACCAGGCAGCAGCCATGGTTGTAGCTACTTCTGAACCACCAGCAACTCAACGCAGCACAAGCACTCCTATGACTGCCAGTGGTCCTTCAGCTGGTCCTAATGGCGTAACAGCACACATGTTGGGTATGCTCTCTTCAGGAAATCAGTTTTCTCAAACAGCCACTCACATCCAAGGAAATGCTGCTGTAGCCAATCAAGGAGCTTACATGGGAGGACGGCTAACACCTCAAGCGATGCAGCAAGGTAAACACAATATGAACAGTGGTGCTGAACAAATGAATGTTTTCCAAAAGCGTGCGCTTCCATTGGTTACTTTGTGGTCACATTACAAATAACAAGGAAGCTGTTTCCTGCCAAAAAGGAATGAAGACCGTTGCAAAATGTATGAAGACCAATGCACTGTTACCCGCGATAGCTGACCAGTAGTCTGTTCATATTGGACTTAGTTATGTTCATAAAAAGTTAATTGATGTGTAAATTTTAACCCATTGTGTTGATGATATGTAGCCCTATACCAAGGTAACAGTGGAGTGAGTGGAATAACACAGAATACCCAACAGGCAGCAGCAATGTTACAAAGACAGATGAACATGGCAGTGCAGCAACAACCAACACAACAAACCACAGGTACAACAGGCATTTGAGAGAAACTCAGCCCAGCCCTTGATATGACATCAACGCTCCAACAATGTGAAGGACTTAATTTCTTTTGATTTGTAACAGTCTCTTTGTAATATCTGATTGATTACTGCAGTGACTACTTATTGGGGCTTTAAAGTTGTTGAATAGCGCCTAGTTTACATGATTACAGACATCCTTTAATACTCCTTTGAATCTGCAAAGTTTCAAGCGTTTAGACGTCATTACTACAGTGACAATCTTAAGCGGTATAAACCATGGAAACTTGTTGGCTATTTGTTTTTTTGTTTTTTTTTGCAGTAACATTGACAGATTTTGACGTTTCTGGTGAAGTTTCTTGGAAAATAATGCGGGAGAGAAAAGAAAACAAATTGCGCCGCCATTACGTCATTTCCACGTCGTAAATTCTCATCAACCATAGCTCTCGACCAATCAGCGCGCGAAAAACTTTTCCGTTATTGTAAAATTTACAATGCATCATTGCGCATATGCCACCTATCCATAGTCCCGGCGCGCAATACGTAGAATCACACCTGAACCCAGTGAAATAGCATCATCTCCCACCAGTCTGTCTCCTGTAGCTCTGTGGTAGGGCATGTCACGGACTAAAAAACATACTTTGTCGTGAATATACAATGTGGCTGATAAAAAAAATTGAGATCGTCTATGTTACAATGTGCCTTCTCTTCTTGTTGCTGTATAGGTCAGGTTGGGGGCTTACAGGTCCAGCAGCAGCAGTACAGCCCTGCACAACAGCAGCAGCAGTTTAACTTTCAACAGCAAATTAACCAGATTAACACTATACAACAACAGCAGCAACAGCAACAGCAGCAGCAACATTACGCCCAGCAGATCCAGCAACAACAGCAGCAACAAGTGATGGCAGCGCAAGCTGCTGTCGTGACGCAACCTCTGCCACCACCCCCTAAGGAAACGGTAAGATGACCGCCTCAAAATGATATCACATCGCTAAATAAGTATAGGCCAAGGACAGATAACCCTTTGGCGCTTTCAATTTATGATACTCGTGCAATGAATGCAAATTTTTTGTCTTTACAAGTCACTGTGTTTCGTTCAGGAACAAAGCCATAAATTTCTTAGGGAATGATAGCCCTAAGTTGAATTGACCCAGTACACGTTGCAAATACAAAGGAACCCATTTTGTTCTCCTGGAATCAACGTCTGTCACCTTGTCTCCCACTTCTCTATGTTTTGTGATCGCAAGGAGAAAGTCCTGTTTTACCCAGTTTTTAAACAGTTTTGTTCCTTTATGTAGCGATAAAACTGTTATTTTGTGTAGTTTCGTAGAACCTGATTTTAAAAGCCTTACACTGTGACAACCACAATGGGTCTAGACTAGAAAAAAAAGCCGTAAATCGGTACATTAAATATTTACTCTTAGCAAGAAACGCACCTAGCAGAAGGACTGCCAAATTTAAAATTACACTGTTTCATTAATGTTCGCTTGCAATCTGTTAAACTTGTTCTCATTTCCTTTACAGCCTGCTCCCATATTTCTTCCCCCACCCCCCAAGCCACAAAGACTTCACCACTCAGACGCCTATCTCAGGTACATCGAGGGCCTTCGTGATGGAAGCCCACACATGAGCAACTGGAACCAGGCGCGCAAACCAGACGTCTCCACTATGACCCCTCAACAAGTGGCCCAGTTACCGGTCCACTGGTTGGGATGCGGTTATGGAGACTACAACAATGCTGTTGATGCTCTGTGGGCCTTGAGAGATCACATGATGAGGGATGCACTGACACTTTCCAGGGTAGCAGAAACTTAGTTTAAGACGAAGAAAAGGAAACAGTTCTTTGTTTTGGCAGATTTATCTGCAGTGTTGCGTGGTTCATTTATTTATTTCTTGTCGGGCTGACATTCTGAAGAGAAATGCAGTTTTCGAAAAACCTCTATTATTCAACTTGTTGTTTTTAGAGACAGTTCTCTTCGCACTGTGTTACAATGACGGTTGCAATACGCTTTCCTGGAGTTTAGGTCGTGTTGCGAATTGTGGGAAATGCGTGTTGTAACACCGTTCATCATAGTTACTTTTTAAGCTCCGTTTAATTTTGTCACCTTAAGTTCTTTTTTAAGTTAGTTATAGCTCATTCCATTTTGGTCTCGAGTGTATCCGTTTCATGTTTGTTCGTTGAAATGCCATAGACAAACCTTGATCTTTGAGCTTATATTTTAGCAGTCTGTGCAGGTTACTAAGCTGTCCAGTTACTGCTAAATAATCGAGGCGATCTATTTCCTTCAACGACTTTAAACAGAGGCCATCTCGTAGCGTTATTGTTATTTGATTGACATTCATGTTCTTTTCCTTGGAGTAAAGTTTGAGGTATAAAAGCAAGTAGCAGGTGGGGTAGTATGTTTGGTTGTTTAAAAAGTTAAACTGATGAGTGGTCACGTGAAGATTGTTTTGGAATCGAAGGTACTCGCTGCCGCGCCGCAGGTAGTCTATACGCTGTATGAAGCGCCTGTTTTTGTTCTGGCAAACTTCAATATTTCTTGATACCTTTGTGTTTAATCCTAGTTAACCTTCTGTATAAACAATAAATCTTGTTCATTGTTACTTGGAGCTATATTAATTTTGTAATTAACCGTTTGATTTTCCTTCGATTCTATTGGATGCAACTCGTCATATGGCACTACACGTCACATAGTCTCGTCCCCAGGCCTCCTCTTTGCTATTACGCGGTGCTCGTTGTCTCTTAGGAAAGCGAATGCACTTTGGTTCTCAACCTTCCCATGAAGACCCGCGCTGTCTGTTGTCCGTGAGACGGAGGGGCCTGGGGACGAAGCATGCAAGTCTGGAGGGAGAAGGAGAGAGGGAAACTCTGAGCCAGCAAACAAAAGTTCATTAAAGTGGCTCAAATGTTACGAGAATACTAAATAGATATTAAGGTGGCTGAACACAGTTTTGCGGGCGGTCAGCGGGTAACTAGCGTGACAGCGCGTGTTTTAAATTAGACAAACAAACGTGGCGGTGAAGAAAGCAGTGGTACACAGAAGACGATTTCTCAAAGTATACGCATTAGAATTTGGTGAGATTTGGTAGAGTTTTTACTTTTATCGTATTTTAAATAATGAGAACTTTAACATGGAAGTTAAACAGACTAATTTTGTGACACATTTAATAATTACAGTACCATTATATTATTGATTATCGAAAATCCCGTCTGTTAAAATTTGGTCAAATAAGTTTCAAATGGTAATGATTAATTATAGTAAGCTGTGTGCTAGTTTATTGGAAAATCTATTGGGCGAATTTTATGTAAACTGAGCAAAAGTGAAATTTTAAGGTTGTATTCAATCGTTCATGTTGCCATGGAAACTATGAAAACCTCAAATTTTACGTGTCAATCAAAATCTTTCATCAGTATATTTTTCAATTGCCAAGTTTCAGCTTGTGAGCTGCTACCTTTCTCTTGCCATGATTTGGCAAATGACACATACTCATAAACTGCCAAAACTGTGTTCAGACACCTTAACAAGAAACACTCGAACGATATCAATTGTCTGTGAAAGAAAAACTTCCGTTCATATCACGAACCTTCCGAGGAGCTGTCCAGACAACTTTCAAGAAAATTCTAAATAGAGGTAAGTGTGATATTTTTTTGGAAATATGTTGAAAGAATACTCAAAAAGTTAACCTGGATGTTAAAACCCCAAATGCTTTTTGCTTCCAGTTTTAAAGATCCAGAGGATTTGTTAGGGCATCCCACCATCATTTATTTTGTTAGTTCCCGGATCTTTGGGAAAGTAGTAAGGGAGTATTGGGTAAGTGTGGTCCATAGTAATCTTTATCCGTTAAATCAGTCGGTCGGATACTTACAACTGTGATGTCTTCACAACAGCGTTTTTATTATTCTCAGATTTTGCCAGTGGTGACCACTGAGTAAACATTTTTCCGTATCTGAAGCTTTGCCATAGCGTTGTTTTCTTAGAAAGGAAACTTTGCTTCATTGAGTCCTTTTGTTTGTTTGTTTGTTTCCCCAAGTGAATAACTGAGTACCAGCGACATATTCTTGGGGTTAACGCTGCATCCCATTCACTGAGGTAGGGTAGGGGGGAGAGGTGGTAGGCATTCAGAATTCGTAATGCCTCGACTTTGAGTTGACCGGGCCAAGTCTCTCCACGAAGGCCAATTGTTGGCGTACTCCCAGGGTTGTAACTCTAAGCTACAAACGAGTTAAATTTCTCAGAGACTATTCAGCAAGTTCATTTGATGTTAAGATAACTCTCCTCCGAGTAAGACTTGACAATATTTCATTGCCTTCCATTACGAGTTTCTGGAAAAGGAAATTAAATTTTTTGTAAAATTTCGCCTAACACTGTGTCAAAGCTAACTATTTGTCCCGAAACTTAGGCCAGATTATCATTATTCCCGTACGAAATAAAAAAAGTAATGCCGAATAGTTATATCTATGTTGTTGTTTGAATTGTCGAAATAGAATCAATATTTAGCTAATAACAACTGGTTTGAACCAGAGGCAGGAACTCATTTAAACTGAGTCGGCTCAGTCAGTGCAAAGACAAACTGACACCTCTCACGTTTGGTCCGCTTAGATTCCTAACAGCCACCAACATCACTACTTAACTACGACTTTATTGATTAACCACATCCGAAACGGCTCAGTAGACTGAGCTTCCTTCCATTAGCTTAAGATACAACTTACTGTGATTCTGTTGATGACAACCACTCAAGTCGGAGAAACGTCAGTTGCTCAGCTCACCTGCCTTGCACTGAATCAGAGTCCTATTCAGGGCTATTCTCAATATGACAATCATATTCAACCCATTAAAATAACCCATCAGTTATTTAATTGCGAAATTTTCATTTTTTTATTTTCGTCTTGCCATTGTTATCGTACGCGCATTAATTGATTGTAACAACAAAATTCAGAAGTTTGCACGTAACTTCTACTTCGCATCATTCCCGCGCTTCCACTGAAGATTTTTGCGTTTTTCTTTCCATTTTTTTTTCATATCCCATTGTATATAAATGTATTTTATATTTATATAGATAGATATATGTATATTTCAGTCTTTTGCGACTAATGAAGGGCAGTTTAAGTAGCCCGTATAAAGAATAAAAAAGGGAGATTAGGAAAACCAATCATCCTGCTCAAGCCACGCCTCGCAGGCTGTTGAGATTCAGGTTATATTGATAGAATAACTGTTTAATATCTCCTTTGGTTAGCGAAAAATCAAGCCTGAAGAAACGCTCAAATGCATATAACTGGTAAGTTCTCCCTTAAGTGAAATGTATAAGGTTTCTCAATAGCGATAAAAAGAAATCAAAGCGATTTGAAAAGGGAAATTTCGAGGAAATGATTCAGACTGTGAATTGTTTTTAGGCTTTCTTGAGTGATAAGATAACGCTTAAAGCAAATAAATTCAAAAGAGCTCAATTTATCTTTTATTCTAAGGTTTGAATTGCATTGCAATCAGTAACACTTCTGCGTTATTGAAGGAAAAATAACTGACATATTATTAGACTTATAGGTTTAAATAGGTGCTTTAGTATTCAGTCACTCAAATTAGTTTTTTTAACCCAAATTTTTGCTGTTGCTAGTGTATTTCAGTTACTGAACCATATCCCTTAATACTTTTATTACCGACTTGGTTGTGGAAATGTTTTGTAAAAAGTAGATAAAACATTTCGATTGAATTTTATCGTGGATCATTAACTATCAGCTCAGTCTACCTTTGAACGCCTCAAGAAGCTCTCAAAGTGTTTTCCTGTAAAATTCTATCAGGAAAAAAGCATTTCTTTTCATCTTAAGTGAGCTTTAATTCTACCAAAGTCAGTTAAGTGAAAGAGCACAATAGCTGCCGACTCTATTCAGTTGGACTCTTGAAGTGCTGAATTGCAGAAATAGGTGACAAGTCTTATTGTGTGGGGGACTATGATTGCGAGTGCCATTTCAAAGAAAGCTTTCTTCACGCTGTCGTCAACATTGAAAAAACTGACAAGAAGTTTAATTACATGGAAATTTTAAACCAACCAACGCTCGACGGCAGATGTTTGCCGAAAGCAAGTGCGAAAACGTATTCGAACCTGTGGTCGCCATAGAGGATATTGCAGGCACAAAACAAAACGCCTTAAACTTGATAAAAAAACAGAAATGACGAGTTAAAAAAAAACTTTTGACTGCTTTGTAAATGAACATGACAAAATTTGAGGTTTTTCAGTGAACAACGTAGGTAATTAAATATTGATGAAAAATTTATCTGTAAGCCATGCAATAATTAGACAAGTTTTCTTACTATCTTTTTGATGTTACAACCGTGGCATATGATGTTATCACCGTGGCAAAACCATCGTTTCTATTTGTTGTGGTTTGCCTACTTTTTAAGTTGTGTCGGATTTACTTAGATCGGCAATCAGTATTGATTATAGACCATAAAGGCTTAAGCTCGCGTCAGAAACCAATATAATCGTAAATAATGCCGAAGTTAACCACCCAAACATGATAATTTCATTTAATGGCTATTTCCTTCGTTTTGTGTTGAGACAATTTTAATCGCCCTTCTACTGTTTCCGATCGGAGAGATATCTCTGCGCCCATAATTATATCCGCTGATATGGTACCCTGAGGTACAGAACGAAGGTGAATCGTCGACGCGAATGAAACTAATAATAATGAAACTTGTTCAAACACAGCAATTTATCATACATTACTTTCCCACAAGTAATTTTTGACGTAGTTTATGTCAATAGTGTACCTGTGCTAAAATTGTTGTATTGTTGGTTTTTGGAAACTTTAACTGGTTGACGTTTGTCTCTTTTTCACTACAGTTGTATTTATAACGAGGTGAATCTTGTTTTCAAATCAACTTTGATGAAGTCATATTATTACAGGTTATTTTTACTTCAGTGACAAGACGCAGATAAATCTTTTGTCAAATAAAGTATTATTCGCGAATAAATGAAAAGCTGTATTTAATCTGACTTTGTTTGTACAATGTACACTGTTCTGCAGTCAGTACGTGGCTGATTACTTATGCTAGGAAATTGCGCTTTCAAGCATAAAGTTCTAAATAACATGAACATTTATTTCCACGCAATACCACAATAAAGCTTTGCAACATAATACACAACACTGTATGACTAAGGAGTGCTGCTTTGTGTCAAACCACGGAATTCAAAGTTATTTGATCTTGACGGGCGTAGCTTCTTTTACTGTAACACGGAATCATCATGTACAATTCGGTGCGAAAGTCTTGTTTCAAAAAGGTGTACAACATTGGGTTTATAAATGAGGTGGAGAAACGCAAAAAGTCGAAAACTAAGAGCCAATCCAGTGGCAGTGCATAGAAAACGTCCTGACTGAGGTACTCCTGGAATAACATTAAGTACCATGTGGACCAACAGCATGTAAATATACCAAGCATCAGAGCGAAAATTGTGATGGCGCGTTTTTCAGCGACCAAATGTTTGCCCCGCGTGCTGCCACCGCCACACGACTCGTGAAGGTGGTTTATTTTTCGGATCTGCTGAGCCTGGTGACGAATTACGCAGAACATTCGTGCGTAGAAAAACAGCATAAGCGCTAGGGGTACCAACAGACACAGCACCACTCCAATGATATTATAGATGAGGCCCCATCGTATCTTGGTCGGATTGAGGGAGGTGAAGTCATCGAATTCCTGCCAAGCGAGTTGTATGAGCGCCATGAAGAGAGAAAATATCCATACAGCGCTAATAAGGGTCAGAATTCTCCTCTTGGTGATCATCATCATGTAGTTGAACGGGAATATCACTGACACATACCTTTCCGCTGTGATGATCAGAATATGGTAGATTGTTGACACTGCGATGAATCTGTAAACTGCCGCCGCGGAAATGCAAAGCCCGGAGAAACTCTGATATCCGACAAGTGCGTTACATGCTGTGTTCATCGGTATTCCTAACAGACCCATCATAAGATCAGAAACACTCAGGCTTACAAGAAGTAAGTTAGTCTTGGTACGCAGAGGTCTTCTTCGCACAAAAAGTACGAGAACCAAGATGTTAATGGCGATAATCAAAAAGCTAAGAACAATTAAACAAGAATCGTAGCTTAAGTCGAAGAAGCTTTCATGCGACAGGTTGTCGGCCGCTTGATGCGAGGTAGAATTGTTTTGCTTTATCATGATTTTCCTTTCCCTGACTCACTCCGGCTTTCTATCTGCGTCTTTTAACAGTGAAGTATACACAGACTGACTGTCCCGTGTGGTCTAATGATTGCATACCAGCTATTAATTTGATTTGACCAATGGCGCTGCAGAACGAAGTTGAAGCCTTTTATGTAAACACCTTTTTTGTAATCGAAGTTAATGAGAAGTAGCAATCCTCTCGAGGATTGCTTAAGTGACAGGACAAATTGATTTTGATTAACGAACTGCGCTCAAATCAGTAATAATTAATTTAAACTGGAATGACTGCATTGTTTCCCTTTGTATATTCTGTGTGTTACTGAAAAAGTTAATGGATCAGGCGTGCGTCGTGTAGGTTTATTGTAAAGGTTCAGAGCGGATGAAGTGCATTCGGTCTGAATCGTTAACGATGATTTCCTCGTAAAATATGACAGAACTAATGCTAAACCATTTTAACAGTCGCCGCAAATATCACAATTTCTTTCCTATTTAACTGCCGCCAGTTTTTAGTCATAATAGCAAAAGCAATCATGAAGATGTCGTAACTACCTGACAAGTCTTTTGTTTAATAATCCAGGTGCTTGATGCAACTTATCTCAACCGCAAAAGTACAATGAAGAATATTTATTAGTACAAAGCAGTGTATCCACAAATGAGTTGTTTCAAATCAAATGGCAACATTTTTTTCTTATCGAGTTACATTCAACGCGCGCCAACTGATCTGCCTTTTGAATTAATTTTTAAAATCTTTTAAAGGTTGACAGAGGGTGAGAATGAAATATATTTTGAATTTCTTTTTGCGTGCATTCCCTAATCACAACGAATTTACTATTGTCATCCATTTAAAAATTACCTACAAAGTTATAACTTGAGTTTTATCGTAAATACTTCCGTAGCAAAAAAAAATACATCTATGTACTGTACGTATTATGAAAAAGAAAAGAAAACCTACAGCAGCGTTGGTTGGGACAGGAATTGAATGCGTCTGAAAGCACTTCTATAAAGATGACAGTGTAATCTGGTGATTCAGAGATTCAAGTGTTTAAATGCCTCAGGGCCGGCCAGTTTCTTAAAATCCCTGGAAACTTTTTGGGCCCGAAATGAATCACCTATTCTAAATGAACCCGAGCGCGGGTTCTAGCTAACAAACGAGTCCATCAACTGCAGAAATATTGAAACCTCGAACTTGAATATGAACATCAACGGTTATTTAGGTCCATACAGATCTACATCTACATATTCATTCATTTTGTCGGTAAAATCTTTACGCAATCTTTATCGCAACAACTATAGTGAAAAATTAAAATATATACTGGGAAATAACAGAAGTAAACATGTAAATAAGTCATATCTCTAAGTAAAAATAATCGAAAATAAAGATTAAATTTAAGCGTTTGTTCACACCTCTGCGCTGCCACGAAAATCATACCGGATACGACCTCTGATCACACTACCGACCACACTCTAGAACGGTTATGGCGACGCGATTCTGAAACGGATCGAAGCTGCACCCGGCCCCCAACGGCAAAATAACCTCTCGACAACGGTCAGTTTTTTTCAGTGACTGACGAAAAAGTCAAAAATGGGCATGAAGTTTTATCTGTATGACGCGTCTATGATTAATCGCAAAATCGTATTTTGATTGTGCTCTGTCTATACTGCTGCAGTAAGCAAAAATTGTCTACAAACAACACTTGACGAATGCCTGCATGCGAAATACCACAACAAGCATGTTGCCGGTTCCACGAAAAAATAGTCATATCACACGCCTACCCATGTCCCCATAACGGCACCTCTGCCGCACTACTGCCACTTTCTTCTGTCCCCAGGGTGACTGTTGTGGAGAGGTTCGACTGCACTTTGGTGCAGTGATAACACCTGCTGTATTCGGCCCGTCAAGGAATCAAATAAGTAGCAGCGAGGACCGGAATCCACTGAGACGGAAGTAAATAGTACATGTAAGGAGAGTGAGAAGTTAAACACTTTGAGCAACAAACCCCTCGGCCAACCGTGCCGGTACGATGTTTATTGTCTGAACGACTTGCGCCGAGCCAAGCCGTTGCTGTTCATACCGGATAGCGTTTCGTGGTTTTATCTTTGTTTGAGGCTACTTTTTAGGGTGTTTTCGCCATGTTTTGTCAATGGTTTTAGTCCGACTTCTACTGGCGTTTTTAGCCAGGTTTTGTCTACGATTTAGGTTGCTTAATAGTCTGCTTCGGTGTTTATGCCTACTTTTTAGGCTTTTTGGGACTGTTTTATGGGGGTTTTAGGCAGCTGTTTAGGCTTTTTTATAGCGGTTTTAGGCTGACTTTTAGGCTGTTTTAGACTGTTTTTATAGCGGTTTCAGGCTGATTTTTATGCTTTTTTAAACTTTTTTGTAACTGTTTTGGGCTGATGTTAAGGCTGTTTTTGAAACTTTTTATGGCTGTTTTAGGCTGCTTTTTAAGCTCTTTCCGACTTTGTTTATCGGTGTTTGAGGTTTTTATTTTTTTAAGGTTTTAGACTGTTTCATAGGGGTTTTAGGCTGCTTTTTAGCCTGTTTTGGACTGTTTTTATAGGCGTTTTAGACTTATTTTTTGGCTGTTCAAGACTGTTTCATAGGAGTTTTAGGCTGCTTTTTAGCCTGTTTTGGACTGTTTTTATAGGCGTTTTAGACTTATTTTTTGATGTTTTAGACTGTTTCATAGGAGTTTTAAGCTGCATTTTGGCCTGTTTTGGACTGTTTTTATAGGCGTTGTAGGCTTATTTTTAGGCTGTTTGAGACTGTTTCATAGGGGTTTTAGGCTGCTTTTTAGCCTGTTTTGGACTGTTTTTATAGGCGTTGTGGGCTTATTTTTAGCCTGTTTTAGACTGTTTCATAGGGGTTTTAGGCTGCTTTTTAGCCTGTTTTGGACTGTTTTTATAGGCGTTTTCGGCTTATCTTTTGGCTGTTTTAGACTGCTTTATAGGGGTTTTAGCCTGCTTTTTAGCCTGTTTTCAACTGTTTTTATAGGCGTTTTACGCTTATTTTTTGGCTGTTTTGGACTGCTTTATAGGGGTTTCAGGCTGCTTTTTAGCCTGTTTTGGACTGTTTTTATAGGCGTTTTAGACTTATTTTTTGGCTGTTCAAGACTGTTTCATAGGAGTTTTAGGCTGCTTTTTAGCCTGTTTTGGACTGTTTTTATAGGCGTTTTAGACTTATTTTTTGATGTTTTAGACTGTTTCATAGGAGTTTTAAGCTGCATTTTGGCCTGTTTTGGACTGTTTTTATAGGCGTTGTAGGCTTATTTTTAGGCTGTTTGAGACTGTTTCATAGGGGTTTTAGGCTGCTTTTTAGCCTGTTTTGGACTGTTTTTATAGGCGTTGTGGGCTTATTTTTAGCCTGTTTTAGACTGTTTCATAGGGGTTTTAGGCTGCTTTTTAGCCTGTTTTGGACTGTTTTTATAGGCGTTTTCGGCTTATCTTTTGGCTGTTTTAGACTGCTTTATAGGGGTTTTAGCCTGCTTTTTAGCCTGTTTTGAACTGTTTTTATAGGCGTTTTACGCTTATTTTTTGGCTGTTTTGGACTGCTTTATAGGGGTTTCAGGCTGCTTTTTAGCCTGTTTTGGACTGTTTTTATAGGCGTTTTAGGCTTATTTTTAGGCCGTTTTAGACTGTTTCATAGGGGTTTTAGGCCTGCTTTTTAGCCTGTTTTGGACTGTTTTTATAGGCGTTTTCGGCTTATTTTTTGGCTGTTTTAGACTGCTTTATAGGGGTTTTAGGCTGCTTTTTAGCCTGTTTTGGACTGTTTTTATAGGCGTTTTACGCTTATTTTTTGGCTGTTTTAGACTGCTTTATAGGGGTTTTAGGCTGCTTTTTAGCCTGTTTTGGACTGTTTTTATAGGCGTTTTACGCTTATTTTTAGGCTGTTTTAGACTGTTTCATAGGGGTTTTAGGCCTGCTTTTTAGCCTGTTTTGGACTGTTTTTATAGGCGTTTTCGGCTTATTTTTTGGCTGTTTTAGACTGCTTTATAGGGGTTTTAGGCTGCTTTTTAGCCTGTTTTGGACTGTTTTTATAGGCGTTGTGGGCTTATTTTTAGCCTGTTTTAGACTGTTTCATAGGGGTTTTAGGCCTGCTTTTTAGCCTGTTTTGGACTGTTTTTATAGGCGTTTTACACTTATTTTTTGGCTGTTTTAGACTGCTTTATAGGGGTTTTAGGCTGCTTTTTAGTCTGTTTTGGACTGTTTTTATAGGCGTTGTAGGCTTATTTTTAGGCTGTTTGAGACTGTTTGAAAGGGGTTTTAGGTTGCTTTTTAGTCTGTTTGGGACTGTTTTTATAGGCGTTGTAGGCTTATTTTTAGGCTGTTTGAGACTGTTTGAAAGGGGTTTTAGGTTGCTTTTTAGCCTGTTTTGGACTGTTTTTATAGGCGTTGTAGGCTTATTCTTAGGCTGTTTGAGACTGTTTGAAAGGGGTTTCAGGCTGCTTTTTTGCCTGTTTTGGACTGTTTTTATAGGCGTTTTAGGCTTATTTTTAGGCTGTTTTAGACTGTTTCATAGGGGTTTTAGGCCTGCTTTTTAGCCTGTTTTGGACTGTTTTTATAGGCGTTTTCGGTTTTTTTTTTGGCTGTTTTAGACTGCTTTATAGGGGTTTTAGGCTGCTTTTTAGCCTGTTTTGGACTGTTTTTATAGGCGCCGTTACGCTTATATTTTGGCTGTTTTAGACTGCTTTATAGGCGTTTTAGGCTGCTTTTTAGCCTGTTTTGGACTGTTTTTATAGGTGTTGTAGGCTTATTTTTAGGCTGTTTGAGACTGTTTGAAAGGGGTTTTAGGCTGCTTTTTAGCCTGTTTTGGACTGTTTTTATAGGCGTTTTAGGCTTATTTTTAGGCTGTTTGAGACTGTTTCATAGGGGTTTTAGGCTGCTTTTTAGCCTGTTTTTATCGGTGTTTGAGGCTTTTATTTTTTGACTGTTTTAGACTGCTTTAGAGGGGTTTTAGGCTGCTTTTTAGCCTGTTTAAGACTGTTTTTATAGGCGTTTTAGGCTTATTTTTAGGCTCTTTTAGACTGCTTTATAGGAGTTTTAGGCTCCTTTTCAACATTTTTTGACTGTTGTTATGAGTGTTTTAGGCTTAATTTTAGGGTGTCTTAATAGACTCTTTTAAGGGTGTTTTGGGCTGCCTTTTAGCCGGCTTTTTTAGACTATTTTTATAGTTGTTTTAGCCTGAGTTAAAGGCTGTTTTAGACTGTTTTGTCTGTGTTTTAGGCTGATTTTTAAGCTCTTTTAGAGTGTTTTTATAGCGGTTTTAGGCTGCTTTTTCGGCTGTTTTAGACATTTTTTATCGGGTGTTTTAAGCCGAGTTTTAGGGTGTTTCAGACTATTCTATAGATGTTTTAGACTGTTTTTATCGGTGTGTTAGGCTGCATTTCAGCCTGGCTTTGTCGTTGTTATAAGGTCGGACTACTTTTTTCGGGGTTTAAGTATTTTTCTAAAGCTTCTTTTTAGGATGTTTAAAGGCCGGCTCAGTCATAAGGCGGTTCTAATACATTGAATTAAGTATGAAAAGTTGGCCGTTTTAATCAATTAGGAACGCCCATTCAATTTGGAACGTATCTGTTGCTTTTCCCGCCCATCTCGAGCGGCGAGAATTTTGACTTTGGAACGGCTTTGCTTTGATTCAGACGCCGAACTTTCATGTGCAGAACCTAATGCATAAATCATAACCTATTTTGCAAACAGTTTAACCGAAATGAGGACATATTTTAGTCTTTTTGAATTTTATTTCCGAGAAAATAGCTTCGGCTCATAAAAACCTCGAGTCTTTTAAGCGTAATTTTTGTAATTATTTTCAATGTTGTTAAACTCTGAGCAGTTTTATATCTTTTAACAAAATCAAATGACTTTGTGACTAGTTTTTAGCGCTAACTTGTATAATCTTTTTAATAGTTCTTGGTGATCATTTAGGTTTTTAGGGTAGGGAATTTTTCTGTGGCTTTTCATCATTTTACACTTCTTTTTATCTTTTTGTATTTTCTATTTTCAGGACCTCTCTGAAAATCACCCTGTTGATAGAGTCTTCTGGTTAAAAAAATATTATTATTATTATTATTATTATTATTAATAATTCACATTTTTTAGTTTATAGACAGTTGTTTACATTTGCTCTGTTGAAAACCACCGGACCACCAAGAAGTCTTTTTTAACTATAGTTATACTAAATTTGTATTTAATTTTCAATTTGAGAAGAGTTTAATATAGTATGTTTTTTTGTTTTATTATTAATTCACTGGTTTGGAGATCTTTCCCATCATGTAAATCATGTAAATAATGTTTCCTGTTGTTTCATCAACTACGTTTTTCTAATTTTTCATTTCTAATAAATTGATAACCTGATCCGTGGCATCATCTCAGCCCTTTTTCAGTTTACCATTTTAAAAACGGTTTTAAGTGTCTTAAGTTTTTTTTTCTAATGAATTCAAGAATCGTTGCTACAAACTGAGACAAAAAGGAGACAAGATTTTAACAACAATTTATTTTCATCTTAGGAGACAAGGATTTCGCCGCATATTGTTGGTGATCTGATAACGTTACAGTATTTGATTAAAGAGCTTCCAAGAAAAGCATATGTTTGTTCCCTAGTGCTGATCGAGGGTTCTAAGAATTGGGATTCCACTCGATCTTTTTTGATAACAGACGATTTTATCACCAGGTATGTATTGTCTAATCAACTGAAACAAACCACTGAACTTAGGATAGTCGTATCTTCAGTAATAAGCCTCCCCGATTTTATATTAAGAAAGTCTAATTTGTGACATGCAGAAAAGGGCACTAAGTTTAATGACCAACGTTAATAACTAAGGTAGGAATGAAATCTCGTTTCGATAGTGGCATAGACTCCGGGAGTTATTAAACACTTATTACTTTGTCAGTGGAGGGTATCTCAACTTGTCACGTTCTTCCTAAAATAATTTAATGGCTATTCAAGCTCTTTCCTTGAAAACAACAGCAAAGGAAAGCAAGCTCGTTAGACTTTTTAAAAGCTGATATGAGTAGGACTAAATACAAAAGCACAGGAAGGCAGTATTATGCCACAGTAATTTAGAAACGTTAATGATTATTACAAGCCTTCACGCTTCATATTCTGTAAAAGTCTTGCTTCATCTTTAGCTACTACCAGCTTGGTTAAAAACACCTCACCTAATCACAGTTATTCTGGAATTCTTTGAGTAAGGGTGGTTTTTTTTTCTCTTTTTTGCCTCTCGAAATTTGGAAAGTGCATTTAATTGATTACTGATAAGAATAACATCCGTAATAAGAGGCACAGTAACATCCAATCATGTCAACGGCTGTCCTTTGGTCTTTAAATCCTTTGTTTTCAGGAAAACTCAATTGTTCGTCAAGCAGGGACGTCTCCTAAAGTGAAACATTAATTTTGATAACCGCTTTTCATTTTAAATTTCAAAGACTAAAATGCAATCGAGCTGATAGTAATGTTACTTCGCGTTAAAGTGAAGAGAGTGGATAAAGCTGTTATTCAAAGCAGGCACGGTAAGAAAAATGCTTTGTTAACACTGAAAATCAGTTAAAATCGCCTAGCGAATTCAAAAGAAACAGGCAAAACAAAGCTCGAGAACCTCCCATTTTTGTAAGAAAAAATGTTAAAAACTAAAAAAGAAAATCAGTGGACAAATACATTTCCGATCCTGAACTTTTGCAAATATAAAAAGAAACTGAACTGAATTATGACAATTGCAAAGTTAATGGTTAACTCTTTTAGAAAATCTTTACTACACTGAGGCATTTGACTAATACTTGTTCATAAATTCAAGCAACGGTGTTTGTAAAATAAGTCAGGTACCTAAACATGGGTACATTTGACTCCCGATAACTCGAACCAACCTCGATTTCCGCTGGATTTCCTTTATATATTTGACGTAATTTTACCCTCGATAACTCGAGCCTCCCGCTAACTCGAAGTAATTTTTGTTTCCCCTCAGATTCTTTCTATATAATTTTGCCCTCGATAACTCGAACCATGTTTTCAGCGCATGACAAGTCGGGGGGAAAGTCAGTGTAGTAAAGTCCGAAACAGAGAATTTATTTAAAAACAACCATGAAAATTCTTTGTCTTTACTTTTTTGTCACAGTGTCCATGTATATTAATAAACAGCTTTCGATGCTTAAATCCTTTTTCAAAATATCAATCTATATCTCTTGCTGCCCTTGAAGACGCTTGAAGTGAAGTCTGATCAGTTACGGTTTGATGATACTTGCCGCTTCCCTAGACATTTATTTGCTTATTTCCGGTTATTTGCTTCGAACTCCCGATAGTTCGAACTTCTTTCGATTTCCCTTGAAGGTTCGAGTTATCGGGAGTCGACTGTACTCAATAAATTGTGCACTTGTATTTGAAGTGTTTGAAGGAAATAGTAATATCTTTATCTTAAAAAGATGTTAATTTTCTATTGGACCAAAGTGGTAACGCCTTTCTTTTGATACGTTTTTGTATGGATTTTGAAGTCTTCAACAAAATCTATTAAAAGGGATTTTTTCGCTTGTGCAATTGACACTTTCATCTTAACTATGAGCACGAATCTGAAAAAAAAAGTGTTCACATAAAAAAAAAAGCCTTGGCAGTGTCCGAAGTCATCCACTTGAGGTACGAACAAGCATTTTCTAAAATTGTTTAGTTAAAGTGCTGGAGAAACAACCAATAAGACGTTTTCAGCAATATTTTCTTATACCAACGTGAAACCGATCTGCCTGTGTAATAAAAGTTAATGAAACAAGCTAATTGAAAGTAACTGTTATCATTTTCCTCCGCACGCTACGAATAGTAATTTACTAACTGCGGGTGACAGATATCTCCTCAAATAATCGGCTTTATTCATAAAGTTCGACTGTTGTTGTTCTCATCGAAAACTGATGGCTTGATTATTTGCCTATTAATTTCAGTGTAACGACGTCTCAGTTTAGAATTGTGTTCTAAAGAAAATCATTGAATATTTTATCAATAACTTTAGGGGTCGGTTCCGGACCACCAAGTTAAAAAGTGTCTTTTGGGGATTAGTGCTTGAACATGACAAATCTTCTCAATTTCTGGTAATTGAATGATCAATTCGGCATTCTTTCAACCAAATTTCTTGCCTTGTGAATCATAGCGCCTGAACTTCAAACTATTTCTTCTAGAAATATATGAAAAGGTTCAGAAAGTTGACAATCCCCCTCGTTGCCCGCCAACCAAAGCAATTGTCGGCCCTTTAAAAAAAAAGGGCAGCGTCAAGGAAATCACGCAAAAAAGCTTAATATTTCAATGGTTTTTGCACACATCGAGTAATTCTAGTTTGTACATTTTTACACATGAAAATTGCTAGAATTACTTCAAACAACGACAAGAGGAAATTGTAGACAAAGAACGATGCATAATAAGTTAGCACCAGTTTTATCTTCTTGTAATTAAACCTATAAAGCTGAAAGCGCCATACGACAAGAGATCGATGGCAGTAAAATTATGTTTTTCTTCGTCAAGATAGCCGTTTTAATTAAACTTGGTTACAATGGTTCACTTGGCGTGAATAAAACGGGATTTATTAGAGTTTTCAAAGCGTAACCAAAAAATCATTTGGTGTCGTCTCAACTGCCAATATCAAGGATAAGATCACCGGCGTCCATGGTTTCCGCCGGCCTATCTTAACTTCGGCAGGTTGCTTCACCGCCCGATTTTCACATAAAAACCTCTGGTACCCAAAGGAAGCTTTTCTAAAGATACAAAAAGAAAGTTTGACGTTTCCTTCAATTTGGAGAAATGATTATGAATTTTTTTTAGACTAATTAGGGTTAGATTAAAAAGCATTCCTGAGTAGCATGAGTTAGTTATCTTCTTATTTTTTTTAAAATTTCTTTCTCCATGACAACAACTACATTTGCATTACCGTGACCAGCGGGTTTTGATACAGATTTCACTTCCGTCTTAATATGCAGACGAGGACAAAAATATCATTTTCTTATTTTACTTAATTAGGCCCCTCAACCACAGAAAAAAATGTACTTTTACAAATCTATTTAACGTTAACCAGAATTATTATACTTCCATAACACATCTACTTCATTTGAACTTGTAAACCTTCATTAATCGTAACATCTACTTTCGTACACGGGAATACAAAATGTTTTTTCAAACAACAGACGCAATAGAAATCGACTTTGTCCTTTCAAGTCTGTCAACGTAAAATTTTCTTTTATTCATGTATAATATTATAATCGATAAAAAGATTTTAGGTTTTACAGCAAATCATGTTACAAATGTTTACACATTCGTTCCGTTTACATTATAGCACAAGACCTAAAAATCCTTCCGGCGGTGTTGAATATAACATTTGACTTATTTTCTTTAGCTGACTCGATCTCGGACTGTCTGTCAATACACGCCATAGCGAACATTTTAAATTCAGAGTAGTCAAGCTCCTGAAAAAAGAAGCAATCGACAGTTTAATTCTGTGAACTGCAAGTATAGTCCATGTGGCATAAATTTTCTCGAGAGTTCAAGTTTGCCGAAGATCAAAAGTTTTTGTGAGAAAAAGCAGAAATTTTATCTGATACTGGTAACGATAAGTTCCTGTCCAATATCTTAGTTAAAGTACTCGAGGTAAGGTAGTAGTCTGCAGTCAGTTAGTATGGACTACTTTCTTTTCACAAGGTTTTATTTCTTTTATGGCATCTGATTTTCGCACATTAGATCTCACGAATATTTTGCCCATGCAGTAAGTTTACTTGCGCGATTATTTTGCTTGCTTAGTCTGCCATTTTATAGTCATTGTCAAAATGAAAATTGATATAAACTGTTAGGCAACTTAATATTGGTTGATGGGGTTATAATGAGGGAGATAATCAGTGAACAAAACAAGGTGAGTGGATGGAAGGTGTATGAATGAATGGATGGAAATACACGTAATGAAAGTATGAGCTAAAGGAGTCCTCTTTTCGGTTGTTGCTGAGTATAGAATGGAGTGAAACAAAATGAGAAAAAAATGTATTGGAGGATTGGGGCAGCATGTATACAGTGAAAAGCGAATTTTCATGCGAGAAAAAGAATCGAGAAAATCGTTTAAGAAACCCATGCTATACCCTCGATCATCCTCAAGGAGAAAACCTGTAAAAACTTACCTGGTCGCCGGAAACATCAAATTCACTAAAGATTGTACGAATAGCTTCTCCCTGCAGATTGAACAGAAATCCAAAAGTCTCGAACTCGTAAGCGGAAATATTCCCGCTGCTATCTTCATCAAGAAGGTCAAACACAGTGCGTGAATGACGGTAAATGAAGTTCTTTTCTACTTTATCATGCACGGCGATCAAGATACAAATAAGGAGATAAAATTCATCAAAATCCATGGATCCTGATCCGTCCACATCTAGCATGTCGAACACTTTGTAAATTTGGTTGGTACTAAGATCAGTAGCAGTCTTCATAAAGGCACAAAACTGTACATCGTTGAGGGCCATTTCATCATGAACGTCGATCAGGCGAAATAGTTCCAGAATAATGCGAACATTCCTACCTACAACAGACACAGAGGTAGGACTTTTTAACTCTGAAATTATACAGTTGTATCTTACTTTCCCCGTTTAAAACTCAGTACAAAAAGTTGCCTACAAGGTCAGGCATTGTTTAATAAAAAGCGTTGATGTAGGAGAGGAATTAATAAAAACTTAACATCACTAACTTTCTTTATTTGAGGTTTACGTGATATTTTAACTTGACCAGTTCTTTTCCTATAAGAATATTGGAAATAATCTTCAAAAAAGAGAGGTAGCTAACACTACTAGAAACAACTTTCAAATGGATGACAAGCAAAGGAAACACTCTTTAAAAAAAACGCACATGCTAAATGAAGATTGTGATAGTCATGATAATGATAATGATAATGATAATGCTGACGACTACGATGGCGATATGATAATAGTGATGATGATAATGAAGAGGATGGGGAAGTAAACAGTATGAATACCAATGGAAAGGATCATTTGGTGTGTCTAATCTACACGGGAAGAAGAAAGGTTTTGTTTTTGCGGTAGATTTTTAATAATTATTTAAGTTAGTTTTTGATCAAAAAGCCATTTGCGAAGTTGACCAAGTTCAAGCTACCTCTTTATAAATTTTTGGGGTTTAATCGTCTGCGAATTTTGTCTCAGATATTAAGCAATCGGTTACTCAATGTCTTCTGACCATTGCATTATAATACAAAAATTGTCTTTCTCTCTTTCCGTCTCCTGCGCAGAAGTTCTCATCAACATATCATACATCATTGAAAATAGAATTAGCGCTCTTGGCCCCTTCTTCAGTGTAATATCCAACAGGGATCTTCAGCGACAGCAGCGCAACGTTGTTGAGATCGATTATTCCATCTCGTTTTAAAATGTAATATGTAGGCGGGTTTCCTGAGGGTAAATTCTTAGGAAGCGTTCACACTAGGTTCCTGGGCACCGTGCCTGCAGAGTACCGTACTCGCTGCTGGGTACTGGGTACTAACGTTAACTGACACCCTTTTTTCAAGTGCCCAGGCTAGAATTCGGGCGCGGTGCCGGCGGTCGGTGCTAGAGTACGACAAGGTCGAGGCCTTGTTCTCGGGCACAAAGGTAAGCACTGGGTCCCTTTATACACACCGTCTTTGTTAGTTCCTGTGGGGCAGTCTACTGCTTTGAACTCGCTGGAGTAATTATGTACACGGCCACATACCGGGCACTAAAGGTGTGAATACAACCCCATATTGTGCCCGGCCGGGCACCACGTGTGGACATTCCCTTAGGGACCAAACCCAAGTTTAAAAGGACCCGGAAAGAGAAATTCTTCGGCGAGTAAGTACGTCTGTCATAAGGGAATTGAACGTCGTAGCCGTGCAGCGAAGGCAAATAAATGTACAAAAAAGTCTCCTACACGTTTCCTCTTAGTTAGGAACCTACCGGGTATTAAACACTAACTGCAACACAAACTCTTTGAGGACAAAAATTTTTGAATATGCCACCGATGTGTATGCAATATTCGTTTCCCTCAAGAAGGGTGGAAACCACAGAGATCAATAGCCCATTTACAGTTGCCGGTGAAAACGAGGCTGGAGTTGACCTTGTTTTGATACAGCCCTTCCTGCTTTATTATGTATATCATGTCTTTCTTATGCTAACTAGTATTTTTTAAGCAAAATTTACATTAGAAAAGGATCGAGGTTTTTATCAAAACAAGGTCAACCTCAGCCTCACGTTCACTCAAAGGCTAGAACACTAAGCACACAACTGTAAACTGGCCTATTGACTTCTGAACTGTAACACCTACCTGTAAGCAAACAATAAGTTCTATCCAAATGCATATATTTAAGAATCTGTGAACGTATCTTCATTTTTATCTTTTCTCTTTCGCAACTTTTCGAAAAAGTAAACCATTAGGACTGAACACACGTCACAGAAGCGCTTATTGTGACGTTGTTTAGTAAGAACGCAAGAGCAAGTCTTTGTTTTTGTCCGCGTGTGCGTTACTGAGCGTTAAGTAGTACTTTGATAGACATGGAATACGAACAGTAATTTTTGTTTTTTTAAAGAAACCCATGACATCTAAAGTTGTCTGTAAAATGACGAAGTAGCCGAGTAGTATACTCTACAGTTTTCTCCTATAAGGAGAACTCTCCCAATAGCTGAGCTCCCACGAGCATTCCCCTTGGATGCACTAAAAAGTCAAAAAACGTCAATACAAGCTATTTTATCTCCGCGCGCACTTATCACAATTCTGCTACTTTGACGACTTCTTGTTCTTATAGGCAAATAACGCAATTAAAGAATGTGCCTACCCTTAGTGTGGATTTCCACTGTCGCGTAATTTTCAAGTATGTACGCACTAAAATTTTACGCGCGTCAATAAAATAGAGGTAATATATGGAAGATCACGCGTAAACGTAAAACGTGAGCGAGGTTTAAAGGTTGATTTCCACTGACGCGTTTTTGGCTACGAACGTCAAAGCACGTAATTGACTTAAATCACGTAAATAAAATAAAGGCACGAGATAAAAAGAGCTGAGCTTAAAAGAGAAGTTGAGTGAGGTTCAACTTTTACGCTTATGAGCGACCTTTCATGCCTTGCCTCCATTTTATTTGCGAACGTAAATTTTACGCACGTACCCACGTAAAAATTACGCGACACTGGAAAACAACCCCAACTTTGACGTTCACGCGCGACCTTCCATAATTTGTCTCTATTTTATTTACGGGCGTACACACTTGAAAATTACGCGAAAGTGAAAATCAACCCTTAGTCAGTTGATGCTTAAAATACGTCTGCAATTGAAGAATAAATGTCTAGAAATGAGTGATAAGTTAAAAGGATTCAAGAGGAATAGAACAAACAAACAAAGTAACAAGGGAGAAATTGTATGATAATTTATGCGTTAGATTTCGGACTACTGTACGTCACTGGTACATTCACTTTCTTCTTACGCCGTACCCTTCTAACTTTTTCGACTTAATAACACGACTTGTTGTAAAAAGATATATACAACTAGAAGGAAAAGGGAATTTAAAAAGCTTTGACAAGTAACGACAAAGCTAGTGAGCTGACTTAATTATTAAGCGTTATCCTTTTCTCGAGTTTGTGTAACGCAGTCTAGAAATGTTACTCCATTATGCGGAAAACTCACACAGGGACATTCAATATATTTTTTAAAGAATCAATATTCACCGGCGAAGAAGGATTCATTGTCATTGAAATTAAATCAAACAAACCATCAATAGCAACCATCAACTACATGTTATATTTTCAATCTGACATTGAAAACATTTTTATTAGTATTATCGGTAACAAGTTCCAAAATATCATGATCATTTAAAGAATAGGAAAATAGTAACAGCGCTGCAGGGAAATCTCTCGTGCAAATATACGTTTTAAACCTAGTTGGTAGAATCTTCCAGGTTTTTATCGAATTAATGTATGCTACAGTAGAAACTTACTTTCGTCAAAGATAATTAGATAAGTCTTTTTTCGTAAACTTGATTTCACCTGCTATCGGTAATATTTAGGAGCTTATCTTTTATATCGGTCCCTTTGTACTTTCAATGGCTGAAGCATCTCCATGTATTCTTGCGTTAACTGATTCAAAGGAAAAGTGTGCTACTCGAAGGCTTGCTTTTTAATAATCTTTTTCTTGCTATCGCTGTGTTTACTTTTCTGTATTTCGCCACTTATCAAACTAATAACTCACTTTTTCTCATTTTCACTGCTTATTTTAAAAACGTCGTTTACAGAGTATACTTTGAGAGCCATAAAGCAGAAAGCACAGGGAGTAAAAAGCTGATTTGAGTTTCTAAGTATATATCTTCAAGATTTTATGTTTGCAATAAAATTTGTCCTTCTAATACCGTAAACATTCGTTTTTGATATGACTGGATAGCGTCCATAAAATAGGCTTTAGTTTTGTAAAGGCTGAGAGTGTTGTTTTAGCGGAAAACGTAACTTATTTTAATTAGAAAAATTAGTCGATTTTAGTGTAGCTTTCAGTTGAACAATCCAAAAAAGGTTCACCTTTATAATTCGCCTCAATATATTTTTAAGTTAACATCAACTTGCCTTAAATTATTGATTTTAACTAAATTTTTTAATGCAATTTCCTTTAACGCTAGACAAAGTTTTTTGGATAGTTTAGTCGCTTAAAGTCTTACAAAAAAGGTGTTTCTAATCCAGTGAGCTTATCAGAAGCTGGTTGGATTAGAAAATAAAATTAATTTTGATATTGAAAAACAGCTGCAGGATAAAATTAATTCAAAGCTGTAGCTTTCATTTTCGCTTGATTTTTCCGCGATTTTTTTTCATTTATTCATAGCTGTATTATTTTCATTACTTGATAGTTTGGGAAATATTCGTAGTTAGCTTTTTTATTGTGTCGCGGAACTGATTCACTTTGCTTTCTTCTTTCGTTGTTTTTGCTTCTTTTTTAGCTTTCGAATCACTTTCCGGCCATGTTACTCCCAAATTATCACATTAAGTCGGTTTTCATCACTTAAAATCCTCCATTAATCTCCCGTTATGTTTCTCAGTGTTTCACATTTGGGTATGATAATTTTCTGAGTCTTTAATTTCCGAGAGAGAAAAAAGAGCGAATCTGTATGTAATCGCGTCATTGTACGAATGAAATGAAGAAATCGCTGGTGTATTAAATAATTTATCCAGCAGGATATTGTCGGGGTTAGGCATCAAATCGAAAGAAATGAATGGAGTTCATTACGCCTACGAATCAGAAGTGCTTTCCTTTATTTCATTTATTAGTGAATTACGCAGGTTTACTGAGCAACCATTAAACCGACATTGCTTAGTATCCGTTACCTTATCTACAAACAGGGATTTTTAGGTTACAAAAGGTCGGAAGCAATCAATTTAAGACAGTGCATACATGCAAAACATGGCAGTTTGACCGTACATACATATTGAAGTTGTATCTACAAAAGCGTTCGTCGGATTTTGAAGCCGATTCCTAACTCGGAGCTGTCAGGTAGGGGGCCTTGAAAAATCGTCGAGGAACGAGTTTAATTAGAAGAAGTGTACATGCGTTCTTCACAATCGTTTCCTTTTCCCTCTATTTTGTTACATAAGAAGTGAACTTATTTTCTTTACTTATTTCATAATCAAGGCAGCAAGAATGAATCAAGTGGTTTCATTTTTTAAGGCGGAAAATCTCATGTGGTTTGTTCATGTTGTTTAAAGGCGAGCGCAGGAAATGCTTCATCTAAGAAGGATATTGAACGTGACACTCGGCAGTTAAAAAGGGTACAATTAGTTTACATACGCTAACGATCATCTGTTTTCTCTACTCTAGGCACACAACAGTTTCAACCACAGTGAGATTTCATTCCATCATGTCCATGAATCTTACTGATTCCACGACCATTTCAAACGATCAGCAGAGAGGAAATGGCAACTACTTCGAACCTGTTTATGATGGTTTGCTGATAGTACTTTGCGTGGCTGTCATCATAATAAACCTGTTCGTTTTGCTGCTGTATTCCAAAAGGAGACAGTTACATACTAAAACAAACACACTACTGGTCAGTTTGTCCATATCAGACCTCATCATGGGTCTTTGTGGAATACCGCTTTATATCGCATGCAATGCGGTCCGTGAGGGTAACGTTTGTATCGCTCAGTTAGTCATGTTTCGTTTTAGCGCGGTCTCAACGATGTTTCATATTCTTGCCATTACCGGAGAGCGATATTTTAGTGTAATACACCCGTTACAGTACATAAATATTGTAACAGGTCAAATAATCTTACGAATCATTGCTGGGATCTGGCTGTTATCGTTTTTCTTCGCTGTTGTTCAGCTCTCTTGGATTTTACCATTTGGCTTTTTCTCAAGGCATCCCACAAAAATGACCGCATCCTTGATCTTCAATTGCGTCGGGTTTGCAGTGTTCTTTGCTATCCCTTTCCTCCTTATGGTTGTTGTTTACGTCCAAATGTTCATCACAATTCACCGACAAGTTCAACAGATTAAAAGACAACAACGAGTCAGTCTTGAGTTTTCTTCCTCCACCAACACCTTTCATGCATCTCACACTCAGCTTCGCGCATTGTTCATATTTTCTATTATGCTTGTACTGTTCGCGGGCTCGTGGCTTACCTGGTATATCAGTCTTTTTCAGTTATACATCAACTTTTCTTTTATGAGCGAAATATCTATGATGATCTTCGACTTTCTTCGTCTTGGAGTGTCGTTTATTAATCCACTCTTGTATACATTTTTGAAAAATGATTTCAGCGAAGCGCTCAAATCATTTCTAAAAAACAGAAGAAAAAATCTCGACATCACTATCAGTCAAACCACAGGAACAACTCATGGGCATTGGAAACAACCACCGAGTCGGAGCAGTTTATAGGACAACTGACAGTCTGACTTGAGATACTGCTTAAGTACTGCGGAGAATAAAGGGGAGTTTCCTCGGTTAACCTGACCTGCCAGAGGCAGCAGTGAGACATCCTAGTAATTATAAAATATGAAGTAAACCACACTAAATAATAAATGTCAAATCCCAATTAAAAAATTGAAGTTATATTCCTTCCGTTTTACATTAATGTGTTTTATTCTTAATGGAAAATGAAAGAAATTGTCACTTCATGTCTCATAAATAACCCAGTGCCTTTTTAAAAATATTTGCGCTAAAGACAAGTTCAAGCATGCAACCATTCCTTGAGAATTTTCTTTTTTTATTATTTCAAAATTTTTGCTTCCAAGTGTGGCTGGAAAGATCATAAAGTTGTTTTTATATGATAAGGAAATAAATTCCATCTTCTCCAGTGATCACTGCAGTGCAAAAAGAAATTCGTTTCAGACGGAAGGCTCTTCCCGTCGATAATGCGGGTAGATCTGACCTCAAAACAAGTGATTATCAGTGACTAACCCTTTATTACCAAATTGTTTGCGTTTCGTTGATTAGAGCTTCGCCATCTTGAATGACGATCGAACGCTTGCTCTTAAACGGTAAGTAAGGGGAATTTACTCAGTTTAATATTTGTTAATTTTTTAATTGAAATCTTTTTTAAAAATTGCATGGTAATGCTTTAACGGTGTTTCCTCAGATTGCAAATTTGAGAACCTTCACAACATGATGATATACTGGGGAGGAAATTCGCTCACAATTGACCACTCCAGAAAATACCACAACACACCATAATACTTTTTGTTTGTCATCCCAAAATTTTGCATAAGTATTGTTTGCAGTTTCTCTTGGGGCCATTTTAACTCCCAAGAGAAACTGAAGACAATGCTTATGCAAAATTTTGGGGTGACAAACAAAGACCATTATGGTATGTTATGGTATTTCTGGAGTGGCCAATTAGTATAATGATTCCAAAAACAAAACATTTTCCTTCATGCAACTGTTCACGTTTGGGGTATTGAGCGTCCTGACGAGTCTGGTCATTCATAACATTTTTCTTATGGGCACTGCTGATTGGGTGATTAACTTTCTTATAAAAGCCGTGTAATACACGACTAGAATTAAAACACAGACCACGGTAATCGTTACTATTTCGTTCAAAACTATATTTCTGCAGGAACTGGATTCTTACTTTAAAACCCATGTGGTGTAGCAAATGGACTAAACGCGTAAGACGGCCTCTTTTCTCTCCGTTTGAGTTTAACGTCTTTGCTAAATCCGCATTTTAAGGCTTTAAATTTGATAAAAAACATCTCTTTGCGGTCACGTGATTTGGGCACTACTTCCACCTGATTTGCTTCGTCTGAAACTGAGGTAACCGCGCCGTTCACTCTAACGTCACCGGTAACAACTTGGACAGCACTCTTGACTGTTACCTGAATGAAAAGTTACAAAGGAAATTTAGGAACAATACCACTAACACAAATGATTTAGGGAAAGTGTTTATCCAGGAGGGATCCAGGCAGACAATGAGGCCATTTCAAATCAAAATTAGACAAAATATCTGATCACAAAAGACCCTGTTAACACCCCAGTGTAAACTGAAAAACTGAAGTGTCGTTGCTTGTTACCTGTATTTCCATTGGCACACTGACTGAATGAAATGTTTCTGTGTCACTGATCTGAACACTAAATCTTATAAAACATGCTGACTTGAAGGAGGAGTCTACAGTCGTTTAGTGAGTCCCATCGCAGGCATTTCAACATTGGAGAAACATGGCGACAACTCGAGTAGTCATCGAGAACAAATCGGGCTACTCTGAGCTGAACCATCTCGATTTGGTGGATGTTATGCTGCGTGGGGGGGTTCCAAGCGCTGCATGCGTACTTCACTGATGACGTGTCAAAGTGCAGTAGGCTGTATCGTTAATTTCGGGGTTACAACCATTTAGGATTCTACGTAGTAAGCCAAGAGTGCGCGGAGTTAGCCTTCTTGCATATATTGTTGACATGTTCGTTCCAGCTCAGGTTGTCAGACACAGTAATCACAAGGTATTGAGCTGATGAAACCCTAGAGACAATTTCATTATTTAATAGTTGACAGTGAGCGACACGGAGTTTCTTACAGGTATAATACCAAGGTGATAACACTTCTTGGCGTTAAACGATAGTTGTCAGGTCTTTGACCAAGATGACAATTGGTCAAGATCTCTCTGTAAGGTTCAGCAGTCTTGAAGGTCGTTGATTTCTCCATAGAGGATACAATCATCAGCAAAAAGGCGCAAGTTAGATTGGATATGTAAAAGATATGTCGTTTATATACCACAAAAATAATATAGGGCCTAAAATTGAACCCTGCGGAACTCCCGACAGGACAGGCTTGGAAGAGGAGTGAACTCTCACAGCTATTTCGAGAAAGGTTGTTGGAAAAAATGTGCACGTGACAACCCCGAAAGGTAACATGGGATATGATCAATACACTGTTCCCGACGACTGTAGCTGTCGAACCTACTTTTGTTGTTTTCCTTTAGCGCTCGCAAACACATTTCCATGCCCTTTCGCGCCAATTCTTTCAAATTTCTTTGAAAAAAAAAAGAACTCAAAACCACCGACAATGCCTTTCAGGATTGTCGCGTGTACTTTTCCCGACAACCTTTCTCGAAATAGCTGTATATGGAGACTACTTGAGAGCGATTTGAGAAAAAAGCGGAGATCCACATAAGAATGCCACCCCCGACACCACAATAATTGAGTTTAATTAACAGTCTTTGGTGGGGAACAGAGTCAAATGCTTTAGAGAAGTTAAGTAGTAAGGCATTAGTTTGTCTCCGCATGTTAATGGATTTGGCCCAGTCATCATAGCTAATCAATAGGGTTTCACAGGAATGTCGTTGCCTGAAGCCATGTTGCTTATCTGCAGGGATCTTCAGTTCGTGGATAAATGTTTAGCCGTATGGCTGAGGACAATATGTTCCATAATTTTACAACATATGCAAGACAGGAGGATTGGGCGGTAATTGGACGGGTCTGATTTATTATCCTTTTTGAAAACAGCAGTAACCAGAGCTTTAGACAAATCAGATGGAACCACGCTGTAGTTGTAAGATTGCTTAAATATGAAGGCGAGCCAACCAACGCCTTCCATCTTTGAATCTCTTATTCTTAAAGAAACTGGTCTTTATTGCAAAACAATATAACACATGTATAGCACATAGACTTAACTTTTTTATGATATTATTTTTGGCGCGGTCGGAATAAATATCACGTAACAAAGAATTCACAATAGTTTTAGCTCTAAATCGAATTCTTGCCCTTATCGGCATTTTCTTTGGAAATGCTTTACGTTACGTATACTTTGGGTGCTTGTCTTCTGTTTTGCGAAGTTTTACAAAAAATCTGTAAGAGGAATTTTAAGATATCTTTGAATTTCTTCAAAAAGGGTATAAATTATGCATGAACTGAAGGCTGGACTTAATGCAGACAAATTTGCTACCTTTCGTAGGTTTCCGAAAAATTTTTATCAATCGTTCGTTTTGCAAATGACCTTTATAAGGGCAGAAATTCGATTTCGAGCTAAAACCATTGTGACGTTATTGTTACGTGGTGTTTATTCCAATCGCGCAAAAAGTAATGTCGTAATAAAGTTTAGTCTATGGTTACTACATGTGTGATATGTTTCCACAATAAAGATCAATAAATACTGGGTCGAGCCACCTTAAGCCAGGGTAACCTGTGGTGGACCGAAACAAAAAAATCTGGTGTGAGATGGTGGCCTGATTGTGTCAGTACGTATAAGATTACCGAATAATTTGACTGTTTCTCATAGACTTTATAATTCCTCTCTTGCGCATGCTGTGAAAGTGTTGTTTCCCGTCTTTCTCTAATTTCATCAAGTCCATGTTTAAATGTAAATTGTTTTACAGCGGCGAAGAAAGTACCTGCCAAGCGTCCAAGATGGCTGACTTGGAAGCCGAAGTTGAACAATTCATTGCCGACGATTCGGATTTTCACTCAAAAAACAAAGACAAACCTCTTTGCAACATGCTTACAAGAAAGAACCTTGCCATGTATTTACAGTTCGTGTTTTTTGGGATCGGTTCAGTGCTTCCTATATTTGTCATTTTTGCGGCTGTGGATTACTTCGACGACATTTTCCCCCACAAGCAGCCCGAGTTCGCTTTGAACGCAATTTATAATCCTCTCTTGTTCTGTGGTTCTTTTGTAAACCTTCTCTGGGGCCGTGCTGCAAGCTTTAAATGGCGAATAGTCTGTGGATTTACGGTGATGGCTGTGTGTATGATAGGCTTTATCGTTCTGGATCAACTTGAGTTGTGTGGTTCGACTTGCCTTAAGAGCCATTTCTGGGCCGTGTTGTTTGTGGCTGGGGTTCTTGGTTTAGCAGATGCTGTTTGTCAGTCCACCCTGTTTGGTTTAACCACTCACGCCTTGCCACCATTATATACTCAAGGACTCATGGTAAGATTGCCTTTATGTATAATTTTATTTTAACAGTAAATAAGAATTATTTAACTTCTTGTCATAAAAAAGTAGTCTCCTGTAGCTCACCGGTAGAGCATCCAGGGGCCGGGGGCCTAACCGGAGATTAAATTTCTTAACTGTGGGTTTTGTTAACTTGAGGTCAAAATTGTGTTGTTCCAAGCGCGGCTAGCTAGGGTACCTGGTAGTTAACCTCAGGTTTAACGTGACTAACACACAGTTAGCATCCCAGAAAAAAAATTTACCAGGCCACGGTTGTTGAAATGTTGGATAGTGCTATCCGCCGGATAAATCACTATCCAGCGGATAAGTATTTGGGAAACCACTCGCACTATCCACTGGATAGAGATTTATCCACCCAATAGTAGTATCCACCTTTTGAACAACTGGGGCCAGCAGGTTAATAAGCCCTGACTAGTAACCAGAGGGTCATGGGTTGCACTCCTGTTGGAAGAGAACTCTGATTTGCCACATCATCAGTGTTACTGACAAAAAAAATATCCATTTACATTATATTCTCTAGGCTTTCAGTTAGACTACTGTAACCAGGGCCACCTAGACGCCTAGTTTAAGTTGACGAGTAGTATGGTTCACACAAGATTCATTTTAAGCTTCAAAACTTATTCTTTGGCAGAATTCTAACAAAGAGTGTTGGTGATATTTCGACGCACTTCCCACGGACCTACCTCTTTAGCAGCTCAGATTACTTTCTCACATTTTTGTTGTTAGGAAAATGTTAGATGTTGTAATAATTTTCATTATATCTTCAACAGCTTGGGGTGGGCTTATGTGGCCTTCTGATAACAATACTGAGGGTTCTGACAAAGACTACTACCAATAACCTTCACGTGTCAAGTTATTACTACTTTGGAACTGCTGCGGCATTCATTCTGCTAGTGATAGGTGCTTATCTTCATCTTGCAAGGGGTGATGCATTCCAGCGTTACTACTCCAGGGTTCCAAGGAGTGGCATTGACACGGATTGGAAACATCCGATCCAACGATTTGCATTCTTCACTGGTGAAGCATTAAGAGTGCTGCGTTACAAAAATGTCTTCTGCCATTGTTTTCTCCTCACTCTGGTAACTGCACAACAGTATATTGTTATGCCATCTGTGGTTACTATGGCAATAGACTTCCTCGGTAATGGTTGGTTTCCAGTATTGTTGATCCTTGTGTACAATATTGGTGATGTTCTTGGTCGAGGACCATTAGCCATGTACTATGTATATTCCTTACACTGGGCATGGTTATCAACTATGATGCGATTTGTTGTTGTAGTTGGCATCTGTTTGAGTGTACCACCTCAGATGCTGAGTGACAGACCTGCTTGGATGGCAACGTTTGTAGCAGTACTTGGACTTTCAACAGGTCATCTGACTACATCACTGATCTCTTATGCTTCCTCTGATGTACCTGGACGAGCCAAAGAAACAGTGGGATACTTGAGTGTGTTGAGTATAACACTTGGAATGGCTGGCGGAAGTGCTGCTAGTTACTGCATTAAAGCTGTATTGGATAGAACTGGATAGCATGGAACTTGAGCCGAAAGGTCCGGTGCAAACATTTATGAATTTAAATCTACCTGCATCACCTTAAATATGCCCAGAAATTGAGGTTTTGATAAGTACGAGGACATTTTAAAATGATATATAAGATTCAAAAATGCTTTTATCAGCCCACAGACAAATGATTGTCTCCTTGTTATCAGAATACTGAAATGTTTTAAAATACCGTAATGTTCCGAAAATAAGCCCCGGAGCTTATATTTTTCAAAGGCCCTTTTTGAGGGGCTTATTTTTGGAGGGGCTTATTTTTGGAGGGGCTTATATTTGGAGAGGCTTATCTATGGAGGGAAATTTGCGTCTCAAAATCGATTGGGCTAGACTTATAGTTGGACGTCAATTTACCCTTGTTTTACTTTGTATTTGAGGGCAATTTTCCAATTTCAAGCCCCCAGGGGCTTATATTTTCAGGGGCGGTTTAACGGAGGGTTTTTTACATTACCGGTTTGGGGGGGCTTATATTTGGAGGGGCTTATTTTCAGAATTTTATGGTATAATAATAATAATAGTGATGATGATGATGATGATGACAACAACAACAAGTAATAATACATGAAGTAAATGTTTAAAAGTGATATATTTAACTATTATTATTATTATTATTGAAAGAGATTTACTTGCATGAAGTGTTACGCAGATAGAAGAGGGTTTTTGACCTTGGTGGATAACAACCCCCAAGATCTATCAAATGAAAGATGAAAAAAACATGATTCATTCAAATAATTTTAAGTTCTTATTACAGCTTTACCTCTTCATAGACTTCTTTAAAATGTTTGCCTGTTTCTTAGTGCAGTTTCAGAATTTGAAGAGGTGTTTTAACCTTACATGCCCCAAAAAAGTATCTGACATCTATTGCACATTTAAAATCTTTTGCATATCCTTGCATTTGTTGCAATAAAATAATGTTCCATTTTAGTCAGAAATATGGCCTATTATGCCGTTTTCTGAGTTCACTCATGCCAAAGCAGTTGGACTGCTGTGCCACTGCATGATCATTAACATGAGCAAAGTTTTGGCAGAGGAGCTCTGAAGTGTGCTCGTAATGGTCAGGAGGCACCCTGTGTTTGCTAGAATGGCAGCTTCACCATCAAAATTCTCATACCCTCAACAACAATGCTGCCGGCTATGCAGGCTAATCTTGACCATCATAATTTTTGTACTGCAAAGGCGTTGTTACATGAATGCATGGTAACTCAGTTGGCAGGTGCCATTTTAGATTAGCTTAAACATTACTTCATGGCAGATGGCAAAACCACTAAAAAAAAGGAAACCTTTAAACTGTTTTGTCAGTTCTGTGTTAACAGAGTGAACAATAATTGAATGGTTCTGTGTCAACACAATTTCTGGTCAAAAATATGTTTGGCACCATGGGAACACTGCCTAAAATAGCAGCACTTATAATATTAAATAATTTTATAATCATTTGAAATATACTGGTTGGGAATATATTTATGAAATTGTTGATTGAAATATTCTGTTGGGCTCTTCATGTAACGGATATGACACAACAATAATTATTTGAAGAGTTGTCATAATATTATTAATGTATTGTATTAAATGGAGAGAAGCTGGATCAAAGTGTGCTTTGATGAATTTCTTGTGCCCAGTCAAAAAACATCCTGTCCTGTAAATTGAAGTCAGAGTAAAATATTGACATTCTTGTTCAAGTTGCAATGCGGTCATGTTTTTAGTGTAATGTTCCCTTGGTAAAAAGTTGATACATAACCTTATGGCATTCATAAAATATATAATGCTGAAAAATAACTTTTAACTTAAGGTGCAGGGATGTCACTAAGATTTTGAATTGCCAGGTAAATACGACAGGTAGGCGGGGAATTTAAAACAGCTAGGGATTTCTTTTGGTTCTATTTTTCTTTTCTTTTCCTAGTAGCCTGGGGTCACATTCATAGTAGCCAGGGGAAATTCCCGGCCCCGGCCTCGGCCTCTTAATGACAGCCCTGAAAGGTGGCCCTGTCCCCCCCCTATATGAAATTGTTCTACTCTTTGTCAAAGATATGTTTGTTTTCTCAGGTATGCAAAATAGTTTATTTTCCTAAATCCTCCCAAATCTCTCAGTTTTTCCTAAATTGTTTCTACTATTCACTCCTTGGTTACATTATTTTACTCTTTCTAGGAACATTTGACTGGCTTTCCCTGTAGAGAACAAATAATAATACTTAATATACAGTTAATCTCAATTTTTGCATTTGTTATGTAAATTTTGACAACTGCTGTACTATAGAAGCAGCTTGTAAAGATCCATGTTACGGGTGCATTAAATTGGAAAATCTGGATTTGGATTTGCAGTCAAATGTGAAATCCAAAACTGAATTTCAACACTGAGAAAACTGCTCATGGATTTTCCTTTCTTTCATTTCTTTGGGAGATCCGAACAAAACTCTTCTTAAGAACAGCAGTTTCACACACTCATGTATAAGTAATGTCAAAAAGACTAATGTTCTGAAGAACAGTTTTTCAATTCCTTTTCTGGATTTCCCAATTGAAGAGTAAAGAAGGAAATCCACAAACTCTGGATTTCAAAGTCACCTTGAAGACAGATTCTGTTTTTAGATTTTGTTATTGTTATCTGGGTTTCAAAATCTAAATACAGATTTCTCAATCAAACACACGTTACATTGAAAAAGGTCAGGTAATACAGGGTTCGTATAGGTCATGGAAAACCTGGAAAGTCATGGAATGTAAGAATTTTATATCAAGGCCCGGAAAGTCATGGAAAATTTAAGTTTTGTTTGGTAGATAAGTTGCTGCAGATGACAAAGCAAGGATAACGTAAGATAAAGAGGAGTAATTAAACAGCGCGAACGGCACGCATTTTGGTGGATACCAGAGTTTGTTTCTGGTGAACTGTTTAAGATAAAAAAAAGGCTAAAACAAGTAAAGTTTTCAAAATTTTTGAAAATGACAGCTAAACCTAAGGTCAGGGAAAAAGTCAGGGAATTTTAAGAATTCAAAAGAGTATGAACCCTGTAATATGTTATATCATCATTCAAGGTTGTCAAAAGTAGCCGTCTGCCAGAGAAAATCGCCGCCTACTTGGTCAGAATTGGCAGGCTACTTTCCTTAGCATTTCTTTACGGATGACGTTTTTTAGATAAAATATCCCTGGACTGACTGCTTAATTGACAACTCAGCAGTCTACTTCAAACCTTTCTGACAACACTGATCATTACAAGCACAATAATATATGGAAGGAATAACAGTAATTATTATACATTACATACATGCGATAATGCGTTTGTCGTTATTTTCTTCAAAACAATGTATAATAAAATAATTATTAGATTCGGTTTTTGCGATATC
This sequence comes from Porites cylindrica, assembly GCA_964035525.1. Lineage (NCBI taxonomy): Eukaryota > Metazoa > Cnidaria > Anthozoa > Scleractinia > Poritidae > Porites > Porites cylindrica. The sequence continues at coordinate 25,264,259 of OZ037786.1, read as the reverse complement.
CGGAATAATCAAGGTCTCGGTTAGTGTTATCAGCCTCAGCCTTCGGCTTCGGCTGATAACACTTACCTCGACCTTGATTTCTCCGGATATCACAAAAACCTCATCCAATAATTGTTTATAATTGTGTGGACATCACCTATTCAATAATTGATATTAATGTGCCAACTAGAAGCGCATTGGTTCTTGTAACAAAAGATTCTTTGGTTTCACTGCGTACATATTTGAATAACAAAAAACAATGTTTGTTAGCAACGATGTCTCGTATGTAGAAAAAAAACTGCATTTTAAAGAAACTTGTATATACATATTATTAATATCAGCTAGCCTGGCTGGAGCCTGGAACTACATTTTAATCATATCATTTAACTCTGCTTTTCTGTATATTCCATAGAAAGTCTCGGATGTAGAAATCTTCAGTTAAAACGTCTCTTGATTCCACTATTTTATCATCCTCATGCATTTGGACATAAGCGTCCATGTTTTATGGGCTTGACATATGGCAATCTCAAACACAGCGGCGAACGCAAGCATCAGACATCACCAGCGGAAGTAGTATGGCAAGATAATATTCTCTGTCCTTTAAACAAAATTAATGATCTTGTCATAATCCACAAAACGGTCATCTTTTCTTCTTTTTTTCCCACTTCAATCTCGTTTGTGATTGGGCAGTTGTTTGTCCGTGAACCTTTCGAGATTTGCTGTCTGTTTCTGGCAAAGCGTCGTTCTCGTGTGCAGATTTATCTGAAGGAATTACTACAATTGCCAATATACAAATCAGCTGAAAAATACCGCCAATGAAAAGTCCATAATGAAGAACCAACTCCCAGAAAGACTTGTCCTCCATAATTTTGAAGCACTCGACGCTCGCACGCTCCATTGGCTACGTCATGTAAAATTTGTATAAAAGTAGCCATACCTCCTCTTTCCCAGAGCCTCTCGGAATTTTTCTCCGAACATCGACAAGACACAATGAGTTATCTAAATGAAGTACTAGTTTCCTTGGGCAATCCATCATGGCCATGGCGTTGCCTGTACCGTTTAATCCCAAAGACTATGGCTTATCCGAAGCATTTCGTCTCATAAACTACACCAAGCTTAAAGGATGAGGATGCAAAGTCCCTCAGGAGGAACTGCTCAAACTTCTAGAGGGACTTGGCGTGAATAAAGAGGAGGGGAAAATTGGAGTAGGGATGGACAGTTGTGTTCTTCCAACAAGACACGAGGGAATCTTCATTGTTCAAACCACGGATTTCTTCTACCCTCTGGTAGATGATCCTTATATGCAAGGAAAGATCGCCTGTGCCAACGTTCTAAGTGATCTGTACGCCATGGGAGTTACCAATTGTGATAACATGCTCATGCTTCTTGGCGTTAGTAATCAGATGACTCTAAAGGAACGCGAAGTCGTGACACCGCTTGTCATCAAGGGATTCAATGACTTAGCTTTGGAAGCGGGCACTACAGTTAATGGTGGACAAACTGTGCTCAATCCTTGGTTTATTGTTGGTGGAGTTGCTTCAGGTGTGGTGTCCAACAGCGAGTTTATTATGTGAGTTTAATTTGCTTAAGCTAATAAAATATTAACAGCTACTGCATAAGTTACCTCATATAGCCAAATTTTAACAGGGGGAGTTTACCCCGGGGGGGGGGGGGGGATTTAGAACGGGGTATCCATTTCAGAGGCGTTTTCTAGAACGGGGTATAATATTTCAAATGCGCGAAAGCTCCAGTTTTGTAAGCGGCTATTTGAAATTATTCAAGGACAGATTGCTTTTCAAGGTACGGTTGAATGCGTTAACAAGCAAACTGTTGTACTTTTGTTGCACCCTGGAACGGAGTAGAAAAAACTGGCCCATTTCTAGAACGGGGTATCAGTTTTAGGGCGAATTCTGGAACAGGGTTTAAAAAATTGGCCCATTTCTAGGACGGGCTATCAATTTTAGGTTTTTTTTTTTAAAACGGGGAGCCAATTTGGAGTCCCTTGCGGCACATACCCACCCAAAAAATACCCAAGTGCCCCCCCCCCCCCCCCCCCGGGAGTTTACCATTCTCTTCCCTAATATAATCAGATGCAAACCACATGATTGTGAAAAATAAAAAAAAAACTGTCTTAATAGACTTGTGGTCATAATGTTTTTATTTTGTTAGGCCAGAGAATGCAGTTGTTGGTGATGTGTTGGTTCTTACTAAGCCTCTTGGAACACAGATAGCTGTCAATGCACATCAGTGGCTTGAAGATGTGAGTATTTTATACTACAAATTTTTGCATGCTAGTTTGCATTACCATTCTGGACCCCCACCAGTGTGCTAGGATTTGAGTACGTGCCATGAATGCCCTGTTAAAAAAGCCATTGCCAATTTGCCAATCAGGTTGAAGGGAAGTTCGTGTGGTAATAATTACCTGACATGCGTAGAATTATTCTTGGAGTCTCTCTGTTGGAGGCCTAGAACAAGGATATTGGCACCACTTTGCAGACATTATGAACTGGAGTTAGATTATGTCTGTCTGCGACACAGGCTAGAAAGCCATGAACATCATTCATCGTAGTTTACTATTTGCTTAAACAGCCTCCTTTCCAATCAAATAAAAATATCATCAATAAACCTTATTTCCAAGTAATTGATGTTATATTGCTAGCATCTTCCAAATATGGTAAGTCCCAGTTGGTTATGAAGAATTAGACAAGGGACACTTATATACAGATACTATGTAATTCAGTGCTAGTGATGTTATCCCCCAAAATTGAGAGGCTTTAGCTACAAAAATAATACACTTGAAACTGGAAGGTATCAACAAACAGGGTTGAGCCTTTGCTATCTTCTACTCTTGTCATACTGTCGTCTACTGCTCCATAAGTTTACTTTTTAACTCAAGTATGGCTCTGTGCAATAACAATATTAATATCTCCATGTTGTTTTTGGGGGTAAACAGCCAAAGTGGTGGGCACGTATCAAGGATGTAACAACAACTGAAGAGGTGGAAAAAGCTTACCAGAATGCCATGCAGTGTATGGCTAGACTAAACCGCAATGCTGCTGACTTGATGCACAAATATGATGCTCATGGTGCAACAGATGTGACTGGGTTTGGAATTCTTGGTCATGCAAGAAATTTGGTAGCTAATCAGAAGTCAGAAGTCTCATTTGTTTTGCACACCCTTCCAATTTTGGCAAATATGGTGAAGATATTCAAAGCTTGTGGAGTAAATTTCAAGTTACTAGAAGGATATTCTGCTGAGACATCAGGTGACATATTTAATTGCTGTGTTGTATACCTATTGTTATTATTATAACAGAGTATTTAACCCTCTCCAGTCAACTGAGTTCAGTTGGGTTGAAAGTGCCTAAAAAACTTTAAAAGCCATTACCTTTATAAAATATTATTTTCAGGTGTATCCATAGCCTGCGCGCAGACAAAGTTAAACTCTGGTTAACTAATCAGAGTTTAGTTATCGTCTGCATGCAGGCTAGTGTATCCATTGACCTGTTTGGCGTAGTCTTAGAGGTGCCAAAAATGTCCGGTTGCAGGATTTTAAAATTTTTAAGCTAAAATACTGTTTTCATTCCATGCTCAGAGATTGTGGAAACATATAAGCCCTGAGAATCCATTTTTAAATCCAAGATTTACAGCTGATTTAGCAGCCTTCTCCTACGTGTATCACTGCTTTAGGACACAGAATGCCATGAACACTTAGGAATATCACTGAAAATATGTACTGTGTTGTAACGAAAATGCCAGTCTGGTGTGAGATACATGTAATTTTAAAACAGCAAGCAGCAATCGTAATTATTACTTTTTTATTTTGTTGCTTGCCCACATATTCTGATCTGTGCTGTTAGTGGTCACACAAATAAAATAATCATTCCTAAAATTGTTCAGGTGTTTACGGTTTTGTAAAAGAGGAAAATATACATTTCTCTGGCTTAAGGCAGTTGAACATTACACCAGCTGAGCTTACGAAAAAGGTAAGGTGGGTGTTTTACAGTCTCTATTGTGGAAGATAAAGTGAACTCCGAAATACTGGTAGGCATTAGAACTTTATTGGTTAGTTTTCAGTTTTTACAGAATTTCCATTCCAGTCCATTTATCCATCAGTTTTCCTTGCATTTCTTGTAGGTGGTCTTCTTGTTTGTCTGACACGAGACAAGGCTCAAAGCTTCTGTGATGAGCTGCAAGCTGTTGATGGACATCCTGCCTGGATTGTGGGTGAAGTAGTGTATGGCAACAGAGAAGTCAGGATAGATGAAGATCTGAAAGTCATTGAAGTTTAACCTAACCCCCTCTTTCTGTTTTAGTGTACTAGTCTAAGCATATTGTAAGCATAGGAGAGTTTGAGTTACTGACTGACTGTGTTTTTAAGATGAAATTGATGAAGTTGATGCAATTTATGAAATTGATGCAATGTCAAACATTTTTCATTTCATGTTAGAGATATGTTGTTTGCAACATGTGTTCATGGCAACAAGAATTGAGCAGCTTGATGCCATTAGAATGATGTTAACTTCTTTGTAGAAATTTTCATTTTTGTCTTCAATGAAGGCTTTTGGGAAAATTATCATTTAATCCTAAAAGGCGGATGCTTAAGGGCAATTATGAAATTTGTTTAACAGAGACAGTGTCTATTTTTCAGAGATTCCGAAACCAAAATACATTGTATGCAATGAATTACTAAATAGATTTAAAATTTCATGTAAACTACTTTTAAGATCAGAAATGATTTCTGCACCTAACTAAGTGTTTGCTTGGAAAAAGTTTCAATCCAGTGTTCTAAAAACAGTTTTAACAGTATGTTCATCTGAATAGTAAGCAATATGGGGACTGTTAAATTGATCTTAGAAGTATGAGGATTATCTTTGTTGCACCATATACCACACCCTTTTTGCCTAACCATAAGTTATACAGTTTTAAAACACTCCTGTTTACAATATTATTTTATCATACATACTTGAATCTTAGAGAAATATACTTAAGATGAAAGATAAAAACATTGTAATACTTTTTAGCTTTGTAAATGCAAGAATATTAATTTAAGAGAAAACAGTAATAGCACTCATTCAGTGAAAAATACATGTATAATCTTTGTTTATCTAATGCATAAAAATGGCAACCATTAATAAAAGGGGAAAATATTCCTGCTACCATTTTGCGCCTCTTTTTGCCAAGGGCTGTAAGTCTTAAAGCTTGCTTTTGAACATTCTCCAACATCAAATCTCTTTGACCTGGTAAGGACAGCACACTGGATTGGCATACTCCAGAATAATTATTAGCCTTACTAAAGACCATTCAAGGAAAGAAAGTTCAGATCTACTTTCGGCTCAAGCATGGGCTTAATCATACCATTGCTGACCTCATGGCTGATATGGTCACTTCATCACAAGATCTTTCAATGATATTGATAATTCACTCTCTTGAGAAATTAACCAAAGCATTTCATAAACAGAGCTTAGACTACACTGTAAATGTGCCTGGAAGTTTTTTTTATTATTTCCTGGGTAAAATATATTTTGCATCACCATTTTTACTCTTATCTAGTATATTTAAAGGGTTGTGTTTGCTCTGAAGTAAAAATTTTGAAAACTCGCTACGTCTTTTTTTGCACAAACTATTGATTATTACAACATGTTGGGATATAGAAACAAGCAGAAAGCCTCACCCATGACTGAAAAACTAAGTAATGCTGAACATTGGTGCAGGATGATTGGAAAGCAAGTTTCTTTGCCGTTTCTTTCCCAACAACTGGATTACATGGTTCGCACAACTTCAGACAAACAAATTTTAAGGACTTTTCAAGGACAAATTACAGTTTTCAAGGACCCCGTTTGACTCCTTTAACCCCCTTTGATCAACCTATTGGCTAAAACATGTCATGGAGTCATTTAAGATTTTCACTTCTTCAGCCATGGTTGATCACTTATTAATTTTATACTTCCTTCTGCAACAAGACTTTGCAGAATGACTGGGTATGACTTGCAATTTCATCTGAGGTACGGAAATACCATTTGAAATAGAGAAACAGAAATCAAATATCGTTCATGCAAAAAAAGGTTTTCATGTTACCAGTCAGTTTTACAGGCTCTTACACCGAGGATAAGCCAAATCTTCCTCGGCAAAATTACCTAATTTTACAGTAGTAGGGTGTCTTGCATTGACAAGGTTGCGAATTTCAAGGACTTTGCAAAACCTAATGGAGAAATTAGGTACTTTTCAAGAACCTAAACCAAATTCAAGGACTTTTCAAGACAACTGGTAAAATTCAAGACCTTTTCAAGATTGTATGAGCCATGGGATTACCAGCCACAAGACCCTACCTTTGATCGCTTCAGTTGGCCATGCTCTAATGTTCAATTTATTTTATTTTTTTCAAACATCATTTACACTTCAACTCAGAATTCAATTCCTACTCACAAGGTTGTGCACTAGCAAACTGTGCTAATCCTTCAACTTCATCTTCGTCTATAAAATAACTGTCAGCTTAAATATCCAGCCATTTTATTGAAATAGCTTGCTCATCAAAGCTTATAAATGGAAGGATTCATTCAGAGAGAATATAACGGGTTGTGTATTCCTTCAAAGGTTCAAGCATCCTAGTTGTTTACATTTACACTGGAAACCACGCCCAAAAAAACAAAGTAGGTGAGTGGAAATACTACGATAACCATATTGAGCAGAACACTATCTATGATGTCAATCTAGTATACAGCGTTAATGGTATCTGACATATGCATTTCGTTACTTCATGGGCCTTTGCTATGGTGCCTATAAATTTACAAACTTACCTACTGGCCCCAGTTGTTTAATCACCGTGCTGATAATTATTAATCCAATATCACCAGCATATATATATATATAGCTTTTGTCATTTAATTTAATTTGTATATTTTCCCTTAGCACTTTCTTTTAAAAATCAGTAGACATGCCAGTTTAACAAAAATGCCACATACTGTTTTAGCAAATCAAATCTGAGAAAATCCAAATGGTAATAGAAAACAGCCAATCAGAATTAAGCCGTTGTGAAAATGTGCACGGAAACAATTTCAAGGAGTACAAATTAATATTATGCCAACTCTCCCGAATTATCACAGGGAGTCTCCTGAATACTACACTGATCTCCTGCTCTCCCGTACGGGTCACCAAATCTCCTGGATAAATTTTATGTGCCTTAGTTTGAAATTTAGCCCAATTTTTTCTCAAAATTCGAATTTTTTTTATTTTTTGTACAGTTTCAGAGACACTTTTGCACATAATTATATGGTCACTGACAAAGATTATTTCATCGTTACGATGATGAAAACAAATTTTGACAGTATGTACCTCATGTAAGACTTCATATATAGACTGAAGTCAGTTTCCATGTCATAATTTGCCGGTGGTGGTGGTGGTTGTGGTGCATTGACATTCATGGAAAGGGGGTGGGGGGGGGGGGGGGGGGGGTAGTGCAAAAGAGAGTCTCCAGATTTTAGATCTCCAGAGGTTGGCATCTCTGGGAGTTTAGGAGTTGGTAAACGGTCTTGCCGTGGCTTAGAATGCTAATTATACAAAACAAGTACTGTTTTTTTTTTCTGGTATCTTGTTAACTATCTTACAGGAAAAGGTTAGCCACACTGACATTAATAAGGCTTTACTCGAAACAGGCTAACCTTTTCAAGTATATTCATAGTGGAAGCAATCCCAAAAAGTAACAACATGCCAAGCAGAAAAAGTCCCTGAAAACACATATAAGGACTGTCACTTTGAACAAGAAAGAAAACAATGCTGAGGGCACTGATGAAGTAGCCCATTGTTCACAAAATTACATTATGTAATTACGCATAATTATTAGTCAAAAGGTGTAGGGCGATCAAGATCCCGGAACCTCTTCCTTAAGAGAAAATGCCTTCGAAAAGAAAGGGAGCCAGGATCATCATCATCTTTATCATTCTTCTTCATTTTAAGAATTTCAATAGTTGACTTGCACGATGCCAGACGCTTCTCCAGATATTTGACTCGCTCTTCTACTAGTTGCTGGGAATATCTTTGCTCTAACTGCGAAAACAACTCATTTTTCTTCAGAGTTTCCCAGTTTGCCTCCTGTGAAACAAACTTGGACATACAGCGGTGAATCAGTTCATCGCTTAGCTGGTGTCTTTGAGCCATAACCACAAACTCTAAAGCTTCTTCGCTTGACATATTCTTGATTAAGAAATACTGCTCACATCGTTTTTTCAATCTGTCCATTTGGTATTCACAAGATAGTTCCAATAAAGAAAAGCAATTTTCTTCATTGATACGGTGTTCAACATAAGGGTAGATAGCCCGTAGAAGTTCTTCTATTTCGTCTGCCTTTTTACCAGGAAGAGGAATTTCTGACGCGTTTTTCTCTTTAAAGTCGGACGTAAGCATTCTGTCAAAAACAGGTGAACACATCGATAAAATACAACGGTGAACGTGAAACCGCTTTCCTTCGACTACAAGCACCAAGTCACTTATCGTCCACGGTTGAGAGAAATCTAGATCTGGTTTACAGGTCGCGGTTTTTGAAGTCGAAGGAGCACCGTCCTTAACAATCGAAGGATAGGCAGACGCCATTGTGGGATCTTGCGTTGAGCGTCCAGTCCCTTTCCGAAAAAAATGGACTGCACAATCTCGTACCGAGAGGGTAAACGAGAAAATTATGGGGGAGGGGTGATAGAAAATCACACGCATGTGGCAGTTCAATGCGGACAGCGCAATGGGCCTGGCTATCTCATGGTGAGATATTTGATCGAGTACAGTTGCTAGGGGGATGAGGTATTTGAGCCAGGTAGTTGATTTTTTTGGGCAGGAAGACTTAGGTCGTGCTTCTGCCGTGCCGAACTTAATTGTAATTTGTAATTTGGTTCGACTGTAGCACGGCAGGAAAACAACTTTGATTCAGACGTCGTGCCAGAGTCGAACCAAATTCAGGATTTGCTGATGCCTCGTAACAATTCTTCTCCCAACTCCCCGTGGCAACGCAATCTCGCGAAAATACATTAATATAATTTAGGAATTTTGTTTAGCGCGGCAGAAGCACGACGTTTGAATCGCTGCCGTGCCAGAGCCGTGTAGCACGGCAGCGCTTGTCGAACTTAATTGCTTGCCGAACTTAATTCAAAAGTTTGATTCAGACGCCGTGCTTCTGCCGTGCTTTTGTCGAACTTAATTCCTGAATTTAGTTCGGCACGGCAGAAGCACGACGTCTCAACTGGGCCTGAGAGCAAGGTGAAGTTGGGCTTATTGATGTTCCTCTCTTAGTTCGGGGACCATCTAACCGAGAAAAAAAATTGCTATTTTTATAATTCTGTGAAAGGTTAGACTAAGAGCAGTCTCTCTTTTTTTTAGGTTTAGTGAGGCGACTGCACGCGCGCGCTGGCGCCGAGAGACTCGACAAACGAGGGTGGCAGCCCCCCGTCTCGCGTCTTTGGTCACGTGCGTGGTCATTTGTGCGTCTCGCGCGTTTCGCTCGACCGACTAAGAAAAGAGAGAGGCTGCTCGTAGTCTAGTGAACCCAGGAGTCATTTCATAGGTAGGTGAAGCATGATCGTTTGGGTGATAGTCTGTTGTTGACAGTGACTGACGTTTGGACGACCTGTGCGACAGGTCAACACTCAATACGTAGTCGTCTTGTGCCTCAACTGCCCCGTAGCAAGCTCTTGCCCGTATCTATCGCGTTTTAGAACTCGGGAAGAGGTCAGTAAATTACTTTCCTGTAGGAGGTGTCGGATACTGAGCTGTGTGGCTGGGTTTGCTTAGAGTTTACTTATAACCTTGTTTACATTATAAGATGTAATGCACTTTCACATTTGAATAAAAAATGAATAAATCTTGGCGGAAAAGTGTCAAGCAATTTATTTTCCTTACTTTGTTTGCGATTTCAAAAAGCCCGCTCCCCCGTGATGCACGTGATCGGGAACGTTTTCTTAAACCATAAGTAATGAGCGGGTCTTTTCTAGCTACATAAATAATAATACAATAACTGTAACAATAGAATAATTAGATTAAGCGGCGTCCTAAGGCAGTTTCAGAAGATCACGACGCAATTTTAAAGCTTTCATAAGTTATTATACAATGATGACCAGAATAATCAGATGAAACAACAAAACAACAGAATAATAATGAGATAAAAGCGAAGCATAATGTTCATTTTATGGCTGAAAACACAGAAGACTACGCCTGACTGCCCAGCTTGCGTCGGCGGGCTTTTCATCGGATCTTTTGAATAAAATGCTACATTGTCTTAGTTTATTACACCTTTTAATTATCCATGGGTAATTAATTTTGCGGCAAGAAAGCAAAAACAGCTTTTTTACCGAAAGAAGAAAGCTGCTCTTTCGACAACGGGCCTCATCATTTTTCAGGATTTCATTTCAAGGTACCTCTCGAACTCTTCATATCTTCCCGGAAATTTCGTCCTTTTTCCATGAGTTCAACCCGTAGCCATATTTCTTGGCCCTTTCATTGTTATTCATAGGACATTGTTTGAGTTAGCATTATTTCTCCTCCGAGTACAGGTAATTTATGGCTGGCGGTAGTTTCCGTGTGCAAAGCCGACTTTTATGTCAAGTCCACTGATATTTTTTTGTTATTATGTGACATTTTGCACTTAGTAATTGAAGGCACGCGTAAGAAGTTTACACAAATTGACCTTTTTAATAAGTTAACTTATAAATAAAAAAGAGAATATATTTTTCGTGAGATATTGTCCCGAGGCATTGTCAAAGGGCACGTATATTTTTCAGGCTCATGACTTACGAATAAACATTTGCCGATGTAGTCTACAGTTTAATAACGTTCTCATCATATCTGCTGGTGATTGATTATTTTACAGCCTTTTTGAAGGAAATATGGTTGAATAACTGTGTTTGGTTACTGCGTATTTGTTGGAGTGTAATTGAGGATTAACCAGTTGAAATTTTGGCGGGAATTTGGTGCGCAAGTGACATGACACAAGTCGAAACGCGAGCTGCAAATAAGAAAAAAAATGCACCAGTGCTGATATTATTTTTCTATTTGGTTAAAAAAAATTCAACCACTGGAAAATCCGCGGGGAGTTGATCGCTAACTTTTTGTAATCAAAAATTTAAAACATTTAATGGTCCAAGGGCGTCACTGGCTTGATACAAAGGAATACTGATTTGTTCGCATTCGCGTGCGAGAAGTGAACGCCTGATTGCGAAACACTACCGCGCTTTCTGATTGGCCCAAGAAGAAAAAGGTCCGAAATTACGTGCCCGTGGCATTGTATATTTAGCACTAGGATTTGAACGCAAACTTCATTTCCTGACTCAGCGTCGCTCAGAGAAGACTTCTTCGATCAACAAGTTAGAAAGTATTTGCAATTGAACAGTCTTTGAGAGTCAACATGGCAGAAAGAATCCATTTGACAAGGAGACGACAGGTACATGAGAGTTCCCTCTTTAACCGCTGTGAAATGCACTGTGTCGTTTAAATTTCGCGTATTTTTTTTTTCTCATTCGTTTATTTTTTTCCTTCCGACAGGCGAGCAAACCTTTGCTTGAGCGACAAAGACGTGCACGCATTAACCGAAGCCTCGAAGAACTCAAGGGCCTTGTTCTTTCTGCCCTCTACCGCGATGTAAGTTGTTTTACTAAGCTCTCTTGAATTTTGCAACAGGTCGTCCTTGTAAATGCAAATAATTTACTGTAGCATGAAGTATCGTGTGCGAGCTACAACGCGTCACTTAAGAGTCTTCTTGACACCTGAGTATTTGGCCCTGTAATGATCAATGAAATTTCATTAAGGTTTTTCTTGTCGTTTGGTCTTTTCATCTCCACAGAATGATCAAAACTTTCAAAAGATGGAAAAGGCGGAGATTCTGGAGCTGACTGTAAACTTCTTAAAGATGATTCGAGAACAACAAGGCACAGGTCAGTATTCGAGATGGGAATTTTTCCACAGGTGTATTCAGTTTTCCGTGCAAGCTGCGAAACATGTCATTTTGATTTGAGCTTCATTGGACCGATTATGTAGTTGGTTGCATTGACAATGGTCGCTGATATATTGTTCTTTCGGTTTAAGGTTACTGGACCAATCCAAGCGATCCAGAATTCCTGAGCAGCTATCGCGCGGGATTTAATGACTGCGCTACCAAAGTTTGCAAATTCATGGAAAACCAGCCCCGGGTAGACAGCAAACTACGCGAGCAGATTCTCGTACGTTTGGCAGCTTCTTGCAGCCCTGTTACGCCAGAAAGTGTCTATTGTCCCAGTTCTCTTACAACACCGTCAATTTACGGTTTTCAAGCGAGTGACTCTCTGTCCTGTTGCGGTGTCTCATCGCCCCCGCCTTCACCCCCATCAAGCGCATTCAGTCCGTTTAATCCTGGTAATGGTGCCCTTTCTGCGGTAGAAGCTGGAAGAACTTCCAGAGGATGTGAGGCCATTGAAAAATTGGACAGAGACTCTATGGATTCCACAAGTTATGCTAGGCCATTATGGAGACCGTGGATCTCGAAATCCCAAAATTAAGAATGTTATTGACGACTTTGGTGCTGTTCAGACGATATTAGCATGACAATGTACTATTTACAAAGTGAACACTAACTGCGCTCTTAAGCGCGCGAAGTAACAACGGACCAGACAATTGAAAATCCGGCACGTGCATTTACACATTAAGTTGCATTTCACCCAAGACAAGTGCACTGCGTAAACGGAGTTGGCTGTTCTGTTATATTGCTCATATTGAGAGAACGGACAGAAGCCATTATATTATCAGAATTGCAATTGTACCGAGGTGTTTAAATTCAAGAGATCTCGATCCCGGTGTTTAAATTTTGTACGAATATAAGTAACGATTTCTACCTAATATTTGAATATAAAAATGGCAATTAAAATAGCTTTTGACACACCTGAGGTGATAGTTGTCCTGTTTTTTTTTTTCTTCTCTGCTAAACGGGTGGCGACTTTACTAACTGTCGGTTGCTAAGTCATTCACTCACTTCGCACGCTACTAGCTTTTATTTCGACTGAAAAGACCACCTGATTTTAAAACCATTATTTTTTTAATGTTATACACTGATTACCGTTATCACAGATTTTCTCTGGACTTAACTTTGATATGGATTATCAATTCATATTGGTATAACTCCTCCAGTTACTTAAACGTCTGAGTTAAAGTTTTCTTAGTCAGCACCTCCCGAATGCTTGTTTAGCTTTGCTTGTTTTCAGCAGGTAACTGTAAAACAGGGTACATTCTACAAGTTGAATGTTCCACCAGTAACCCATAACAGCGTGTTTCTCTAGGCACGTCTTCGTGGTATATACTGACTGGTAATCTGCTCTTTATTTTCATTTGAACCTGGTTATAATGAGAAACCTGGCAGTTCTGTTTTCAATTTACTGGTGAATTTTGTCAATCCTTCTTAACGTCAATCAAAAATAGGTCAGGGGCGTTTTCTAAGGAGGTGGTGGAAGGAAGGGGGATTTGGGTTCTGTACTAATAATACAGTTAATTTGATTATGATTTTTTAAGACAGTTTTTAAATAATAGTTAATTGTAGTATTTTTAAGTACAAGAAACAACAGTGAAACAGTGAGCGCTTTTTTCCTGCCGAAGTGGACAGAAACGGAAATGAACGTCAAAACAAACAGTTCGTTTTGTTAGTAGATAGTACTGAATACTCGTGTGAAAAATAATACGTAGTAGTCTACTCATGAAACAGTTAAGGCCACTGATTTTCATGTCCAACCCGACAGAAACGAAAATAGATATGAAAACAAATCTTTTAAAGAACTACCATAATTTCACTTTTTAAGGTATCACATATACTGTTCATCTGTTTGCTTTATAACTGACTTTCTTCTATAATTATTTTAGATATCAGCCGTTATGTGCCTTTCGTTATTGTGTCGTATTAACGTGTGTTCTATTGTCTCAACTAAAGGTTTTTGTCAACCTGCTGTCGGATTTCTCAATTCATAAGTAGCGAGTCGCTTCGATGTTAAAACGTCTTGCTCTGTTCGACCAGAGATAGAGATAGATCAAGAAAATATGCATTTCAATAAGTACTGAAATTTTCCTTTTCATAGTTTTGGGCGGAAAATGTCGTAACTTCTTTGATTGTCGTTCTTTTCCTTATTACTGAACAAGGAAGACTTGTCAACGAACAGCTTTCTAAAACTATTGAATGTCCTTTTTACCAGCATCTTCCAATACGTAATGACAATATAAAAGACCACAGAGAAGCATGTAATTCAAAGGAAGCTGAAAGAAGTAAAAAAAAAACTCGCTCATGGAATTAAACGTTAAACGTCTTTAATACTCTTTCGGCAAATATCATGTGCCCCTAATCTGCCAGTTGCGTATTAGCGTCCGACCATTTTACTTTTGTGGAAGAGGGTGGAGGAGAGGGGGGGGGGGGGGGAGGGGCAGAGGGGTGGTTTGGTGTTGGGGAAGACCTTTTTCCCAAACCTCTGTAGTCCGCTACACAGCCGTTTTAGTGACGACACTAAAAATCGCTGTGTAGCAGACTAAAACCTCTGGTGATAGAATTCTTTTTCTGACGTTCAACAGTGTAAGATTTTTTTTCTAGCAGTATACGCCATTAAAGAAATTTTTCCAGTGTAGGAATTTTTTCGCCAGGTATTTCCTTGTAAGAATTTTTTCCTTCCAAATCAGTCTTCAGGATATTTTTTTTCTGAAATCACCCACACCCCTCTCAAAAGTCAAATGGTCAGGTCGGCCCTTGTCTGAATGACTGAATGAGGCATGCACTACTAGAAAACTATGAAAGCAAAACTTACGTGTCACTAGTCACTAGTTTGCATTATAAATAGGAGTTTTGCAAACAAATTTTTGAAAAGGAATCCAAGAGAATTGGCGGAACTCTTTGCTTAGGCGAGTGCATTGTAATCCAAAACCCCTGCTGGGATACCTGTGAAGCACCACAAAGCGGACAACACAGGATCACCAGCCCAGACAGACCGGGGCCGCGAACTACGGGGTATGGCACGTGGCACAAAGGTACATTGTTGAATACACAGAGAGAGCATAAAATAAGTTAGGTTTTAATAATGGAGCCCACGTCTATCCCCATGTACGTATTGTCTATCCCCTGTTTGAGAAGTGTATGGAAAGCCTATAAAACCGGTGGAAGAAAATCGAAAATCTCAATAAAGTATTGTGACCTCATCAGTTCCTCTGATCCATAGAAAACTTCTTAAGACTCACTGTACTTAACGATAGAAAACCTTTAAAGACTCATTATTCCTAACGTGTTTTAACGACATGGTTCATAACACCTGGTGAGATACTGTAGAACGAATCTCCTTTAAATTTTAAAACTTTTAATTATTTTGTCAGCAAAAGTCGTGAGTTACTGAAGGTTTTTGGTCCTTTATTCCCTCTCGAAAATGTTCATTATTCCCAGGAGCAGAGTAATCGGCTCCTGTTATACCATTATTTCGTGTCCCAGGAGGGGATTATTCTACTATTCCATCTCGAAATGTTCCATGGAGGGCGTGGAGTCACGGCCGTCAGGGAGCAGGTTATTCAAATATTTCAAGTCGAACATTTCCTTTTAGTTTTTATTCCATCCTCTGCAGCCCCGATCCTTCGTACAGGTGACCTAATGACGTAACGGCTAAAAATGGAACTAACAAGCGGTCGTTTCACATTCCATATCTTTCTGTTTTGTCGTCGGGATTACCCTCGGGAGTCCAGACAGCGCGAAGATTAAGCGCGAAGATGACGTGTGCGACCGTGTAAGACTGGACCGGAGTGTCACCGTAATGGCGGACAGACAAGATGTTCTTCGTTCTGAGCTCAACAAGATAATTCTCGAGATCAGTTAAACAAAAATGCACCGAACCACAACAAAGGGTACGGGTAAGTCACGCCGCAAAAAGAGGCTTCGTGGGAAAGTACAATTTTGACTTCAGGCATTGCGTTCTTTGTAGAAAATCTTAAATGAGTACTTGTGCAATCATTTATTTGAGGCAATTTTCATTCAAGTTCTATTAGCTTGTGAGAAAGATACAAGTTTACTTGCTTGCTTTAGTTTCTACAGATAGTATCAGTGTTGTTGTTTAAAATTATATTTGTGTAATGCAATCTTTTTCGTCAATAGATGCCAAGGCTGTGAATGAAAACCAAACTCATTCAAGTGTGGAAAGTACAGAAAACACAATGAAGATGATTGAACAAGAAGATTTTGTGGTGACCAGCAGTTTGTCATTCCATGAGAACAAAGCAACTGCAGAAGAGAAATTTGTCAAATTGCAAAAAAGCCCCACCGGGAATCACCACGGTAATGTTAAACTGTCCAGAAGTGTGACGCTGTTACAGGGCATCTCTTTAATGGTAGGGGTTATGATTGGCTCTGGAATATTTGTGTCACCACGGTATGTCCTTTTGCATTCTGGGTCAGTTGGTGTTACCCTAATGGTATGGATATCATCTGGTGTTATGGCAATGTTTGGAGCTTTGTGCTACTGTGAGCTGGGGACAATGATTCAACGCTCTGGTGGCGAACTTACTTACATTCGTGAAGCTTTGGGTCCATTAGCAGGTTTTTTAGTAAGCTGGACAATGGTTCTGATATTGAAGCCAGCCTCTGTAGCCATCATTACATTGAGTTTCGCATCATACGCTATTCAGCCATTTTTGAATGAGAAAGACATGGACAATGAACAGCTTATCAAATTTATAGCTGCTGTCTGTATTATTTTGATTACGACTGTGAACTGTGTAAGTTCACGATGGGCTGGTCAAATGCAGGTCATTTTTATGGTGATGAAATTACTGGCTATTGGCATTATAGTCGTGATTGGGGCTTCTCGAATTGTCAGTGGACGCTACGAGAATTTTCAGTCTCCTTTTGAAGGTACAAACCCAAATATTGGAGAAATTGCCCATGCTTTCTTTAGTGGACTTTGGGCTTATGATGGCTGGAACCAACTTAATTATGTCACAGAGGAGCTGCAAAACCCTCACAAGAATCTACCACGTGGAGTCATGATTGCTCTCCCTCTCGTCACATTTTGCTACACTCTTGTTAACATAGCATATTTCAGCATCCTGACGCCAGCAGAAGTTCTCTCATCTAATGCAGTGGCTGTTTCAGTGGCTGAAAAAGTGCACCCTACCCTTGTTGTCATTATGCCGCTGTTTGTAGCTTGCTCCTGTTATGGTGCTGCCAATGGCTCCATTTTCACCAATGGAAGAGTGGTATGTTCAGCTGCTAAGGAGGGTCATATGCCTCACTTTCTAGCCACCATTAATACCCATTTTAATACACCATTGCGTGCCATCATGTTCCCATCATCTATATCCCTCTGCCTGTTGGTGATTGGTAATTTAGATTCTCTACTAAGCTGCTTCAGCTTTGTGGCTTGGATTTTCCTTGGTGGAACTTTCCTTTCTCTTCTGATCCTACGTTGGAAGAAGCCCTATGATCTGCGTCCTTACAAAGTATGGATTGGGATCCCTGTTGTCATGTTAGTGGTTTCCTGTTGTCTTGTTATTGCACCTTTGTTGGCAAAACCACAATCATCTGCAGTTGCATTGGGTTTTGTCTTGTGTGGGCTCCCTGTGTATTTGCTTTTTGTTTACCGCAGTAAATAAGTTTGGTTAATTATGATGATTGCTTTTGTCAGTCTACCCACAATGTATGGTATAAAGCTAAGGGCTTGGGATTTAGCCATCCTATAGTAAACATTGACATCTTTCACTCAACCTTAACTGATATAAGAAGTGAAATAGGCTCTTTGCATGACGTTGTCACCCCTGGTAAACACAAAGACTTGTTAGCACAAGCGGAAAGAGCATTTTAAAATTAGGTAACCTGAGAATTTTGAGCTGTATTTCTCAAAAGTAGTGATTGCAATGGTCACCGAAAGTGGGAAGCATTTGTATGAGAAAAACAACTTTTGCCATCCAGTCACGCATACATGGTTTTCCATACAAGTCCTTTTAATTTCGAAATTTTCAAAACTGTCATGAAATATTTTCTTACTCATTACAGGGCTCAAATCTCCTTTTAATTGATAAATGCATAAAGGAAAGACTTAACGACAGTTTCAAAATTTTAGAATTTACAAGGATTTGTATGGAAAACCATGCAAGCATGACTGGGTGGCAAAAGTTGTTTTTCTCATACAAATGCTTCTAACTTTCGGTGGCTGTTGCAATCGCTGCTTTTGAGATATACGGCTGAAAATGCTCAGGTTACCTAATTTTAATATGGTCTTTAACCTTGTGCTAACAAATTTTTTCAAAAGTGAATTGTTTTCGTGTTTACCCAAAGTTGATCTTTTGATCACAGTCATGCAAAGAGCCTATTGTGAGACTCGGGCAAGTCTGCGAGTCTGAAAAATAGTGGTAGACATGTTAAAATTTCATTTACTTTACAAAAGTGATATTTATGTTCTTGTTGAATTTTGTTACAAGGGAATACACTGTTCATGCAACTTTATTCTCTCAATTGTTTATTTATTTCCACTAATATAATGAGTAATCTTAAGGCTAAGAAGAGGTAATATACACATATTATTGTCTGTGGTGTCCAAAGTAGCGAGAGATTTCTAGTTGGACACTGCCATGTTTAAATAAATGACAGCCAAAAAATAAATGAAAACTAAATCCAGCTTATTGATTTGATTTACATCAATTATTATAAATTTGTATAATGTCAATGTAAAATGTCAATATTTTTTCTAGAGACCGCCCATGTTGGAAAATGTTCAGTTATCACATGTAAAGATGGTATATACCAGTTACTAGTTGGTTTTATTTAAGTTGCTGTTTTCAGGTGAATCCAAAAAATGATTTCTTACCAAAAGGCCTAGAATTGTCTCAAATATAGATTGTCTTTTCTTTTCGAAAATATCTGTGTAAAGTGATCTTTGTGGGAAAACTATTCTAAACTATTCTGGCCATGAATTATAATGGGTCAATTTTCGCGGAACCCGGATATCGCATGTACATTAAAAATTAGCTGAATGTAATAGGAAAATTTAGAGGAAAATCTATTGAAACGCTTTGATCTGGATGTCCAGTTTTTCTTGATAAAAATATAATATGCTGGAATTCCTGCTAAAATAACTGACAGTCCAAACACAGACTCCAAGGGATTGGACAAAAAGGGTGTGGCCGTAAAACACAGCGAAACACCCGCCATGAAAACGGGAATAACAATATTGACTTTGAAATATCTTGGTGTGTCCGCTTTTTTCCTTCTCAACCAAATCAAACCAATGAAAATGGCAGAGTAGATAAGCCATTCTACAAACAATAACCAGTTCAGTAGATTTTCAATATTAGTGGGGAGGAGCATAAAAAGTGCCAATATGGCACGCATTAGAATTGCCGGAATTGGTGTTTGAGATTCCCTGTGAATCATGGCAAAAAATGAGGGAAGCTGCTTCTCTCTGGCAACTGAAAATATTGTCCTTGAACTGCTGAATAATCCCATGTTAAGAGAACCAAAACACGATAAAGAGACAATAAGAGGCATAAGTGCTCCAAAAACTGGGCTCAAACGAGAAGCAAATGAGATAGCAACAGCATCAGAAGCAAGGATCTCTTGCTTTGTTAATACGCTGAAATACGCCAGGTTTATTAAGACGTAAGACAACGTAACTACGAGAACGGATATCACTAAAGCTCTTGGAAAGTTCTTTTTAGGGTTTTTAACCTCTTCTGTGATGAAGTTAAGCGAGTTCCATCCACCATAAGCCCACATTGCACTGTAGAAGGCGTGGCCCACGTGACCTGGGCTTATAGCACTGTCATTAAAAACATGCTGGGGGTCAAACCCTTTGGTTTTGCCTGCTATTAATCGGACTAGAGCTACAATAACTATACTGGCTACTGCAATCATCTTACAAGATGTAAACAGTACTTGGACTCTGGCAGCCAAGCGAATACTGAGGCAGTTTACAGCTGTCAAAATGCAAATTGCACAAGATGCTAAAAGTTTCACCAAGCCAACTGGTGGTTCGCAGGCGATATCCTTGTCGGCGGTTGCCTTGCTGGGAAAGAACGGCTCAGTAGCATACA
Organism: Porites cylindrica; assembly: GCA_964035525.1. Taxonomy (NCBI): domain Eukaryota; kingdom Metazoa; phylum Cnidaria; class Anthozoa; order Scleractinia; family Poritidae; genus Porites; species Porites cylindrica. The sequence goes on along the minus strand of OZ037786.1, from coordinate 25,244,243 downwards.
CAGCGAAAGTTAGGCTGAGTATAGCAAAAGAAGCGGGATCTAAAAACCACACATTAACCCAGCTGTATAAGAACCCGATGAAGCGGCCGTAAGCGAGTTTCAAGTAGATATAATCGCCACCAGATTTCTCGATGAATGTTCCGAGCTCGCAGTAACAAAGTCCTCCAAAAAGACTCACAACACCGCCAAACGTCCATATTAACAGAGTCTCTCCCATGGAGCCGGCATGTAGAACAACGTACCGGGGGGATATGAATATTCCCGACCCGATTATTCCCCCTACCACCATGGCGATCGCGTGGACGAGGCCAATTCTTCGCTTGATTTGAATTGCTGTTCTATCATTTACAGCTTCAAGAAATGGACTCCTTTCTGAATTAAGTTCATCCTCGTCATCCATGTTTTCTTCGTAATTATCCTCTCCTTCAACGTCATCAATACTACATTCTTCATTTCCCACTAAACTACGTTCCTCTTCATCCATTAACGGTCGTCTATCCATGCCATGTAATGGTTAAATCAGCTTCGCATGTACGATTTTAGTTGTCTCTGTTCTAGTGGCAGTTTTTTTGTTTCGTTCTCTTTCCGTTATGGCTGCGGCTTTCAACCATGATATTGACAAAGCGACATTATAATTTACGGTCACGCACGTTCACGACAGTAGGCCGGCAATAAAGAATCAAGTTACAGAAGTAAACTGAGCAGATAAAATTACGATTTTCACGATAACTTCTTAATAGTTTTCTTAGTCTCAAAATATTTTTTACACCGGCAACTGCTTTTAAGATATGCTAATTTGTTTAAAGATACGGTATGCTAATCTCATTGTCAGTTAGAGCAAAAAACAAACTTAATCTCCACGTGTCTGTTGTTTCTGTAGCGCTTGTGCGCACGTGTTCGAGGACCAAATTTCCACAAAGCTTGATAAATCATGGTTCAAAAGGCTGTGTATTGCTCGTACATGGCACACGGTTTGTTCAAGTTAAGTTTAAAAATTATGAGGACCCGGAATGCGTGGGCTGCGATAGCCCCAGAGAAAAAATTTAAAAAAATGAGAAACAGCTAACTCGTCCCCAAGGTTTTTCAGGTGGGTGTTAATGGGGTGGGCATTTCCTTAAACATTTGGCTTAAACAGGGATTTGCCGCTAAATAATCAATGGTTTTCAGGGTCTTGAGTGATACAAAGGGTACACAAGTTGGGTCACTAGTTGGGTCTTTAATAGAGCCCTTTTCTGAAAGGCTTGAACAGAATTTAGTTGTTCTCCTAAAGCAGCTTTTGCAATACTGTTTGTGGTTGTTTGGTCACATGTTGAACGAGGATTGAACGGTTGGCGGTACGCTGTCTACATGTGTGGTACAACTTTTTTTTTTCTAATTCTATCGTGTCAGATTTTTTAGTTTTGTCACAAAAAAGAAATAACTAGGTTGAGTATGATCGTAGCGGTGAACGTAGTCCTGAATAGGACTGTTAAGTTGTTGTTGTCAGTGACTGACGTTTCGACAACTTGACGGTATTAAAGTGAGTTATATCACGTCAGACTCTGGTTATTGAATGTTATTGGTCGTCTGTCAGTTAAACAGTGATGTTATTGGCTATGAAGACTGGTAATGTCATTGGGCACCAATGACACTAAGAAAAGAAATACTAAAGAATTCTTTTTGCGTAATGACGAGAAATTGGTAGATGGTAAGCAACATTCCGTCTGGTTCGTACCAACCGCCGGGCTGATAACGGAGCTACCATAACACATGGTCCTCAATTCTCGACTGAAATTTCCGAAATATGACCTGACCATTTACCTTCCGTCGAGAATTTTGTCACATTTTTGTCCCGCCGAACGTCCAAAAGGTAAGCACCCAGGCAAGCACCCCTGATGTTCTGTAAGCGGCGGCAGATGTAGGCCCTTTCTGTCTGCTGCTCTCGCTAAGTTTCAACCAGATGTATTCCAGATGTCAAGCCGGTCTTGTTCGCAATACTCTCCCCGGCCTGCGCGTTTTGGGTCACGTGGTCCGAGTGAGTTTGTTCGTACGCTTCTCGCCGCTCGGGACTTTTTCCTGATCCCGAGCGTGCTAACGGCGAGGAACGAAGGAGAGACAGCTGTATTCTAAGGTTAAAACGTCACTGAGCAGCTGGGAAGGCAAGGTGCAGTTGGTTAGCGGGATCATGTTTTTGCTGCCTGTCAGTAGCCCATGGCCTGTTTACTTTGTTTGCATAAGAAAGAGCGAGCTTTATATATGATCCGAACTTGGGTTTGTTGTCCTTGGACCGTCTATGCATCGCTCTACTTGCTCTTAAGAAAAGTGGGCCGGGATGACGCAGTTCAAAGATAACAACAACCTCGTCCCCAGGGCGCTTTTCTCTGGCTTTAGAGGTGCCACCTCCAAAGCCAGTGAAAAGTGCCCTGGGGACGAGTTGGAGATAACAAGGGGACTGTATGGTATCGGCACCGGCAATAAATGGCCTCTTTTTGAAAAATAAAATAAAATATTTCTTCTGCGTGTGTGGTTATTTATAGTTGCCGGGAAATTTTCCAGCACTAGTCAAGCTGACATCACTCAGCATTCAAAGTGAGTTTTCTTGCAGGAATTAAAGGGAACTTTATGCTTCAACTTCGATAGAAAATGTTAAAAATGTCAACACTAACAGTGATAGTTATATCGAGGCGCTGGGAGAGTTTTATAGTTTTGGCTAATCACGGCTAACTTTCTACGAGTAGCATTCTCGGCAATAATCAGGGTTCTGGTCGAGCTAAGGCCTATTGCGAAGCATGAATAACAACAATGTATGTTAGCAGAAGCCGATTTCCCGCCCTGATGTTAGGCAAAATCAGGAGCAAAATATATGAATTACAATAACCATCAACGCATTTTCCCATCAAATGGATTCTGAGCCGTCGGCTCTAATTTAGCAGCTTGCCGACAGCACAAATACTTGACGTTCTGGAATCGCCATAGCTTCCGTCATCCTATGACAAAAGCTTAGTGTGTCAGCTCGTAATTGCAGGGTTTGGAATGTCGAGCCCCCGACGAAAACCGACTGGGAACCAACCCGAGAACTGCCCCATAGGACTCATATACATTACATCGCATTTCGTGATATTGCACAATTACTAGGAACTCATTACCTTTACCTTGAACTAAGCATACGTCAAACTGAAATAAGCCTATTATTAGCAATTGTATTGCTAAGAATAGGCCAATATAAAAACTGAACTTTGTCTACACCTTTGATATACTGCCGCACCGAAGTGAAGTACTGATTTCTTATATTGCCGGGTGGTAAGTCAAAATCACTTAACAGAAACTGATTTCTTTTTAAGGCCAAAGAATTAAATGTATGCAGAATACAGAAAACATGTCAAAAATCAACACGAAAGGAATGAAACATCATATAATAAATGGAATATACTAATAAATACTTCCGTATACTATAGATGAATTTAGTTGATTCGGATGCATGTAATTAAAAAAGTACTTTAACACGTCTTTGGATTCTTACTTCATTGTAGTGCGTTTGGTACAAGTTCAAAATCCCCTGGACCCGGCTTCATAAGAATGGAACACAACTGTGCCAGTGTAGAAGTAAAGATTGGGTCGTGCAGCCAATTAAGGTGCCTGCACAGCAAATGTTTTTTATGAAGCATCAATTAGTGTTAGCTAGACGCTAAGCCTGTTTTAACGACCTCCGGTTCTTAAGAAGGAATTTCGTGGCAGGTTTATTAATCTGTATGGTAATTCAAGTAATGAACAGTTGAAGAGCCGCGAGTTATTCAGTTGTCAAATGGCCGTGATATCTGTCTTTCGAAGGAGACTATTTGACAAACACAGCAGACTTATATCTTGATCAGGCAGTGCATGAATGAAACGCCGCGGGGAAGGGCCAGTTTAACAAAAGAAAGTTCTTTCAGAGTACTGTTTTATTACATAAAAATGTGACCCATTGATGCACCCCCTCCCCCCTTTTACGTTGCATGACAAAATTGTATTTTGGCCTGAGTGACAATTAATAGAGGGTTTCAGCCGCCAGTAAGTGGGTTTTGAACGTGTTCAAAGCATGGCCAGAAAGGCCTAGTCACTTTATAATGTCTCGTTTAAGCCAAAACACTAATTAAAACTTGCAGTTGTATTGTTTGTTTTTTGTTTGTTTTGGTCTTGATCTTATTTTTGTTCACTGTTTATTTCTTTCAGACAAAGTTTGGTTCACGGCGTAGATAAGGCGTAGGACTCTGCTGCGTGCGCAGCAGATTACAGGGACCCATCATTACAGTCAGTCAGGACTTCTGGAGAAACATCCAGACGAACATTTTCAAATCGTCGAGCCGTTTCTACCCACCCGAAAAATCCCGTTTCCTAGCCAGCGTGCTGATTTCCCCCCTCCCCCCCCCCCCCGACTGCATACGACCCAGGGACTCTTATGGGAAGATTAATAGCGCGGTTTGGGGCGCTTAGGATTCAAACCCTCAGCCGTTTTAAATAAAGTTGTGCCGCGTTGTCATTTTCCTTCTGATTTGTAATCTCCCCGATCCCATTGCGTGACTCCGGCCCGAGACTAATTAGGGACATGTGTATCACTATCAGTATAAACGGCAGCAGTACGTCACGATTACACCTCACGCTATTTTGGGAGACATGAAACCCTTTCTAGACAATAGTAGATGAGTATTCCCTTGTGCCCACACACATACTGAAAAGAGACAAGTCTTAAGAAGACCGATAGTTCATATTCAATGAAGAAGGTTGAGTGGAGCGATTTAGGGCAATATATATATAACTCAAGCACGCTTGCGTGATCAGAGCAAAAGGCCGCAATATGTTAACTTTGGACGACCCTTCCCCTAACTAACTTACTCGTTAATATATGACGCAGTAATATTTTACAGTTATTATAAAATTTAAATGTTTACTATTTTTGAAAATTTAAAACTTAAAAAAATAACTTATATTAAACTGGGTGAAATAAGGACCAGAAAATCGCTGTCCTCTATCAGCGCCACTTCACTGAAATCCTTTGGCAATATAATAGTTCGAATTATTGCTACCAGATTTTTTTATTGCCCTACTCAAGATTAGCAAGCATTAATTAAACTCACATCTCGCGTTTTTTAAGGGATACTTAAGTAGCCCTGGACACTAAAACTGTAAATAGAAAAATTCAAATTTGCTTGGAGCAATTCCCGGGAAAAAAAAGGGTAAAGAAGAAGGAAACGAGGAAGAAAGAAAAAAACCACTAAGAGTTACTACAAAAACAAATTTTAAAAGATATTAAACTCACTGTAAACTAATAATCACAGCTGCGACATGTTAAAAGGCGAGATTTGTAATGTCTATTTTGGCCACAAGTATGAAAAGCGATCTTGTGGTTGGTCGCTGACAAGTCACATGTATGACATATGGCTGACAAGATTTTTAAAGTTTTAACACTGATATTATTCATGTAAGATATTTAAATATTCTTTAAGTCTTGCCAAACAAGGAGAGAACCTTAACTATTTCGTCCAAAATAAAAGAAACCGCCTTGCGTGTATAAAGGAGAGACACTTTACTTTCTCGTTAAAAATTCACGTAATAAAAGCTGTATAAAGAGACAATTTGTTATATTGTTCTTATTTCGTAACAAAGCCAAGAAAGCACAAAGGATGTGATTCCATTCTCGCCAAGGTATGGTCATGGGACCATTTGAAAGCAACCGGTTTTTCCTGTAGTAGATCAAAAGGAGCATGCGCAGCTGTAAGTTTCCTAGCAACAAGCACCCTGCAAAAAGAGCTCCTCACGGCCTCCCCCTGAGTGGAGGTATTCATGCGCCATTGAATGGCGGTTTAGTTCACTTTCTCTTCCACCGTATTTACATGCTACTCCTGGAGTTAGTGAGCGCCATTTGGTAGTTCCTTGAGACTATTTTACGATTTGAGTGTATATTTTTAAAGCTTACGCTCTGAAAAGTTGGTTTAAACTTTGGTTCTGCGCCTACGGTCTTCCTAATCGATTAGAAGTTTCAAAATCGACTGCAAATTTACAGTTGTATAGACTGAAGAAGGCAGGGATGCTGTGATTTGGCCGCGTTGTTTACAGCAATGGACGGCCCTTTCTTTCTTTTTGTTGGCCTGACCTAAACCTGTGATGTTAGACTAACCACAGAATAACCAAAGAGACAGCCATTTTGCGTGGTCGAGACGGAAACGGTTAAACTTTTTTAGGATGTGACTTCTGAACGAAGCAATGGAATTCTTGAAGGACTCCTCTTATCGATGTATGGCGCCAATGTATTGGACTATTTACCCGCTTTGATTGCCTCCATCTTGACTTCTTCTAACGTTTAGCTGGACGTTATGGAGAGTCAAGGGGATGAAGTTCCTAACGAAGAATTTAAAAAGCCTCAGAAACATGTAAAGTTTAATCTCAATGATGTCAGTGCAGAGGATGAATCAAAATACATTGAACCCTTGGCCGATGGTACTTCGAAAGCTCCTGTTAAAGGAGAGAATCGCGAGAAAACTGTTGAATTAGAGGCTGAAGAGAAAGCCGTCGGTGTAAGTCCAGAAGGCCGGTTTCTTAAATTTGACATTGAAGTTGGTAGAGGTTCTTTCAAGACGGTTTACAAAGGGCTGGATACAGAGACCGGGGTAGCAGTAGCGTGGTGTGAACTGCAGGTTGGTTGCCGTACTGTGTGAATTTGCGTTCTTTTCTAGCGTTTTAGACTGAAGTAGTGATAGATATTAAACATTGTTCTGTACATTTTATTTTCTTTAAAGGATAAATATTCAAAAGCCGAGCGAGCAAGATTCAAAGAAGAAGCCGAAATGCTAAAGCAATTACAACACCCAAATATTGTGAAATTCCATGACTCATGGGAAACAAGACTTCCAAATAAAGACAAGAAAAGGGTTATTTTAGTGACGGAACTTATGACTTCGGGGACACTGAAAACGTGAGTAAAATTTCCACTGTTGAGGCTCAATTGGTTAGAGCGCCTTTCTTGCCACGAATTCATGTGGACATGTTTGCATGAGAAGGAGGCAGGAAGCTGTGACGAAACTGCTTTACCATGTCTCTAAATTTTGAATGAACAGACAAATAAAGCCACGTTGTTTTATGTGCTATTTTAATTTTGACTCTTAACTCGGCAATTATTCGAGTTTGTCGTTAATCTGGATTTGTGTGGATCTTTTTTATTTTACAC
>OZ037786.1:25147066-25232066 GCA_964035525.1 Porites cylindrica | reverse complement strand
GGAAGAAGGAGAAATAGTAATCATTACTGACATCTAATGGACTTGACTGATGAGGTAAAGTTTCTTAGCTTACCAATATCTACATGGATTTCAATTGAAAGAGGTACGTTCAAAATAGTTTTTTTCCTAGAGGCTTGTTAAGTTTGTTTGTCAGGTAGACTTAAGTTCGTTGAATTTAATACCTGGATCATAAGTTAAAGTGATACATTTTTGGTACACTAAGCTTCCATCACCAATCAAAAACAGAAGCTCTTATTGTGCAAGTTTACTTGAACTTAGTTAATGGTATCGATGACATTAAATTAAAGTTTTGAGTCCAAATATGTAAAGAAAGAAAATTAGGTTTAGTACAGTTGATTTAGGGGGTGCTTACTAATGCGATTTTATTTTTCCATGCAGATAAGGAACACGATTTTAACAATAACCATGAAACCTGTCCTAAGTTGTTTTTTATCCACAGCTTTAGAAAATATGCAGCAGTGGGAATAATTTATTCACTATTCCCTTCCTCAGCTTAATTTTTCAGCATTTTGTTGTGCACTGTGAACAAACGTTTCGTATGTGTTAAGTCTTGTGCCTTTGTAGTACAATATTAGGTATATTACCAACTAAAGCAGGTTAACAATGCGTGCAGTAATTTGTTACCCCATTTATTAACTCCAAAGCTTAAAAATGCCGTCATCATCATAACTTCTCATGCCAGTAAGCTTGTAAGACCATTATCAGGGCTGTCATTTGGGTTTTAAGTGGCTGATCTCTCAGGGAAAGAAGTTGGCCATTTATCGCACAAATCCTCATATATTTGTTATGTTTGACTGGGTCATATTCAAAAGTTTAGAGTAGCTGGCTACTCACATGTACTCACGAGAACCCTGATTAAAACATGCCTTACAGCTGTTTATCTGAAGACAGTTTAAAACTGTTTTCCCCACAGAATTACCTGTGGGTGTTGTTTTATGCGGTCTACTAAACATCTCTTACTGTCTCCTCACCTTTGACAAATTTTGTTTAGTATCATTTATTGTCCATTCTTGAATTTACTTGTGTAAAACATTGGCTCATTATAGGAGAATAATTTTCATGTACTTATGAAAAAAATAGTATTCGAATTTGAAAGGATGAGCTTAAGGGAAAAAAACTGTTGCTACAAACTAAAGAATGGCTTAATTGTACATTTGATCACCCTGAAAACTGCAAATTAGCAATTAGATACTATATAATGACATATCCATTTTAGTCCAACAGAGTGTGTTGCTTTCTTTGTGTTTTTGCAGGTTAGACAAGGTTTCATTTACGATGAGGACCAGAAGGCAGTCACCAAGTCTATCAGAGACCGTATTGCTCAAGTTATGTTAAACCGCCGAAGTATTAAGAGAGAGATATCAGGAGAGGAAAAGAAAGAAAAAGAGAAGCTGGACAGTGAAGAACAGGCTGTCAAGCCAGAAGGTGAAGATAGTGATAAAGAACAACACTCAGCTGAACCAGAGAAGGAGAAAGAAGATAAGGAGGAGAAGAACAGCGTGGAGAAGCCTGAACCTGCAACAGCAGCTGATGCTTCTGTTAACGTACAGAGTGGGTTACCAGTAAAGCGTGTTATTGATCCCACACAAGAAAGGTTAGAAGGAATAGTAGAGTCTCATGATAGTCCACATGGAACAATTGATGAGCGAGTACTTCCTGTCAACCAAGATGCTGTTGCTATTACTGAAAAGGTTAGCTTTCAGTCATACATTTTAGTTAACTGGAAAATAACATTTATCTGAGGGAATTTCAGCTTTTCAGTAATCTTAGAGGTATCCTTGCACAGATGATGTATTCTTGTAGTTTGTGGAAAAGTACAGTTGGCAGCCCAATGGGCCCCCACTATGGGAGTCTTATTGTAGTTGAATTCCATGAGAAACTCTGACTCAGTTAGTTGTTCCCTCCCTCCCTCCCTCCCTCCTCTCTCTTGTGTGTATCACTTATCTTGTGCCACATTATTTCTTACCATTTGTATGTATTTTCCAGAAGGCCACTGGTACATCAGAGGAGGTGTTTCCAGATGTGACTAGTGGAACAGATGTGACAGCTACTCCTTCTTCTGTCACAGTGCCTCCTATGGTAGGTATTCAGTACTGTCTCCCCAAAGTCACACGAACAACAGTGTTTCAAGTTAGAAAATTTGTGTGTAAAGTGAAAGAATTTAGTTTTCTGGATTTGATGTTAAGAACATGTGCTGCTGAACTATGGTCAGGCAAATTGTGAAACTAAAGAACACAGTTTAAGCATCCACTAATTCTCAGGATGCTGCTATCCAAAGGAAGTTTTTTACATGTATTGGGAAGAAATAGTTTGAATCGCAACAAAATTAGCTTTTAAACTTTTTTCGAGAATTATAAACTGGTAAGAATTGTTTGACTCATTAGATACTATTACCACTTGTACAAACATGTATCACTAGCAACAAGAGCCTTAGAAAGAAGTTGCACTTTCGTCAACTTTTGAGGCATAGGTATCTATTGCTGCCGGCAATGTCTCTTTTCATGGTTGGATATGGCTGCTTATATGAAAGAAGATAGATACTGATGAAATCTTTAGTCCAAGGAGTAATATTTGCCCTAAATGTTGTTATCTGTTGTTTGTAGGAGGTGGAGACTTGGCCGTCTTCTGCTCTTACCACTCCAACCGAAACATCCTTCAGTGCTACTATACCTGAGTCAGGCTCCATGTCTTCTGGCTATGCCTCAAACTCATCATCACTGTCCTCAAATATTTCTGTGGCATCTTCAGCAAGTGAGGTTTACTCAACAGGGACCCCTGCATCTTCTGGGGGTGGTAGTATCACCTCAGCTGTTGTTGTTTCATCTGTGTCTACCCCTGCCCCGCCGGGAAGTACAATACCCGCAGAGAAAAAGGACAAAACTGGCACAAAGCCAACAAAGAAAGAGAGATTGCCTAGAATTCAATTAAAAAGGATCACAGGGTCACCTGAGGGACCTGTTGCTGAGTGCAGTTTTGACACTTACAAAAATAACAGAATAACATTCAAGTTTGGTATTGATGATGATGAGCCAGATGAAGTTGCTGTAAACATGGTAATTTATACAGTTTTGTTATTGGCCCAGTACTGTCCTTGGTGTTGTTGGTAAAATTTATTTAATTGTGGTTGAAAGAACAAAAAGCAGAGATACTGTGGAATCTCCATATAACAAACTTCTATAATTACAATGAAGTCCTCAGTATGACGAACATTTTCTTTACCTCAGTGTAAGTTAAATATGTGAAAAAGAACCTTGATTTAAAAAAAATGTTTTTAAAGGGAGCAAGTTTTGCTAGTTCCTTGGCCCTTCGCTATATCAAGGTTCCACTGTTTCTTTTTTTACCATTTTCAACTTGAAAACCATGGAAATTCTGAGAAGTGTGTGTTTTAATCCCTGTTCCTGAGAGGAAGAAGTTATTTTTATAGTGTATTTCCCTGGAATTTTGCTCCTAGTGTTAATTCTTGTTTGGTTCTATCGCCTACTTTAACACTACTAGAATCTCCATTAGCTTAGAGGGTACAATAGTTGGAGGATTTTATAGATAGAGAAGAATGTTCTGTTGATATAGTTAAGAAAACTAATAATTTTTTTGTTTCGTTTGTCTTAGACTTTGAACTAACTGATTTTATTCCATCTTAGAAATGTTTTGCATTAAAAATGCTACAATATGCCATTTTTTGACAGATGAATGCGGGACACCTTCAGGAATGTAACAAACAGCTGTTTGAAGACCAGCTTCGCAAAGTAATAGTTGAAGCAAAAGAAAAAGTGGAAAAAGCTAAAGGTCGAGCAGATAGTGCTGTTGAAAAGCCAGGGCTGGATAGCCATATCCAATCTTCAGAGAGTAGCAATGCTGGAGTCACATCACAACAGGTAAAGCCTGGCACTGTTTGTTAGCTTGACCTATGTTTTAATAAAGTGATGTGAGCCCTAAGATATAGTACATAACCCCAACTGGATAACTTTACAGGTTGATAATCTCAAGAAGCACGTTTGTTTCTTTTGGGAACTCAGATTTTTTATATTTCTCCTGGGTAAGACCTTGACATTTTTTTTGGCATAATTGTATCATCTTCGTTACGGCACTATTTTTATGAAACATATCTTTAAGCCTGCTGTGAAGAGTCCACTTGCATAGATAATCTGTGATGACTATATATCTATACCCAAATTACTGAGCAGGTTCTAACCTCATTTGTTCTAGTTATTCTGGTAGTCAGTGTGTAAAGTTAAGAGAGTTTATCTTGCTTCTGTTTTAGACGCTGGAGAGCCCTCATCCAAAAGAAGTGCCATTCTTTGTGGATAGTGCAATAGGAGGTAAACCTGAGACAGTCTTAGCTCCAACTGAAAAAAGAACAGCTTCTGAACCTTCACAGCAAGTTGGGTCTGAGCAAAAATCTGTCGTAAATACTCATGAACAGTCCTCTGATACTACTCCTGTGCAAACAACGTCTTCATCTAAAGTTGAAGAAAAAACAAGGCAACCGGTTGTGCTGAATCCAGTTCCTCCACAACAAGTTAAACAACCTCAAGAGGAAAAAGCAGTTTCGGTAGAAGAGGTTTCTGAAAAAGCTGCTCAGCCTGAAGTGAAATCTGATCTTGATGTGAGCAAGGAACAAACTGCCCAGGAGCCACACCCAATAATAACTCCTCAGCCAGTTGAAACAGGAAATGACACTCAAAGTAACGTGAGTGAAAGGTCACAGTCGCCTGTTGACACTGGCAGCTCAGCAGTTCCTCCTGGAAACATCAAAACACGATTTACTGTCAAGAAAGTAGAAGATCCTGTTTTAAAGAGCAGCTCTCCTCCAGAAGCCAAACCAGAAAATAAAGAAAATGAACCAGTTAAACCAGAAAATAAAGAAATTGAATCAGTTTTACCTGTGAAAACTAGTAGCATTGTAGACAAAAGTTCACATACTGAAGTTGCATCTCATAAACCAAACAAAGACAATTCAATACATCCCGAAACAGCATCTGTGCAGGAACCATCTGGTGAGGAAGTGTCTCAAGTCAAATTGAAAGAAAGAAAGAGTTTGTCACCTGTTAAACAGGATGCTGTTGATCCTAGTACTCCAGAACATGCTCATAGTTATGTCCGAAAAGAAGAAAATGATCTTCCAACTGCTGCTGTCTCAGATGGAGAACCGTTGAACATGCACTTTGAAGTTCATGCTTCAAAGACTTCTGGTGAACCACTCCAGTTTGATGGTAAAAATAATTCTAGACCTGAGACTCCAACTTACGGTTTTCATCCCGTTGATAGTTCTGTTTCCGGAAAGCCAGCCATCTCAAACGATTTCAAATTTGAAACTCAGTTATCAGGAGAGGAACTGACTGCGGACAAACAAAAAGCAGAGTCAGTTGTCTCCTCAGATGATGAGTTATCTCTAAGTGCTTCAGTTGAGAAATCTGGAGCCCTACCTTCCAAGAGTGAGTTTGTGCAGGGAAGATTCATTGTTTCCGTTTCAACTAATAGACCTGAAACACCAATATCTGATAAGTTAGAGCAAGTAAAACCAACCCCTGAACAACCTATGGAAATTACTCTCCAAGATGTAACGGCTGCTGTTGGATCAGTCTCGGTACCCTCACTGACCCCCAGTTCATCAATGGAGAGCCTTAACTCTGTTGGTTCACATTCTGGTGTCCAGACTTCACTTGCTTTCTCAAGTTCACCTCAGACTGTCATTGCTGAGGGGCCAGTCTTAACTACTATGGCTGGTGGGTCTAACAAGGATTTGCCAAGAAAAAATAGTGGACAAAGTGATTTGATTATTGATGCTAAAATAGTGAAGCAAGATGGAGAGCAAAGCAAGCAAAGCGGTGAACAGGTACATATAAACGCAAAATAGTATTAATTTTATGGTTGTGATTGATGATGATATTTTGAGCAAATCCCAGATATACATGTAGTCCTCCATGACTGGTATAATCACAATTCAATTTCTACCTTACTCACCATAGAGCCTTCGGTAGCTCAATGGTTTAAGAGCATCCAATCTAGAACTCGGGCAGTCGTGCATTCAAGTCTAAACGGGAGTTCGAAATTTTTTGAGGTTTCTGGTGTTTAATGTCTCCTTCCAATTTGCTATATCCCATGGAATGCTGTCACTTACGATAAGTAAAGGGAAAAGCTTCCTGTTACAGATATTTGGCTATGAAACTTGTTCAACTGTGGCAGGAACAGTTTTTTTTATTATTTTGCTTGTTGTAAACTTTCCAAAACAATATGTTCATCCTTTAATCCCATTTTGTCAACGGAAGATTCCTTCTTGTGATAATTGTTAGAAGTATGTCTGCTCTTTTGCTCTGAGTACTGTTACTGTATACTGAAGTGTAGAGGAAGTGATGATGTAATTTGCGCCAGACAGTGGTCAGTGGGAACAGACTGCCTTCTGTTTAATACCACTCCACTTGGCTGAAGACTGTTACTATTGTATCTGATCCTCTTGGTCTTGGGATAGTCCAGGTGTCTTCGCTCTTGCAAACAGACTATATTGCTTTAGAGATGTGAATAATATCTAAAATAAATTTTATGTTGTAGAAGAAAGTGGTACCAAAGGTTAAAGGCCAGCTTGAACAAAGGCTTCAGATTGCAATAGATTTGTCTGCTGAAGACGAAGAAGAATGGAAGAAAATCTTTGCAAGGTAGTTTCTGTATGCCACTCGTTCAGTTTTAAGTCACTGTCAAATTTTGTGGTAAGATGCAAAGATGAAGCAACTCTTTGTATTATGACGATGTGCCAGACACTAGGCAAATCATAATCTTTTCCTATACTACCAGTGTCCTCCACTTTCATTTGTAACATCACTGGTAAATAGGGAGGGAGGGGAGGGTGGCTTAATTAGTGTTTCCCCCTGTATATGGGGGCTCGTTAGGGGTGGGGGGAGGGTGGCTTTATAGAGGATTTTCAGTATGTTGTTAGGTAGTGCATTACTATCACTCAACAACCAGAAAAGAATGCTCTTGTAAACACAGTGTTATGGACTTGCTACCCACTGTTTAATAGATCTGAAAATGTTTTTACTGGTCTGTGACACAACCTACTGTAAATCCTCTTTTAAGCCCCCCCTCCCCTCCCCCTTACTATTATTCACTAATAAATGAGAGACTGTATCAATCAATCATGACTGTAGAACTTTGTGTGGACTGAACCAGTATGATTTATACACCAGCTGAATTTTCGGATTTGCTTTTGATCGTCAGCTGCATGACCTCCAACTTCTTGTACTTAAGCTTTTTCACGTTGCATTCTAGTTATTTTTGGAGAAATGATACCATCGTCTGTGCTAAATTAAATAAGCCCCCCCCCTCCCTTGTCCCTTGGGGGGCTAAATAGAGGACTTATGAGGTTTCTATTTGACACTTGACAAGGGAGGGTTTATTGCCTACTGTCAGGGAAGTGTGAAGTTTGTGTCACAAACGACTAGAGTTGGAAGGTTAGGGCTGCATTTCTGGCAGTCTGTGAAAACCTCTTGCATAGTATTGGTTTGTGAAAATAATTCTTATTTGAGTAAATTAGGTTTGGTAATTATGTCTAAAAACCACACAAAGTTAGGGCCTTCTGGTCATCCTGCCTACTATTTTAGGAAACCCGTCTGCTGTATTATTGGGTTTTCTATTTTTCTTTCTTCTTTGATCCCTCCACTCATGCTTGCGTCACTACCCTTATTTGTTTTAGCTTTTAACTCTGGTTTTTCTTGCATTTTTTCAGACAATGCAAAGAGAAGGAGGACTTGGAAAAGAAACATGAAAAAGAAATAGTGCAATTCAAGAAAAAAGTTGAAAGTAAAAAGCAACGGCAACAACAACAACGAGCACAGCAACAGCAACAACAGCGAAAAGACGCTTATCAGGCTCAAATGAAGAAAGAAAAATTAAAGGAACAGCAACAGGGCACAGCAGCAGGGGGACAGGTTATAGCACGACACAAGAGCAGTACAGATGAGACTGAACTACAAGCAGTGGAACACGCCAAAAGTAATGGATGTATCTCTGAATCAAACACTTCAAAGAAGTCTTTCTCTGGAATTGATAAAGAAATTGAACAGTTAGCACAGTTTGAGAGCAAAATCAAGAAAAAGCCTTCTTCTTCGGTGGTACAAACAAGACAGTCTGGTCAGCCACCAACTGGCAAGATGGAAACAAAATTAAGTTTGAATCAAATTAAGGTGAACCAACAGATACAAACTGTGACGAACCCTGTACCAGCAAGAAATGGTCCCCAGGTTGTTGTTCAAACTGCCGTTCCTCAGCAACCCATGGGCACTTTTACAGGGGCTAGAAATCCTAGTTTCCCAAACTTGCAGGCTCCACAGGGTGTTCAGGTGCCTGTGACAAGTTATGGTGGTGCTGTAATGAATGGACCTTGGCCCAGTGGGCCTGATAATGTGCAGTGGGCACCAAATATGGAGGAACATCAGTGGTCCTCTGTTACAGAGCCCCCGCCACCGTGGCCTGCAGGGGCAGTGACGGTTAATTCAGGCTCAAACTCTAGTGGACAGTATGGTGTGAGAATGCCACAACAATTTGTTCCGGCCGCGAGTGTACCTGGTCAGCAATTTGTAGTGCAAACGGCTCCTCACCCACAAATGCCACATCGGTAGCATGTAGTGGGTAAAACAGATTATTTTGTTGTTTGTAGTGAATTAAGAAGGAGCTCTGTAAGGATAATTAAGAGAAGCGCTTTGTTAATTTTATATTAAAAAGAAAAAAAGGAGGTACTATTGTATTGCGCGCTCAGTTATTGAAACTGTGATGATGGTATCTCGTATAAATGGTTTTGTACACAGAGAAAACAATCTGCCTCAAGGAATTGTAGAATACCTTCTGTAAAGTAATTACTGCACAGACAGTTGACAAAATAGTATAATACGTGGTATGCAAAAGCCATCCGCTTCTTAGTGCATCAAAGATTTGCCCAGCATTAAACTTAGAACAAAATTAATGTAATTTAGACGTTGCACCAACTTATGGTACATTGTAGGAAAGTTATTTTTGTCAATAGTGGTCTACGTCAATATTTGCATTAAGATTTAAAAAGTACCTCGCTTTTGAGGTCTTATTGGTGTAACGTTGAGCTTATTTTTACTTCTACAGAATTTGAATGCTGTTAATGGTTATAAGAGAGTAAAGCCTAAACAAAGCTATTTTCTATTTGAATTACGGGATACTAATGTTTTGTAGTGGGAGTAATTTGTTTTAAGATTAATTTTTGAGCTGGAGGCTTCTTTGAGAAATGAGAATGCTTTTTTGTTGAGAGCTGATCGTATGACTTATCAGAAAGCTGTCGCCACAGTAGAAGAACATTATCTAACTTGTGTTTTATCGCTTTTTGTTCATAAAGCGTTCATTGAGGACAAAATATTGCCATCCATTTCTTAAATGGAAGTTTAAAACAGTACGTTAAGCATTAAAAGTTTTCGGAAACTGATCTCGTGAATTTACCGTTAATTTCCCGTCTTTTGCTTTTGAGCACCAAATTACTTCACTGAGAGGTGAAGGAAAAGTCACAGAATTAGCTTTTGATGGAAAACAGGTTCTAGTTCAACCGTTGAATAAACAGCTTGAACACAGTTGCTTCTTTTGTTAAAACAATCTCTTTCTCCAAATTGACACGTTGAGGAAGAAACCTGCTGCTGTTAGCCTCAAATTCGCCGTAATTGTTTTGTTAAGGGAAACAATCTTTTCACTTTTGGTTACCATATTATGTATAAGGTTCACAGTTCTATTAGAGCCGATTTTAGTTTTCGTCTTTCATTTGAATAAACTGGAGAAGATTCATTCTGTTTTTTTTTTGTGACCTTATTTGTCACATGTTTAACCTATTCTCACCTAAACCCCCGTGTAAACGGTCGCAATTGTTGCGTCTGTTTGGTCTTCCTGTTGCATGTTGTAGCGTGTTGTTTGGAGTCCAGTGTATCGCTTAGTTTGAAGCCGATAAAACTTTAAGCTACCTGCAAACTGTCGCAACAACTCCCAACAATGTTGCGTCCATTTGCACGGGGCGGATCCCGTTGTGCCGCTAGCCTGTACCAGGCTCTCGGATAGTAGGGAGGTGAAAATAAGACGCGAGTGATCTGGGGAAAGGGGGGTCTCTCCCCAGCCCCCTCGCGTTTTCCGCATTGGTTCCCATGATAACTGCACGTGACAATCTTGGAATAGCCTAAAAATTTGCGACTGGTGAATAAGGCTGAAATTCAGGCTAGGCTTGGAGGTTAAATTAATTAGCTTGACGTAAACATCATTAAAATTGTAATGAATGTTATTGAAATTGATAAAACAACAATTTTGAAAATATGTACATAATTTACAGAAATATTTGAAGTAAGAATTAATACAACATTAAGGATTATATAAATCATAAAAATACAATCACTGTGTCAATAACGATTTCCCAAATACATTCCTTGCGGCTCAGATACGATCAACAACTCTTGCATCCAGTCTAGTCTAGGTCATGACGAACTCACTTAAGAAAGGCATGGAATGGTGGACTCATCAGTAAAGCCTGGGTAAAGTGTTGGACAAGCTTTCTTATCAAAAATCTCTGGATTAATTAAAGTTGAATAAATTTAGTTTATCCTAAAAAGTTAAAACACTCTCAAAAGCACAAAACAAACAATATTAATTTTGGTACGTAAGTCTTTCTCTTTGGCGCTTGCATTAAATTTGCTAAGATCTTTTTGGGCATCTTGGCCTTGTAACAGGGGACTTGAACACCAACAGCTGAATATATCTTCAACGTCGGTACATGGAGGACAGGTATGAACGTGCATGGCAGGCGATGCAAATTTGTTCTGATAGTCCATCAGTCACAAAGAACAGTTTTCGCGAAAGATTTGGAGAAATACTCTAATTTGTCTCAGAAAAATGTCACTTTAAAACTCATTCACATAAACAGAGGAAATCGAGTTAAAACAGCCAGCAAAATAACGTGACTACGTAAAGAGGTCATAACGCCGATAGTAGACGCGGTACTTCGACTTTCCAGATATGCTGTGGTTGGTGACAACGGGCGATTGGTCTTTCTTTGATGTTGTGTCATCTGTGTTTGCTCTATGAGATAAAACGATATGTTAAGTCCTACTGTTAATCTTTATTGGAACTTTCAAGTTTGGATGCAGGGGGCAACATGAAGTCTACGTGACCTAATGGGAACCATCTGTTGAACTGAGGTTCTTTTTACAGGAAATATGGGTGGGCAGTACGGTGATTATTGGTGCTTGAGTCCGGTTAAGTTAGGGTGTCCACTAAGGATGGGGTCAGCTTAACAAAGATGCATGCATTGTATTATACAGTTGAAGCAAAGGCAAAGTATTAAACGAAAACGCCCTACTCACCATCTTGTGGAGTAGGCAATTCGCTGTATTGTTTGGGTGAGACAACACCGTACCAGAGCAAAAACCCTTTTGCTGCACTTGTGTTATCACTGTGGAATGTAATGCGCATTTTATTGAAAGATGAGGTCACCTGTCCGGGAACAGAATCGCCACAAAACGTTCCCAAGTCCGCTGAAGAATCTGCAAACCAAACATCACATAACTAAACAAGAATTCCTCCTGAGCCATCGTAAAAAAATTAGCAAGTTAGAATTTAACTGGATGAGCAGATTTCACCACAAGATTCAAGGTGCACCCTCTGCAGCTTTCGGCTATCCAGAGGAATACCTCTATAGTTTAGCAGGTAGTATTGAGAATCTCTTCTCTCCTTACAACTACACAGTAAAAATACTCCAGTCTGAGCCAAATCATTGCTTACCTTCTGAACCATCTAGAATCTGGACAAAGTCAGCGCAATGTGTACCATTTGAGGCTTGCAGATTAAATTCCATAAACGATGCAGTTAGCTTAGATCCCGGATGAGCATTGAGGATCCACGTGCAGTGTTGGTTGTGTCCATATGACAGAGGGTAACCTGGTGACGACAAAGTACCGCTTTTGGACACATCCAAGACTCTACCACAGCCTGCAAAATTAATGTATAAATAAATAAATACATACTAAAATAAATAAATTTTGTTTGTATGGCTATTTTTGGATAAAATGTGATGGTTTCATGGATTACTTGTAAATAATAATAATGATAATAATAATAATAATAATAATAATAATAATAATAATAATAGAGAATTAGTGAACTCAGTTGACGATGATAAAAACATGCATGTACTTGGAAAATATCAGGGTATTTTGTGAGTTATCAGTTCTTAAATTACCTAAAAAATCAGTCTTGTAGTTGAGGTCAATTCCCCAAACATTAGAGCCTTTGTCAAGTTTAACGTCTAGAGTTATCTGACTCGACGCTGGAAGACTGGTGACTGGTGGAGGATCAGCACCGCAAAACGTCATCTTTTTGCCTCCATTTCTGGCATTTAGTATCACGTGACCATGGTGACATGGAACATCAAAGTAGGTAAAATGAAAGGAAATTATGTTATTGGATAGAGGAGATCTGGGTGTAGCTAACCAACGGCAGATTTTATGTTTTTTATCTGATCCGCGGACGGTTATTTTACCCGGTTTGTCCAACGACAAGACACTTCCACATCCTAAAAAATAAAAATACTTGAAAATTATATTTAAGCATTCAAAAGGTACACCAATTCTCATTCTTTGATAATATTCCACGAAAGAAACCTGACTTTTAATATTTGCTGTTTATTCACTTGAGAATACAATTCTTGAACTGATCGCCAGATGGAGTATTGCTTTATTACCTTACCTAGATCATACGTACAGCCATATAGTTCAGCCCGTAGACACATGAGTTGGACTGGGTTGCTTTGGTAACCAATCGGGACAATTCGAATCCTTTTGGCCAAAATGGGAGACTTGAAAGCGTTTATATTTATTCTTTCGACGTCTGTGTTGCCCTTAAATTCCTGATATTGAAGATAGGTAGGTATCGTTAATTAAAATGAGAAAGAAGCTCTTTTAACATCTTGATCAAATTAGTTGGTTGTGCCAGGCTCTCAGTCAGTGTCGAACAGGCTATGATTAAACCACTTATGAGTACTTCTGTCTCATTGTTTATCAAAATTGCTCTCACCTGAGCAGGATTCTGGTAAATTTCAGTTCCCCAGGAGACACTCTCCTTTTAAGCCATAAAGCCATCTTCCCCGGCGGCCCACAAAAGGGTGCCATACCGGTCTGATACTGAGTATAAATTTCAACTATTACGGTCTGCGCTTAGTGAAGGTTTTTAGAAGAGACTCTGAGAAGAGGCATATTCTTTACTTGAGAAGTGCACGTTCTTAAATTGAAAGTCCTTCGCAAATGTTAACGCATGCGTAAGAAAGAAAGCCAAACAAATGTGAGATAGCCAACTTACAGTAAATCCCAGTCTGCTACTGTTTTCAGCATTGTATGTGAACCATTGGTTTCTGTTGTAATTGAACTGAACTTCATAACTTGAGACGTATCCCCAGTAACTTGAGCCCTGTAAGTGGTGACCCTAAAAGAGGGGAGAAAGGGGCTCCTTTTCTTCACTTCATTCGACATCAATGACTGTTTCGTCTAAGCCTAGATATTGATATGGCATTATTAAAGACGTCACGTCACTACGAATGATACGGAAGATTATAAGTGGTAATAAGTAGAAATAGTAGTAAAAGTAATAGTAAGAAAGGATGACATTTTAAATAATAGACTGTGAGCCCTCACCTTTCTCAATTCACGTGCAGTGATAGGAGGCCTGATTGCCATAACATGAACCCTTTTTTCACAGTGAGTTTGAGACTGACATAGCATGCTTTTGGTGTGAAAAGCCTCCATCACACTCGAAATAACATTCAGAAACAAGTTTTAAGGAAGTGTAATGCTCACTGGGGGATGCATGAGAGAAGTTTTTGAATAGAGGCCTTAGACTTTTTCTCACTTCCTAAAGAAATGTATTCATTAACTGTTACAAATGTAATTTTATGTCATTTTTATTACGTACTTGTGTAGCAATGGCTGTCACCTTCGTCAAGTTCAGAAGGTCGATTTGAAAGTATTCTCTGACAGTGTTCTTTGACTGTTGCAACTGCAAAAAATGGAAACGAGATAAACAAATTACATATCTTTTTCAGTTTTGACAGCCTTTGTATTGACAAGACACTATTAACAACAACAACAAAGTACTGGACAGCCCTTGGAGTGCGTCACAAAAAGCAGAAAGCAATGTATGTTAACTGTGTTTGAGGCCCTCGATGGGCGTGCCCTTATTACTTGCAGAATCTCTTTATATCCTGCCACACTTTGTGTAATTTAAGAAACTCTGATTTCAAGCTTTCTCTTCCAAAAATAGGTACTGATTACTTGAAGGGAAGTTTCTCTGGAACGGACTTATCACAAAATAGACGAAGCATAAACTCGCTCAATGAATAAAAACCGGTAAGCTTTTTGATTTTCGGTCAGTTTCCCATACGGCAATCGTGTAAACCAGTTACTTATGTACAGTAAGGTTATTGTATTTTTATTATTTTACCTTGCTTTACCTTTTTTAAACTTATGATTTGCCGTGTCTAAATAAACCATATGTATTTGGAAAGTGAAGATGGCGGCCTCTCACCTGACTACACCAAATATATAAACCTTCTATTCGTCCATACTGAGGATACAAATGCAACTGTCCGTGGCCGAGTTTTAGAGTGTAGTACGAGGAGGCAGAAAGCTGAGAATTTTTAACCCTTCCGTCCTGAAGACCAATAGATTCATTACATGCTGAGGAGAAATAAAGGTGCAATAATAAGAAAACAAAAACTGTTTTGTAGTAGATTGAAGTGGTTGCGGTGATATTGGTAATGGTGGTGGTGGGGGTAGTCGGATGAAAAAAAAAAAAAAAAAAAAATCACCATTCTGATAATGCATGTCTGTACCTGTTGTATGAGACAGAAAGTTTCCTTTGAATCGTCTGGTTAAATTACTTTTAGCTTTGCTTCTTGCTCTGAAGTGTATATACAATTCATGGCCCCTGCTTACTATAACATGAGGAATGCTCTGGAGGCAATAACGTCCTGACAAAAAAAAAAAAAGATTTAATGGCTGATGTTATAAATGACAACTAGATATTGCATGAGGTCATGTCATTTTATTGTTAAACCTAGTATTCTCTGTGGTGTTATAGCGGTGGATTTGTTTATTTGTTTCCGTGGCAATTTCAATATTTTTTAACCCACTTTTGTTTGTAGCGGTTGTTGCAACACACCTTGCGTAGGATAAAAAACAAACAGACAAACAAATTAAATATTCATGTGAAAACTATGCTTCTCAAGCCTATGAATGTCGGACAAAAATGTTCCACGACAGCTACATTAATTTTTGTTTATTTATAATATATATCCTTAAAATCATTTATAGTAGCATTAATTACCTATAACCTGAGCCTTCTTCGAGTAGCCCTCCCTCACTTCAACAGAGTCAGCTGAACATTCGGGGTTGGTTCCGTCGATGGCTTTGAATTCCTCAAATCTAAACGATATGTATCGGTCAGCTGGCACTTTAATACGCCAGATGCAATCGGTAAACGCGGGAAATGACTCGGGATAATTAGGAGATGTAATTATTCCACTCAATCCTGAAATATCGCCACCACAATCTGAAAATACAAACATAAATGGTTCTTGAAACAAATCAGATGACCGTTCTTTAAAACCTCCGAAACCTAATATATATAAGCGGATTCAGTCAAATTCCTCAAGGATACTTGGATGATATATACTTTACGGCCGGACACTCTAATCCAGGGTTATTACTTCAAACACTGAGACCCCGCCCGGACGCATCTGGATATTCATGTAAAATGTTTGAAAACGGAGATAGTTGTCTCTGCTTTTATGCTCTCCTCTATTCTCACATAAACGGTTTTTTTTCGGGGATAAAAAAGGCAGGTTTAAACGATAACGATCCCCAGAGTGTCGTTGTTTAATAAACCTGTTTATCGTTTTCGTGTGGGTGGACGAAAAACGCAAATGTACATGTTGGGATTCATGTCAAGGCGGCCCGAGACGGACGCTCTTGGATCAGAGACAAGTGCCCGCTTTGTTTAGGTAATTGTTTATAGTACCAAGTACATTTTGAGAGCAAGAGGTCTACAGTATATTAAATATAATACAAAAAGTTTTTCACCCACCTGGAGTGATAGAGGTGGTGAATGACAGCGAGAAACCTTTAAAGCGTCCTTCTGTGTTTGTTATAAACCTCAGTCTTATCCGGTTGCTTTTTGACATAATCAGTGGAAAAGCAGACCTACATAAACTGAAGAAGAAAATAAAAGGCTCTCATTAATCGATAAAACCTCCGTGTGAACCGCAGTAACTTCGGGTGGATGTTCACTTTGGGGTATAACTTTGTCGTGCGCACCCACGTAAAGTTTACGTGCGTAAATAAAATAGCGACTAATGTATGAAGTTTCGCGTGTAAACGTGAAAGTTGAGCGAGGTGCAACTCTTACGTTTAAGCGCGACCTTTCATACGTTGCCTTTTTTACGCTCGTAAAAGTTACGTGCGTATCCAAGAAAAACTTGACGTAGAAATCCACCTTAACGCATGCTGCTTAGTCACTTCATCATCTCGACAGTAGCAGCCATGGACAGCTGATTTATTCCTGTGGGAGAGAATGAGGGAAGAGAGCGAATCCCCCACACATGACCCTCTTCTTATAAAAATTGTTTGGAATGTTGTGAAAAACGCTTAGAGCAGGATTGGATAAGCGCTATACAAGTTTTAATTATTAATAATAATATTATTATTATTATTATTATTTTCTATTATCGGTTCTGTGTCATGCTGCGTGGTTGCTTAAAGGACGATTCTCTATTGGTCAGTTTCAATGACGTCATGTAATTTTAACTTGGCGGCGTGGGGGTTGTTCATTTCAAACAATCCGCCAAGTAACCCATAAGGGTTAGGGTTAAAGGACCCTGGGAACAAGCTTGCCTCTTACCTCACTATCTTGGTCTCATTGAATTCGGGTCCATCCCATAATTCCAAGCGATCTACACACCAACATTTGTCGTTGCAATCAAATTCCACCTCAAACGTAGAAAAAGCGAGACGAATGAATTTACCACGTGGTACAATAATGGTCCAGTCACACTGTATGGAATTTGGATATGGATAATCGGGAAATCGAGGAGATGAAATCATTCCAGAACTTTTTGACAAAAAATCTCCACAACCTGTTAATAAAGCAAAGGATACTTGGTAATGGAAGGTGACTAACCCTTCAACCAAACAACAAATTGACTGGCCGGATTTTTGCATCCTATTAAAACCTAAATTTTTTTTCTGGTTAATTTGTAATTGCTTTTACTGCTCAATATTACAACTGCGGCGATCGTCTCTTCATTCAAATCCGGTTAAACAATGACTTTTCACCGGACAAGACGCTGTTGTCAGCTCAGCTCAAGTTGAAGAAACTCTCTGCGAATTTCGTGTCTCTGTCTGTTTATCACTTCAGACCGGGTAAACCACATTGCAAATTTGCAAGGGTTTGCAAATTCCTGTATTCTTTTGTATCATGATTTTGGTCGCTAGTACCTTGCTCCCATTGGCTTGTATATGTAGCATTGAATCCCTGGTAAGCGTCAGTCTTGTCAGAATAAAACCAAAGCCTCAATTCATTTTTACTGGAAGTGATAACGTTTGGCGGCGGAAGAGTATTACAGAAAGCACCTGCATGTGATAAAGACACGGATCTTACCTTTAACACAATGAAGATCGAAACAGTTACGACGATAGCAATACCCTTCAAAAACACAGATTTGGGGATAATCATCAGCTGTTATGTGGTGTCTGTTTTGCGTTTTTACTAACTTATTGATCAAAATTGTAACCAAAATCACCGCGCCAGGAGGGGTTGCTGTTGTTGCTGAAAAATAGTTTTCATGCAAAAACAAACAAAATGTAGAAAGTGTTTTTGCGAAATTGAGTGAAGGACAGCTGTATTGGTCCAAAACATATAAATTTCTCACCTTTAACTGTACATGTACCATAGTCATACACCGATACGTATTCTTAATTATTCCTAGCGCTAGCTGCTTGGTGCTGTCCGATAATTGCTGCAGTCAAGAAAGACCTGCCCGCAGCGTATAACCTGCATACTCACCGAGAAGTTCGTCTGTTTGTCTACCTCCATCCTTAACCTCCACAAGGTCAATGCATTTTCCTCTATAACTTTCCAGATCAAAGACGTGAAAGGAAAGTAAAATGAAGCGTCCAGGTTGAACTTTTATGTTCCAGATGCATGTGATATTGTTGGGGTGTTTGCTTGGGAAATTTGGAGTGTGAATTGTTCCGCTGTCGGCTGTTAAGACGAAGTGACAATCTGCTGAAACAAATGAGTTGGATAAAATACTGATGTATTTTGTTACCTTGTTTGGCTGCAAAAGAGGTGAATTTGACTGTATCCTCCGGAACTGCCGAGGACTAGATCAGTCATGAATACAGGAACCTGACTTAGATCAAGACCAGTGAGTATCTTTTGATGAAGATGTAAATATTTTGGATGAATAATGAAACAATTATTAGATTCAGCTTTCGGATGATAAGAAAATTATGCAGCCAAGCAGCGCTCAGTCCTAATATCCCTAAATGCTGCAAGTGAAATACGCCCAGTAATAGTTTATTCACACTAATTGATCAATAACATCGACCAAGTGGGGGCCCGCAGCACGTGATAACCAAGCTTCGCACTAAAGAGCAAGATACTTGTGCTGTCATTAAGATAAATTTATAAAATTATTAACAAACACTACTTTGTAGTGGTTTTTGTTAGTTTGTGTTCAAGATCATCGCAGTCAGAATTTTTAAGCCAACTGCGAAGATTCCCGCTGACTAAAAGAAAAAGGTATGTTTGAGACAACTCAAAATCGTAGTTAGGATGTGCCTTTGGTTTGAGTAAATTGAAAGGGCTATTTACTCACTTTTTGAATTGTTTCGCAAGTTTGGCAGAAACTAAGAGTTGGCCGCTTACTTAAGAACAATTTTAACGATTATTTCGTTGGATTTTTAATAAAAATTAATGTGAAATGTTCGTTCTTTTTGATAATCTCTCTCTTGCTCTGCAGATACTTGATAATTTATGCACACCCTATGAAAATTACATAGATCGTTTGTTTTTCTGCTCGCTTTTGGTGCGAAATGTGGCTTAAAGGAAAGTTATACTGTCTTGTACCAGTCTCTAATACAAACGCTAATTAACTAGCTGATTTGTATGAGGTGCTTGCGAAGACGTTCTTTAAGGACAGGTACTTTGAAAATGATTAGCGTGTTACCAGTGCAAAACTCTGTTTGCTTCTTCAGTCAAACTCGACACACGTTCCTCTTGAAAGAGCTCTCAGTCTAAACGCGTCATTCAGATTAAAAGAAGGCTGTAAGTTATTATCAAAACACGTACAATTTTTTGGCTTCGCTTTTTTGGTTAGAAGGGACAGACGAAATGTTTCCAATGAAAGGGGTAATAAGCCTTTTCAGATTCGGGTTTTGATTTTTAATTTTGAAGTGACAGGAAACTTCTTACCTTTGTGTTCTGCTGCAATGTGTTTCATCCCCAAAGAGCTCAGCAAAAATGTTACAATTACGAGCTTTGGGTATATCCAGTTGAGTAGCATAATCAGATCTTGCTGAATGAAAAATAAAGATTTCACGTAGGTTATCTTTGTGAAAATTGCCTCTTATTTTCTAGATGTCAGTGGATGACACTTTAGTTGTAGACAACGACAAATTTTAACCGTCAAAGCTTCATGTTATGCAAATTGATTCCGACTACATTGAACGCCTTAGGCCATTAAATTAACTGGCTAATGAATAAACAGTCAGTATGACAATTAACTCGTGCTTATTTCGATTAAGCTTTGTTCGAGGGTTTCAAAGGGATCTATTGTTAAGAGAAAACAAACTCAAACACGTTGACTAATTTAAACTGTTGAACAACGCTGTTTTTTGAGATTCTTTGCGAGGTGTCTAATACGTTCTTGGAGCTAATGGCAAACAAAATTGATGCATTTTTGAAGTAGAAGCATAACGAAATTGATCCAAGTTCTTTTAAAATCTGGATGGAAAAATCTTTGAATATTTAATCCGCACAAAGAGCGGTCTTTAACTGAATTGAGTTTTTGTTTGCCAACCATTCATCACTCCATATGTTGCCCTTGTTATATTAAATAGTGAAATATTAATCCAAACAATATGAATGTACAGCTCAATGACTCAAAAGGAACAAATTAAAGACTGAGTGAGGCGATCAGTTTTTTTTTTAAATTTTTATTCTTTGTCAAGAAACGGACTTGCCCAATTAGCTGACAATAGTCATGGGCATGGTTTTTAAAATCACCAAGAAAAATTGTTTATAATTGGAGAAACAGTTTGATATTAATTCAAAGATTTTGCAACAGTATGACAACAGTAAACACGTGCCTTGTGAAAGCAACAGCTGTACGTAGCACATGGTGTTTGTTTTTAAAATTTTGTGCCCTTGTGGCAAAGATTCAAACAAGCCAGAAAAAAAGTTGCTTCCATGACAAAAAACTCGAAAATTTAAAACCGTGGAGGAATCCTTTATATCCAGGAAATGACACAATCGTGATACCCATGAATTTCTTTCCTCCCACTTAGAATACAACCATACAACACACTGCAATAAAATACCCATTTTGAGTCAAGAAGTTTAGCATAGTGAAATAACTTAAATTTGAACTCTTAGAATTCACCTTCGGCCAGTTGGGTCAGTTAAACAAAACATACTTTGCACTCTCTAAAAGAAATAAATTTAAGCTTCATTTATGTATTCATATACGACTAAAAAAACAATTAACGAACAGAAAATCGTCAGAAGTAACATACCTTTAAGAAAGGTATCTAAAAAGTTGTAAAACTGGTTTAAAAAACTCCTGCCAAGTAGTTGCTTATTATTCCCAACTATTGTAAAGGATGATTTTTCATGTGACGGGAATAGTAATGGTAAATCAAATCAGATCAAATCACATCAAATCACTGGTTTATTGTCCCTTTTGCAGTCAGAAGACTGAATTGCAGGATTCCTTACAAGCTGTGATATATATACTAATACGCTACATTTATTGACAAGATTGATATTTAACACCAACAAAAATTCTATGGTTAAACAATTTTTATTGATATTTACTCTCGTCTCATGAAAATGAATGACTACTATAATAAATTATGTGAATTTCAATGGTATTTCTTTGAATAAATGTAAAAGTTAACAAAAAGTACACTAGGCATTTCATGGAAAAAAATATCTCTTATTAAGACTAAAGCCTTTAACTTTAACAAAAACTGAAAAGTAGCTCATTGACGCTCACAGACGGTCGACAAACTTGATTTTAACCGGTTTATCAGGAACAGTGGTCAGCTTCTGGAGCAAATCCAGTGGCTCATGATGATACTCCAAGCGAAACTTCTGAAGTAACTGCAACAGAGATCATTGAAATAAGTGTTAAGAACCAAAAAAATTACTTTAAGTCAGACGGAAGACTTTGATATTCTGACTTTCCTTTGTGTAGCCTTCTAGGACGCAGTTGAAATAATTATTAACCCTCGACCCAGTGCTGCGTGTTCTGTTCTGTTAAGGTTTTATCAAGAGAAAATGAGCTCTTTATTTTTAAACCGTATACGAGTTAGGGTATCTGGAAAAAAAAATATAACTTTAAAGCTACGCAAGCAAATTCCGACCATGATTTATTTCCATATTGTAGGATTTAAAAAAACGTTACAAAGGTAAAAACGAAGTCCAAATGTGGTTTCCTTATGGCTGGGCGTCGAAGGAGAGAGGACACTAAAAAATGGAATAGCAATGGAAGCCAAAGCAACTACAAAACCAGTCGATTATGGGTACTATTAAGTATTACTAACCTTGCACATAAACACGTACATCTCCAATTCAGCTACACGTTGACCTGCCTTGAACAAAATGTACAATTGGTGCAGCTAGATTTTATTCATTAGAATCACATGTAACATTCGCATTCATGTATTTTAATATTGGTATTATGATTGCTTGTTCAAACGTTCCCTGGCCGTTTTTGTTGGAAAGAAAACACTCAGTACTTCTTTGTTGTAAGCCAGCCATATGATATTATTAAGACGACATACAGCAAATCAGTTCTCATTACACCTTAGTGCTAGTAGCCCCTCACGCAGAGGTTCTTAGGCGGGGGGCAGAAACGCGTGACGAACCCCTAAGAACGTCTGCGTGGGAGGCCATAGTTAGTAGTTCTAGCAATTACTCTTTTCATCTTTTTGTCCCTAAAAACAGACCTGCAACTTCAACAAAAGAAGCAAGTTTCTTCGGACTTCAATGAACATAAATATAGCCTGTCCAAATCTTGATTTAGCATGGTAAGTAAGCTTTAAGCTGCGTGATTCAGATGCGGCGTTGGAGCAGTCTCAGTGGACATGGAACTTTATTCTTCTTTCATATAGGAGGCACGTTGTCGTAATAAGCCTTTCCTACTTTTCAAACCCATTACTACCTTTTAAAAGCTCTAGTTTGAAACAATGAAATTTCCTGTTTTATTTGGACAGAGGGTGCTCATTGTTTTTAAGCTAAAGTTCCAGGACTTTCGTTTCGAATATTTAGTCGAAGTAGACTGATTGTGAGATGAAATAAAAGGGTTGTAATTTATTTGCGCCTTTTGCGAGTCTACAGGTTTTTTAAACAGCGGTGGAAACGTGCAAATGCAAGCATTGCCAGGCTGCACAGCTGTCCCAGCTGAAGTAAACATGAAAGTTTTTTGGGGGAAAGAAAAGATGAAAACAAGTAGTTCTTCGTGTTCTACAGGACACTCACAGGCCCAGTTAAAGGTTACATCTGTTAGTGGGAATGCCCTTTCTTCGATATTGATTTGCAGCCTCCCAATTAACCACCAAAGGGCTTGTTTAACGTATCGGAAACTGAAGCAATTTTTACTTCGTCCCCGGCGACACCGATGGAAGTGGGCACAGAGTTTGGAAGTCGAGGTAAGTGACAGTACTTTGATAGTATTGTAAGGAAAGTACAGTGGATAATCCCTCATATTTTGAGTTAATCTTAACTGAACGGTAAAAAAACCTTTCACTTCGTAGTTCAATTACCTGTTATCTTTTTTAAATCAGGTCAGTGTAAAACATAGACTCAGGACTGCGGACCAGGGGTAAAATGCAGACTGGGTGCAAAATGAAAAATGAGGACTGCGGACTGGGGGTAAAATGCAGACCGAGCATAAACTGTGGTCACGGAAGGGTTAAAGGGCAAACAAATCCCTTAAGTCTACCTGGAGTTTTGAAAACCGGGTTGCCTGAAATCTTAAGTCAAAGCCAGCACATTGCAGGCAATCTTTCAAAACTTAATTTGCTTAAAGCCCTGATACTTTTAGTGTAAAAATAACAATCTCGCTCTTCAGGACTAACCACCCTCACCTCTTAACCATGGGCTCCAAATAACTTCCTGGAATTGACAGAAATCAGTGCAAATTCCAGAAAATTTGCACGAGGGGGGCAACAGCCCATCCCGTTGGGACGGGCTGTTACCCCCGTTGGCCCAGCTAATATTTTTTGAGGGGGGCTTCCGTCAAACTAAGTGTCATGTTGTTGAACAGTCATGGGGCTATCATCTGGTATGCATTTGGGGTAGCCTGGTTAAATTCCAGGGGGGTGGGGTTGTTGTAAAGACTATGCTTTGTGCTAGAGTGAAGATTTGCTGAGGTTTTGTACCTGGGCTTACCCCTGTCTTTCAAAGCTCAATGTCTCCCTCAAATTAAGGGGGGGGATTGTGTCTGGCTGGGTGCCATGTTGTTGCACAGACACGGGGCTATCGTCTGGTATGCATTTGGGGTAGCGTGGTTAAATTACAGGGGAGTGGGGTTGTTGTAAAGTTTGACGTGTTTTTGCACTGTTATGCAGTTTGTTTGTGCTGTTTGCATGCAAGCAATGACCCACTCTGTTGCTAATGTTCCTAGTCAGCAAGCAGTTGAACTGCTGGTTTTAGGACTTGGTTTTGTTGAGCAGTGTTGGCTTAGATTGTTTTTGGGAGACCAGCTTCAATTAAAAATGGGGTGAACTGGGGAATTGGCTTTGCAATCGTTGACACCGACACTAAAAATTGCTTCTTAAAATGCCTGATTTTCCAGATTAATGAGGAAAACGTCACTTTTGTTACCTTCAAGACAGACGATTCTATCAAATGGAAGCTCATGTATTCAATAATTTCTTTTTGAGGTGAGATTTTACTTTTCAAGTAACAAGGGCCATCAAATTAACAATCAGTGCGAGAGACTGACATTTTTTAGTAGCCCGGTTTTCAAAAAACCAGGTATAAGTACATGTAAATGATCACTTACTTGACATCTGCTTTCACAAATCCATTCCTTTTTTTAATCTCTGGAAAATTGTAACCGCCATCTTCAACTTTTTTTCCGAGAGACCTCACGCTTCAAAGTTTTCTATATGCGTGACCGTGAATTGGTACAACACTATGATGTTTATGCTTAAATAAAAGCAGCTGACCCAAAATACTGTACAGAAGGAATAATTGCGGTTAAAAAGGGAGCAAATCATTCCAACAACAAAGAGAGATGTTCTGCAGGAAATTTCTATGACAGTATTGCAATTCAAAGTACGCAGACTTTAGCTGTTCGATGCTCATTGAAACTTCTGGCGAACGTGCCATGTACTTCGACCAGGAAGCGAGTTGTGTAACTTATAGTAGCTAGCTTTTTGGAGAAGAAGGAGCACAAATGTTTAAAAAGTCTACAGTCCTCGCTCTGCATTTTGCACCCAGTCTGCGTTTTACTCTCAGTCTGCAGTCTGCATTTTGCACTCAGTCTGCGTTTTACCCCTGGTCCGCAGTCTGCAGTCCACAGTCCGCAGTCTTTATTTTACACTGTCTGAATCTTAATCTATCAAGAGAGGTCGGCGCACAACATTTAACTGATGTTTTGTAATCTGGCAAACAATATTTTATTTTTGATCCAGTACTTTTCGTTGTAGGTTCGAGAAGCCATTTTTAAACTTTCATTTGGTATTCGTGATGAAATAACTCGAATTTCTGGTAATGTGAGCTAAACTTCTGGTGCTCAGTTTGCTTGCTGCCATTAGTCAAGGTTAGAGATCTGCGCATGGGTACTGTGTTCACATTGTGGATGGCTTGGGTTACACGTATTCCTAATAGTTGTGCAACTGGTATAGAATTTAATCGGGAGCCGAATTTTAGGCATCCTGCTGAGGAACGCGCAGTTATGCAAGCTATTTACAGGAGCAGCAATAGTTTATTGTCTGATTGTCCCCTTTCAGTAATGAAGAAGTTGACTAAAATCATTCTTAATCACCACATTTATTTCATTCCCTCTTATCATCCAGAAATGCATGCAATGGCGAAAATGGCGAAAAATTGCCAGCCTCTGGCGATTTGAATTGGATGCAAAAAGAGGCCCCTTGGAGACTGGCGATTTTGGCGAAATTGGCGAAATTGGCGGTTTTGGCGAAAATCGCCAGAGGGCTGGCGACAATGGCGATAGACGTCCCGACCCCTTGGAGACTGGCGATTTTGGCGAAAATCGCCAGAGGGTTGGCAATATCCAGAATGTGGCAAATATTCAAATTGGATGCCACTTGAAATTGGCCCCTTCAAATTAGACAACTAAAGAGGCCCCAATAGCTGTGAGGCAACATTTATCAAATACAACTGAATCAAATATATCACAAAACGGCTTTATTTAACTGTGAAGTAACATTTATCAAATACAACTGAATCAAATTAGACTACGAGTAGTCCCCCATTTTTCCTCAGGGATGGTAGAGCGAGCGAAACGCGAGCGCGCGTGGAAATCACCCCACGCGAGAAAAGGCGACTCGCCTTTTCTCGCGTGGAGTTAGTGGCCGTGGCCGTTAGTGGAAAGTTATTAGTTAACAATATTAGAAACGTGAGACGAAAGTTGAGCGTCTTATTTGCTAAGCGCCAGACAAGCAAACGGATTTGACAACCAGCAATGTTAACCGTCTCTGATCGGATTCAAATCCCTTCCAAAACGAGTCATTAAGACACAGGAACAAAGGTAAATGCATCTTATTATTTTATTAGCTAATACAGCGTAAAACATATAATTTTTTCTGTTAGCTAATACAGCGTTCGGTCTCCCTGTGATCAAACCGACAATATTTGGCAATTTTGGCGATTAATTGCCATTTCCGCCACTTTTGCCAAATACGCCATTTCCGCCAAAATCGCCACATTCCAAAGGGCGTCTTTGCCATCTCATTTGTATTTTTGTTTACAGTTTGGCGATTTTGGCGATTAATCGCCAATTCCGCCATTTTCGCCAAAATCGCCACTTTCCAAAGGGCCCCTTTGCCATCTCATTTGAATTTTTATTTATAATTTGGCGAGTTTGGCGATTAATCGCCATTTCTGCCATTTTCGCTAATGCGTGCATTTCCGGACATACTTCGTTCCTGTCAAAAACTGCACTGTCTACCAGAGTATGGCTAGCTAGAGGGTCTGAATGGGGGGTCCACTTGTCGGTTGTCGGTTAAAATTCAGTAACTTTGTCGGTAGTCGCTGAAAATTTTCGATCTTTGTCGCTAGTCGGTTAAACGTTTCGATTTTTGTCGATCGTCGGAAAATCTCAGTGAATAAGTAAAAACGCTTGTTGATTATTAATATTTTTTAAGTATTTCACCCACTTTTTGAGACTTTGATCCCTAAGGAAAAAGTAAAACTTGTAAGAACGCATCCTTTGATTGCACTTTAACTTCATTAACCGTCTTGTTTGTTTATGCAACATGATCGTTTATTTCACCATTGTTTGCCAAATGAATATGATGAATACTGATAAAATCACGAAAGCTTTTATTGTAAATGCGAACTTGGTTTCCCGGTAGACTACAGGGCACAGTAAAAAGTTATTAATTAATCAATGGACTCTAGCCTTTTGGATACTTCAATTATTTTAAGTGAAAAACTGCAAGGGGTGACAGGCTGCACATCTATCCCTCTTATGTTTTGGCTCTAACAAGCATGTCCTTTGCCATAATTTTCCTTTCTCAGAGATATAGCACTTTAGGTGGTTCTTTAAAATTTTGTCAAGGTAGTGGTTGGTTTTGTATGAGATTTCACTTTTTCATTAAAGCTTCTTTTATAGTGGACACTAAGGGCTGGTATTGTGTCACGAAAGGCAATATTTCTTTTTCTTCCTTGTTGTTTCGTTTCAGGAGAGCTGCCTTTCTGTGAGTTTTACTTCTAATAGCAATTTTTCTTTCAAAATTGTGTGGCTATCTTCTGTCCATCAAGCGTTTTTGAAATTTGAAATACTTAGTCCTCAGAGGA
The DNA here is from genome assembly GCA_964035525.1 of Porites cylindrica. Taxonomy (NCBI): domain Eukaryota; kingdom Metazoa; phylum Cnidaria; class Anthozoa; order Scleractinia; family Poritidae; genus Porites; species Porites cylindrica. The sequence continues at coordinate 25,204,736 of OZ037786.1, read as the reverse complement.
GTTTGTTCGTAGGATTCTGAAGGCTTCTCGTTTGTGCAACAAGCGCTTTTAATTAACAGTTGGTGGATGATAAGAGGTGAAAATGTATATACTGTAAGGTTTTTTCCGTTTAAAATGCGTCTTTACACCAAGGATAGCTTTTCCTCATTTTTCGCTGAATGTTGTGCCTTGGTATACAACTGTTTCTGAAAAGAATGTCTCATTTTCAGATATTTTGGCCGTGAATTTCATAGTAGGGTGATGTAAGTTTACTTGTTCCGCGAACAAAGCTACGATGTCTGGTTTACTTATGTCCCATCTAGGGAAAAAATGTCATTGTCATCTATGTAGCGTTTTCAAACAGTTGGTTTAATGGTTTAAAGACGGTTTTTGCTTAATTAAACTTTGTGTTTCAATATATGCCATGAAAATGTTGGAAGGGAAACTGCTGTCTTTGTGCCCATCGCGGTACCGTGGGTCTGTACTGATAGTGCTTTCCATTAAACGGGAAAGAATTTTCTTTGAGGATTAATCTAAGCATTTCTCGGACCGAAACAAGAAACGTTCGCTTTTTCACCTTTGTCGTTTCAATAAAATTTATAAAGTCGGTAGCATCTTTACGACTTTGCGATTTTGATATTTTTTTGATTGGCTGTAGCAATGTACCTGTATCAAAAAAAAAAGGAAATTCTTTCCGTTAGGCCATCTGATGAGTCATAAATTTAAAGAGGTTGCTTCCTTTGTAGAAAAAAATGCAAAATGCTCTTTTTTCTGGATCAGCCATGTCGGTAGTCGGTTATATTTTTCCTGTCGGTAGTCGGTAATTTTTTAATCATTTTGTCGGTAGTCAGTAATATTTTTCGCCCATTGTCGCTAGTCGGTTAACCCCATTCACACCCTCTAGCTATAGCTACAATGTAATCGCATCCGTTCGTAAAACCTGCCGACTGGTCAGAAAATTTTATAATGAAAAACCTGAACAAATACCCTGATAATAAATACAATCGCGTCACCTCCAAATCATAAATTTTAATGCTTAGTCATTTTACCGTTTCCTTTAGCAGTATATTGGGGAAAATAATTGGACGTTTTTTCCATTCGTGTTGTATTTACAAACTGCTAAAAGCAACCGGAATAGAATTACGAGTTATCTTTAATGAGACTCTAGATTAAAAACGAGAAACATGTTAGCAAATTGCATTTTTCATCATCCTACGTTCATTGACTTTACTGAGGACTAAAGGTTTAAATTTTCCTAAAGGTAAGTCAAACGAACCATGGAACCGAACTTTATGTTATTCGAAAACCTGTTAAAGTTTTTAATCTTCAAAATGCCTTACAGATGTATTTGTTTTACGATTGATGCGTACACAATCGCTGACATGAAAACTTTTGCATACCAATCTCAAACAAACTTACTTGGAAAAGGCGTCGCCTTCATGAAACACTAACTAACTGCTGCAAATTGTGGTAACAGAGTTAGGGTGAACACTCGATGCTGCCTACATCTTCGCGTTTCAATGTTGGTCGTATGCCTGCTGGACCTCATAACGTACAGAGTAATGCATCCTTTAATTTCTTAAGTTTATCGAATTGTTTAATGCAACAGTCTCTGGAGTAATGTCGTTGCTTTTTTTCTCATGAAAACTAAAAAGACCCTAGAGCATCTGTGGGTCTTTACGCAGATTTATTTATATTAGGCTGCCCGTTACTTCTCTTTTCGAATGTAAAGAACTACAGAGATGCGTATGTTCAGTCATTTTTTTTATAACAAAAGATTATAAGGCGTCGCAAACGCATTAGCTTCATTTCCGTGGGGCGAAAGCAGGAATAAATAAAGAAAAACAAAAACAGATAAAATAAAGTGTCAAATTGATTTTTTACTCACTAAAAATTAATCCCGAAGGATAATGGAAATCAGTGATTAGTGCATCAGATAGCCTTCATGAGATAATCCAGTGCATGACTGCTTTGAGTGTTTTAAGATAGTTCGGCTTGGTCATCTAAATTATTCTTACGGCTTATGCCAGCTTACACTCGCTGTGAATGTGCAAAAAAAATGAAATAAAAAAAAAATAATGATAGTAATAGATAATAATAATAACAATAATAATAAATAAATAAATAATACAATAAAATGATGTATAAAATCAATGAGGGAGATTAAAATAATTAGTAGCAGCAGATTTAAATGCGTCCATGGAAGGCTGATCTAATAAAAAGGAAGGTAAAGTGTTTCATTCTTTAAGAGTTCTAGTAAAAAAAATTGTACTTACAGGTGTTGCTGTTACTACCAATGTTTATAAACTTGCTGCTACGGTAAGAGCGTTTAACACGGGTTGGGCGTGCAATGTACTCCGGAATATTGACCCTGGTTTTATTGTTCTCTATTTTGTACATGGTGGTAACTCGTGCAATTTTGCGTCTCAGTTCTAGTGACTGCCAGTTCAAATCGTTCAGGAGATTAGTGACTGTACCGGGTTCCCGCTCGCAGCAGGTTTTTAGAAATCTGGCGGCTGGCCCAACATGCAACCTACAATAACAGAGTTCAATAAATTTATCGAAACTTAAAAGTGGGTATGGAAATCAGTTTGGAAAACTAAGAAGTTAATTATTATAGGTTTTACAGAAGGTAAAAGGTAAAGGCAAGGCAACCACTATTTTACGTCGATAACAGGTGACAGTAATAACTGATAAACTTGAGGTCGACGCTCATTTTACTCCCCTCTTTTCGTCAATGCTCCGTTTTAAGGGTATTAAAGCTAGTCAAAGCTACACAGAAAGGAGAGAAGTTGAAACAAGGATGTGATGTCACCGGGGATCGAACTCGGGATCTCGAGCACCGAAGGCCACGCACTAAGCAACTGTGCCTCCCTTGCTCCTAAAAGAAGCAACACAAATAATACGTGTGTACGTAGTATGAGGTTAGTGGTAATTGAATAAAAAAGTGGCGACGGAATTCAAATCTAGCGAAAACACATATTCGAAGGATTTAGTTCGATACAGCATAAGCACGACGACGTCAGTCTGAGCCCCCACTGCTGTGCTAGAGTGGTGTAGCGGGACAAAGCTTTTGAACCAAGCCTTAGTGACGCGAATGAAATGCAGTTTAATGAATTTTAGTTGTCTCAAACGCGTTTTATTCACCACTTGAACCAATCGTTCAAATGATCTTGAGTGATCTTCATAAGTTCGTAATGTCAATGAGAACGGCACTTTGATTATGTCCCAATTGAAAGGAATGTGAAAAGATCTCGTAGAAATTGCCTTAACATGCTTCAACATGCTTGGTAACCACGTCAAAAGAATAAGATTGTATTCTCCGTCGTCGAACGCATTTATGTAAACTTACGCTCGGTTGCACTGAACAGTTTATTCGTTACCTATACGTTTATAACAACATGCCATGGCCTTGAAGCAGTTACTTACTTGAGATAAAAAAAAATACGGTGACCCAAAACCGAGGTGGTATCCCATTTTGCCTTACAACTAGTCACGGCGGCTCAGCAAGTTAACACCTACATCTCGAAATAGACATAGATGAGGCAGACACCTACTGAAGTGACGACGTCGGAGGTTTTCCTACTGTTCGAGATGGTTCAGGTTGTCTGAGTTGGTGTTCACAGCGTATAGTGAGTCATGTAAGCCAATATTATCATAATTTGAATCTGATACATGTTTATTGAACCTTTCCTTATCCAGATCTTCCCAGTCTAGCAGCTTCTTAGTTCAGTTCAGCTTAGCTGTTCCAATGAAGCATGACCTTAGCCATTTCCTAAATTGCTAAGAAACAGAATTATAGTGTCTGTTAAAATGTTAATAGAATTTTCTTTCTTTTCTTGTTCAAAGTCTATGTTTTATGATATAGATTCGATTGTTGTATTATTGTCTAAATGATAGAATAATATTTCAAGAATAAGATTGTAAGGTGCCTTTGAGGACCTAAACAGACACACTTAGCTGAATATGGTGATTCGGTGTGATATGCGCCTGCTAAAAAATATAAACATAAAGTACAAGTGCAAACAACAATGGTATTTTGTCGCTCTTTATGAGACTGTATCGTTAAACAAACATTTCATGCATATCTAAAGAATTAGTTATAATTTGATTCCCTAGGTTGAACCCAAAACAAGTACGAAAAATGAAACAGGTGGCGTACAGCCCTGTGGCTCGTTTGACAGGGATACCCGCGGGTTCCTTTATGTGTTTTTAAAACGTCTTGTTGAGATATAGCGATATTGACCAAGCATATAGGAGCCTATCAGCGTGAGGTCAAATTGGTTGGATATTAGCCAAGTTTGTTTTAAAGATTTAGTATTTGGCCAAAGAAAAATTTTTACTTGCGGAAAGATGAAAATTATCTATGGACAACTCTCAAGATGTCATTTCAAGATCTCCACTGTTATTTTGGTGAGATAGCTCCTTTTTTTGTAGCACTTTTAAAAATTCTTTTTACCTGTCTTTTATTACAATGAAATAATGTAGGAAATGAAAACTCAAAGTTTCCAGTTTATCCAGTTGCCTTGTTTATCGAAAGCTGTAAGAGCTAGCTGTGTCATTGTCTACGGAAATGGGTATGAGAGAGTCTTGTACAAACACTAACGAAACTACCTTGTAGGATAGTAAGAACCTCTAGTGTTCCAAAATGCTGGTTGTATTTCCGACAATAAGATAAATTGCGGGTATCTTAACTGGTTTCTATGGCATTTTTTGTTGTGTCTGAGTTCTTTGCCAAAGGCGAAGTTACATCTGGTCCCGGGGAGGGTGGGGGAGCACTACCATTTTTGGCCTTAACGGGTAGGTGCTGCTGATTTGGAGAGGGTATTTGGTTTTCAGGGTGTTGAGTCTGAAACAGGGTACACAATTTCACTATACAGCGTCTTAAAAAGGGTATATTGTGGACCGGAATGCCTTTCAAAGAATATAAACCTTCAATCGGCGACAAAATGATTTGAGACACTTCGCCCTCAAAGGGGCTTTTTGACGTTTTACTACTTCCAAAGGCGGAAATATAGCTCTTCCTCCTCCATGCCCTCCATGAATGTTGGGCCGCTGTTCGAGCTACCTTTAGAAAACAACAAACACCCCAACTTTGAATGGAGGGGACTGAGGAGGGGTGCGGATTCTTATGTTCTCTGAAGTTACCCTATTTGTTACCCGATTTTTGGAAATGGGCGGACTACATTTGTGGCAGCAACAATATTTGTGCAAGAAAATTTACTTCCACGTTCGTCGGTAACTGAAAATTACTTATTCTGTATGAGAAAAGAAACTAATCTGTGTCATAAAAATGAGGCACTTGTCTTAAACAGGGTAGAGAAAATGAACGCTGTTCGTCTTCAACAGGCCCTCCCCCCACCCACTTCCCCAGCTATGTTGGACATCTGGTGCATCTTTGTAACTGTATCGTGCATTTTTGAGCGCTTGAGGCGAGATGAATCATTTTCCCGATCTTTATCTATAAGAATTGTTGTAATCTTGCGATCTGTAGGCAGGCCGCGTCTTTTGTCGTAAATGTTGGGTCTTATTCGTCCTTCCATCGAGCTGATCCGTTATAATCCCTGTGGTGGATCTCTGGGTTCGAGCTCTAGCGATATTTCGGGTACTCAAGATTGTCAATTTACTGTGAACAGGAGACGAGCCCGCTAAATTAAGCATTGAGGACAGGCTTAAGTAAGTGGTGCTGTTTTGGTTACACTATTTCTGCTTTTTGCAGGACTCAGTTCTATTTGTCTAAATTCGATGGAATATGTTCCGTTTGGGAAGCTTCGAGGTCCTATTTCTACAAAACCCTTTTCCTTAACTCTTAGTTAGAGACAAGGCGACTGTCGAAGTCGCTTATACTTTAATATTATTGCCCAGAAACTTGCACGAATTTCCATTGTTATAGTGTTTGTTGATGTATTTTTATATGATGTGAGAATCATTTTGCCTTAGATGGGCTTACCCCTCCTTATATTGGGCGAATTCAGTTGCCTGTACAGAATTCTACACGGCTCAAAGAAACCGAGCCCGCAAATGCAAATGTTGCGCCTGCCATTGATTAAGTTTGATAACGCTATGAGAGTGATTTATGTTGGCTTTGACTAAACAAGATGACCCGTACATCGTCAGCTAATTAGCTTTTACCTTGTGAACTGCTGATAAGATATGTTTGTTCTGACCCTTCATCCGTGACAGTTTGATTTCCGCATGCGCCGTCCGCCATTTTGCTAGGAGAATGAGGTTTAAAAAAATCATTTTCTCGTCCACGGTTTATCCACTGTTTAGGAGAGAAAGTACGCAAACGCTACAAGGTGTGAAACATAAGGATAAAAGAGTTACCAGGAGTGGGGCCGGGGTTTGAACCAACGCGGATAACACGCCTTAACCACTGAGTCACCAGTCTACTCTATTCCCGGGGGGGGGGGGGGGGGGGGTAGTTTAGGAACTTTTGGGTGGGGATGTGACGCTGGGACCCCGGAACCCTTAACCTATACCAGAGCTAGTTCAGCTAAATTTTGCTACCCTATACTAGAGTAAACTCTCCAAATCGCTCCTATCCTAGAGTAGCTGTTTCCCTGGTCTAGATAAAATCTTCAACCAACTGATCAGTTTCCTGAAAAATGATATCCTATTCTAGACCCAAACGCTCTGATTTATATACCCTGTCCTAGAGTAAACTGCTTGAAAACCATACCCTTCACAGCGGCACATACCTATATAGCCCATACATGGCAGTACCCCCCCCCCCCCCCCCCCGACTCTATTTTGATAATTAACTTCATCGACAAAACAATCGGTGACAAAGCGAAAATAAAACAAAAATAATAAAAAAGAAAATCATTTTATGGTACAATCAAAGTACTACAATTTGCAAGTTTTAACATGTAAGATTTAACTAGGACTTTTCAAGTCGATTCAGCTGTGGGTTAAAATAGTGAGTTATTGTAGACGAATTATTAAGTGCGTTCAAGTGAGAGTCTCTTTTGGATGGAGCCAACTGTTTGATTTTAGAAACTCTGACACGAGAACACAATTAAATAGTGGTAACGACACGAGTTGAATATTCCACCAGGATGGCCGAGTGGTTAAGGCGTTGGACTTAAGATCCAATGGACGTATTGTCCGCGTGGGTTCAAACCCCACTCCTGGTAAAAGTTTTATCCCTACATTTTAAATCTTGCTGCCTTAGTAAACTTTCTGTTAATTTTATCCTGTTTTTTTTTTTTTCAAAATTATAAACACTATTCCTCTCACCAGTAGGAGACATCACTGTTTACAAACATTTTTTTATTACTCAAATTAATTTGTAACTAGTGAAACAAAAGATACTGATTGTGTTTCAAGAACCAATGCGCTTCTGGTTGGCAGATAGACATTACATGTAACCGGTGACGTCAGCGTGAGTATTTGACACGCTAAAAACGTTTTTTTCTCATATGACGTAATTCAAAATGGTTCTGTGAAGATAATTGAACGATCAGCAAGATTATGAACTGCATGATGTAAAAAAAGGAAAAAACTCAAAACTGTTCGACAGAAATCTTCAATCTATCCTGCGTGCATCTATCTCGCAACTCATGTTGTAAGACAAAGTTGTACAACTAATGTTATCTATGTAAACACAGCAGTCGAGCCTTAGCTGAAAAGAGATTCATTTTCATCAGTTTCAGCTCTTTAAATTCGAACCCACTACTTCGCTTAATTAAACAGATGAGAGGTTTTGTAAGGAAATCAAGCGATTATCTTAAAAAATTTATCAGGATTCATAACACTGCTAACAGCCGATCTTCGATTATTTAGAGAGAAAGGAAATATGATCTTAGTACATGTGCACAGACACGACTCCGGTTAGATTGATTTCTTCTGAAAACATTCCTAAATCGATTATCTCTAGTCCTCTGTAAAGTTCTAAAACTATCAAAAGATAAGGACAATTGATGGCCGACAGACAGTAGAATTAGTATCAATACAGTTCTCTTAAAATTGGTCTTCACACAATTGCATTGACAAGTAAAATACCTATACCTGAACCCTTGCACAGAGAATTGATTTATAAACCCGAACAGCTATAAATGTTACTGGGCTAAAGCTGTTTTGACGCTTCAGTTATGATTAATTTACCCCCATGAAGCTGACATATGGACGATTTAATAAGATCAAAGTCTTAAATTAATTTCATAGCATGCCTGAAGATCACTAGATTAACTATAACTGAAACACACACGTCCCGGCATTGGATCAATCTATAAAGCGAATAGACCGTAAGTAAAGATGAACAATGCAAAATAGTGTTGGGTATAGGTATGTTACAATAGTTATCATAATTTGTGACACAGCCATTTTTTAGACATTTTTTTGTATGGTATCCCAGCCAAAAATCATCTAGAACGGCTGACTTGAATTTATCGCTCAGGCAGCAAAATTAAGATTAAACGATTCAATATATCCCTCCATAAAGATAAAAATACATAATTTAAGCAAAAAAAAAACCCAATTTATCTCTATTAATGTTAATGTTTTGTAAATTAAATCGCTTAAAGTAATACAAGTAATTTAACTTCAAAAGGTTTTAGTAATATATGTAGAATTACCTTTGAAAATAGGATCTTACTGTTGAAATGGAGAATCAGTTGCTGTTTGCCGTGGATTCTGAGTTTCATGTAAATTCATGGGTTATAACCAAGCTGGCCGGCTATAATTTCAATTATTACATCAATTTTTATTTTATAGGAGCATCTTTTATTGATATCGTCTATTGTCCAACACATAACGCTCGATACACGCGACATTTCAGGTCATTTTAAACCTATGAGGGCGAAATCTCATGAAATTCGGCTAAAGCAACGACAAATCATGTGCATGGCATCAATTCCGTGATATCAGTTTGGGGACAAAAATGCCGGATCCATATTTAGGTTACTAGTTCTGAGCGATCGGTCACGTGATACAAACTCAAGGGTGAAGCTTCATGCCTCAGCATCAGTCGAGGATATACACGATGAATTTTCCCCTAAATCTGAAACCTGAGATAAATATGCTACTAAACTGTATGGTGGAAATAAGAGATAGAAAGATAGTCATATATATTTTTTGACTACCATTAATTTTTTTAACCAATTCAACCCTTGTATTCGCGAAGCACATGATGGGGTCTTGTAAAGCTGATAAAGTTCTAACTGTTGGCGAAATCCTATGATGTGACTATTCAAATAAAACCTTTCTGGCATTACTTTCACGTGGTGCTATTTAATATGCAAACAAAACTTGTGAGAATTTGTAGAATTTTGATGTTGGCTACTTTTGGGAGTTTTAAAAAGATTTAACGATGACTTATCACGAGAGTAGTTTGAAATTCGATCCAAGTTCAAATTCTAAGCAGGTTGTCGGTAATAAACCAGCTGTTCGAAATGTATGAGCTCTTGAATTACATGTGTAATGCAACCTATAATTGGCCTTGGATTACAAGAGGGACTTGAAATACATCAATTGAACTTAAGAATAATTATTTATCTGCCGGTTTGTGCCTAACTTTAAACGAAACATTGAAAAAACGATGTATTATCCTGTCACAAATATCTTTTTCTTAGAACCTTCCAGTATAGTTTTAGCGAAGGCATGTGACTCATCGTACAAACCTATAGGCTATAACTCTTGTCGAAGCAAGGCGAATACTAAGTATATTTTCGAGGAATATGAAATAATTAAATGAAAGTCCCTTGTCCTAATGTATTCCTACAAAGACTTAAAAAAACAGAAAAAAATAAATCAACGACTGTTTCTAAGAGAGAATACATATTCATTTCAGTTATTCTTTGACCCATCGCTTTTTCTAGGGCATAGATGATATTGATAAAAACATTTAAGTGCAGTACGCTTTCCGTTAATTCAAAATGCTATGATATTTCAGATTTGTAGACAGGAAGGACCCTTTGGACATTTTGCAAATAGTCAAGGAGTTCAGCGGAATACACTATTTGGCTATTTATAATCTTTCTTATTTTCTTTCTGTTAAGTAAAAATTCGCTTTCTCATAATACTACCCTTATGGTATATTTTCTTTTTTTACCCTCTGTCTTTAGCCGCAATCGACTATAAAATGGACAGTATGACTAATTTTTTTTCCTAGTGCAGTATTTAACTAACCGAGACGGCCCATTTTTAAGCTAGCAAGTTCCAGTTTAAAAATGTTCCCAGACAGACTGGAAATTCAATTGGTCGTAACCTTTTCCCCTTCCGATTTAAATAACAGAAAATCCTCGTATCTTTTTTCCAGCAACTCCATCCGTCGCCTCATGGTGTCCATCTTTGTATTTTTTAGTTAAAGGCTAAAATTTGCGGTCCGGTTGATTGACGCGACCTTAAGCAGGGCCACGTTTTATTTGCAAGGCAAAAAAAGGGATATGAGTGAGCTCTCTCGTAGAAATTCTTCATTGCACCCCTGGGGCCGTTTGCGCAAACTGACCAACTTAACTTCTCTTGGTTTCCCCAGATACATGAGAGGCTGTGGAAAGCATGCAATGATAATGATAGTTTGACTTATTAAAAAAACCTTTGATCCTACTTATGGCGAAAAATGTTCAGTTTACTGCTGACTTTATTTCATGTCGGTAACCTGTTAAGACGCCATTTCAGATTGAAGTAACTTAGAGCGGATATGAAGAACATAGGGCGTGATACTACAATATACCAACTTCAAGTGCAGACGAGGCCTGGAATGATTCTAAAAATTGTCCTTTTATTTCTCCAAAGTGACGGCTAGGTCATGATTCACCAAGCTTTTTTACATCCCTGTTTAACCTTAAACGTCCAACAAGGAATTAGATATGCTCATTGATGACTTCTGTTAACTGCTTCGATTTTTGAAACCTGCCATGAAATTAACTGGTTGCTGTGTATTATGTAAATTTTCTTTTTAAAACATTGAAATTTATTGAAGAAGGTCGACTTAAGACATATTATAAATTTAAATAAATCTCGGATTCCCCCTAGGGATATTTAAGTTGGGACGGAATATTTACATGCTGAGGTTAACAGGCAACGTTTACAACAAAACTGAAAAAGAAGGAAAGCAGCATTGTACCCAACCCAGTCCCTAGAAAGTTCCTGAAGCGAAATTCCCATTTTTTATTCTTTTAATCTAGAAAATATTTTCTGGCCAATGAGAAACAAGGAAAGTAGGTCCCAGGGCTTCGGGGATCCTATTTAATTAGCTAAAATTTGAATATAAGGTGAAGGGTTTTAAATGTTTCCTTTGTGTTTGTAAGGCTCAGTACTAAGTAACCGTGATAGGTGTTGTATGGTATGTGGGTAGTATGAATGTCCTCTTGGTCCTAATGACTCGTGTACTACTGCATCAAATTTACGTTGCGTTCGTTATTTACAGAACCGAAGTGAAAAAACACGAACTGATTAGGATTGCGAAGGACCAACGATAATCACCACAGCGCGCATGAGTAAGTAACATCTACGTAAAGTTGTAATAACTCGCTTTTAATATCCATCCAGCCCTTTTTTTCTTCTTTTATCAGAAAAGAGGGCATTGTATTGGACAATGATATTGTCGTTATAGTTAACTTTTCTTGTTATATTGCTAATGATTTGTTTGCACTCGAAGGATCGTTTTTTTCTGTTTTTCCTTTTAGATTTTTTTAATCACTGATCTAGAACTGAAAACCACCTGGTTATTTGTAACGGTTTATTGCAGTGATTTGGCAATCTGTGTATTGTTCTGGAACTAATACGAATATCAATGAAGGCGCCACTGCGCGATGAGCACTGAGACAATAGTGCGCAAACGTTATTTTCCTTTCTGAGTGGAAGAAAATTCGAAGAGGAGAGTTTAGCCTTTAATACAGCTAAGGTTTGGTGACCATTGGATGGGAATGAAGAGGCCGTTTATTCCCTATGGTAGGGCATATTATAATCCAAACAGAATACAATTGAAATAGAATTTCTTAGAGAATTTGAAACTTTCAAGAAACTGGAAGCCTTTATAACTATACTTACTATTGTCGTATTCGTTAGTAAGGTATTTAATGCATGCTTTTTTGTATTTTTTATAAAAGTATTTACTTTTATTGTTCGGTAATTCCTTTATCATTTACTTGAAGACGACTTTCGCGGAATATATTTAGCCTCAGTAAGAAAACCAACTCCGACAACGCACTAGTTTTGAAACACAATAAAGCTCCTATGTTCTGTAATTTTCATATATTTTACAATCGCCAGGCGAAGCTTGGCGTTTATCCTCAAAAACGTGGTGAAGATTTGTATTTTTAGAAATTTCACTACTAATGAGGGATTGATAAATACTAAGATGGCAAATTTTAAGCTCGGTGATAATAAATAATTGGTTACAAATATCATTCTTGTCACATGTTAGAGGCTAAGAAATATATGGTGTGTTGCCGTCAGGAAACGAGCCCATGAAAAACAAAACCTACAGGCGTCTGATGCATTGGGCGGCCAGATCAGACTTTAGATCGATCATTTTTTCAAGTGCTTCCTCCATTGTGGTGATTTTTTTTTTAGTGAATAGGGAATCACATTTTGAGCAACCTAGGCATGGTTTATAAACTATCATGGCGATAAGTCTTGACCCACCGACCCCCCGCCCTCAACATGTACACCAATGTGAAATTTTACAAATGATGACCTGCATGTGTGCAAATATCGCAGTACCTTATTATAGGAAATTAACGCTCCATGAAATTAAGGTATTGGAAATTAACGCGAATTTAATGGAAAACGACTTTCGAATAAAGCAAATTAACGCGAAAGAGGAGGTAGAATTTCATAATAAAGGAAATTAACACGATTAAGACAGTTGGTGGTGACAACTAGAACAAATTTATTTTAACACTGGATGCAAAAAAATTCAAAACTGAGCTGACATCACTTCTGACAGCGACAACGATGAAGGTGAACTCGAAATATTGTAAACCTTCGCCTTAGCTTTTGTGAAAGATGAAAAATAAAGGGTAAATGGAAAGAAAGAAAGCTTGTAGTTAATGTTTTTTAGGTGTCAAGAATGTCTGGACAGGTTCCAAAATTGGGGTTAAAATACAGGAAACTAAGAGCGCGGAAATTAACGCCGCACTTAATTAACGTCGCGGAAATTAACGCTCAACGAAATTAACGCGACTTAAATTAACGCGAATTTTAACGATTCGCGTTAATTTCCTATAATAAGGTATTTGGCGGGGAATCGTATGGTCATGCAAGGCTTGAAATCGAATGCCTCAAAGGGTCTTTTTTGTAAATGAGACTAGAAACTAGAGTCAACAAGGACGGAAGGAAGTTTTATAAGCTGGAAAAACCCCGAGACATTCTCGATAATTCAAATACGGGTAAAACGTAGCCGCTTGATTCATTAAAATGTCTTATACGGCTTTGTGAAATGACACTTTTTAATTTAAAGAAATTGTTACTTTGATAAATTATTCAATGAGATCGTCTGACTAACATTTGTTTTTACCTCAGGCCCGAATGACCTTTCTTTTAGAATAACAAGTCCACCATTAAACCGTTTAAATTTCTCATTTGGGTGGTGAAAGCGACTGATTTCTTAATGGTATGATCATTTATTACGCACTTCATTGTCGACTTTTTTTTAAATCTTAAGACTGAATGAACGGCGCAGTAGCTGGAATGAAGCACGTTCAAGCCTTTTTTCGGAAAGGTTTCTGTTAAGTTCGCCCGACTGTGCGTCCACGCTAGCTCGTATTCCCTAATAATATACATATATAGGGGCTCAACAATCCTTTGTGGGCGGCAGTATAACCGCAGCGACTAAGAACCCTGAAGTATTCCCGCCCAAATCTCTGTTATAAAAAGCTAATTTTTAGGGTGTGTTCCTTTCGGTGAATCCAAAAACAGATTTTAGATCTAAAAACGGATTTCGCGTTCCTTTCGGCAAATCCAAATCCGGATTTTTGATCTGGTGAATCCTTTTTGAAAAAGGATTCATTGGATTTGAAATCCGAAGAATCCAAATCCAGATTAACGGATTAGTGATCTACGCTGTTCCATTCACAGTGGATCCGAAATTAGTCAGATGATCCAGCGGTATTTCCAGTTGAAGTATTCCCATAGAGGCCGTAGAGTTTCCTCGTTGCTGTCATTTGCCGAAAAATATCTGAAAACATTAGAAGATTGTTCCTGGTACATTAAAATATCCATATACTAACCATTTGTCTCTAAAGATTGCTTGAAATCAGAAATAAGTAAAAGTAACAAACGAACTGCTATCTAACTACAAACTCGCTTGTAGACGCGACAGGCATTCGATCGTGCTACATAAAAAAAATCCGAGCAATGGAACTGGATCAAACTGGCCGACATTCTTTAGATAATTTTCAATTTTCATGCGCTTTTTTCTTCGTCTGTTTTATATGTTCCATCGTCGCTATTCGAACTGCCGACCACTAAACTCTGCACGGTATAATCGCATAATTTGTCAAACAGCAGAAAACACGTCATTTTTTGAGAGGCTGTCGTGCATATTGCACGCGTTGGCGAAAGGTTACCAAGGTTACAAATCCAATTTCGGATTTCACGTTCCTTTCGACCGAGAAATCTGGCAAATCTAGGATCAAAAATCCGTTTTTGGATTCGCCGAAAGGAACACACCCTTATTTAGTATAGTGCTACAGAAAAAAAAAGTTGATTACCGTAGATATTCCGCTTATAAGGTTACAAGGTCCGAACTGCTTGAGACTGGCTATTTAATCGGGTTACTTTTCTTTGTGAAGTGGAAGTAATTAATAGCGCTACACTTGAGTTGCTTTCCTCATAAGTTAAGTAAACATTATCCGATTTATTGATTTCAGTTGTCCACCGATTTTCATAACAAAGTCACAAGCATCATCGGTTCATTAAAGAATTGGAGAAAATAATTCAGAGCTATCGTCAAAGCATAATTAACAATTAATGAATGAGGCTAAGTATCTTATGAAGAATTATGGAGATCGGTAGTGCACATTTAGGTTGTTCAACTCCGCAAATATTCTCCAAATAGCAGATGTCGCCCTTCGAGTTGTCTTCTTGCTCTTCTTGCCATGTTTTTAGCTATTATTTCGCCTAGTTCTTACTCTTGAAACGAGTGAAATGTCAGCCATTTTTGTTTTCATAACCAAAACAACTCAACCTCGTCCCCAGGTCTTCTCGGTTAACGGTGCATCCTGCAAGAAAGCTGCACTTTTGACGTCATCGGTTCATTAATCACAAAATGCTTCCAAATTTGGTCATCAGTAGCTGGTTATGGTGAATTATGCGGGTGCCTTTAGCCAATCAGAATGGGGAAAATATTTGAATGATTAATATATGGAAACTAACTTTTGTCACTAGACCCCCAACTGTGTATAACTCCTTTGTTGTTGTCAAAGTGAAGGGATTTAGGTTTTAACAATAAATGGTAGCCGCAGAGTCTTGATAAGAACTTTTTAAATAATATTTAATAGCCGGACTGGTTTTGGAAATCTAAGACGAACCGATTGTATACGAAACAGCCACAAAAGTGATGTCAACTATAAACTCTCTGCTCACAAACGGGCATATTGCTCAAATGACTTACAAGTGGCTCAGTTTTGGCGTTTTACACGCTGACCAAAATCAGGACAAAATATATAAAACTATTCCTGCCGGCAAACCAATCGTCTCTGGTAGCGGTGGTCCCAAAGAACGCATTTCTTGTTTTGTGGACTCGCTTTTACCAGGCCAATCGCACAAAACAAGAGTCTTACATTGAGGACACTGCACCCAAAAGTGATATCTTTGAAAACACGCCTCTTCCAGATGAAGCAATTTAAGCTACGTTAAACGTGTGTTCTCTCTGTACTAGCATTTCCCAGGAATAGGGAATCGACATCGTCTTTCACCATTACGAAGAACATTATCAGTCAAAGTTACCTATCCTTACTTCATATTTGGGAGACTTAATGCGGGTGATCTTAACAGAAAACTAATTCAAATTCACCGACAAACACTACGTACAGACTCACGGCATTACAATGGCCGCCAAAATGGCGCCCGGTTGTTTTCTCGGTCACTTTCATGGCTCACGTTGAGAAACAACTACTACATGCGAGCCCTTACAGCCATTTCTCCGGCTGGAAGAAATTTATTGATGACATATTCTGAGTGTGGACTCTTCCTGAGACCGAAATCAACAACTTTATTGATTTCGCGAACTCTTTCCACACAACAATAAAATTTACACTGACGAACTGTCATCATAACAGCACTCGCGCAAATATATCCCCATGCCCCCATTCGTTCTTATCGGAAGGAAAAATCTTTAAAAGATTTTCTTGTTAGAGCCAAAATTCCTTCACTTTAACAACAACATTAAAGGAGTTATACATGGTTAGGGTCGAGTGACAGTATTCTCAGTTTAAAAACATAGCACGTAGTTCGCATTTTATACCTGGTCCGTATTTTATACATACCCAGTCCGCAGTCCGCAGTCCGCAATCCGCAGTCCGTGGTCCGTAGTCCGCAGTCCGTGGTCCGCAGTCCGCAGTCCGCAGTCCGGCCGCAGTCCACAGTTCGCAGCCGATCTGAAACGCTCTACCTGGCTGCGTTGCGTACGTATAATGCTGCAAGGTTACAACAAAAGCATACTTATCAGTGAAAAAACAATGAGATTATTTCTTTGAAAACGTCTCGGCCATGATACAGGCAAGCTTTGGATTGCTGTTGGCGTAGCATTTCCCCCAGAGACGGCTCAACAAGACTCCTTCACTAGAAGACGACCGCCATCTTGTTTGCAGTCGCGCCACTTCCGCTTTTACCCTCCCCTCCCGTCACAGTTATATTTGGTCTGTTTTCAATTTTTGTTTTTATCGAATACAAAAATCAAAAAATCGATTTTCATTTCGGATTTCATCATCATTGATACTGTTTCCCGCAGTTTCGTTACACATGAATAGCTTTGTCAAGTTTGAATTTTTAATAAGCCGGAATCTATGGAATAGGAAATTGAAAATACAATTTGAACTTCGGTACCAAGCAAAAGTCTCAAAATTGAAGATTATCGTTTAGTGTTCCTCTTCCCTAAAAACAAGAAATAAAAACCACCAACTGACCATTTTCAATTTTCAATTTTTGATTTCTTAAAACATTGAAAATTGAGATTGTAAATTTGTGATTTTCAGTTTTTGGGGAATCAAACATTGAAACTCACGATTGTGAATTTTTGAATTTCAATTTTCAATTTGGAATAAAAATAAAATGGACGAAAACCACACGAACCCTTATACCTTCCGTCCATTTAGTTTTCAGTAAAATCAAACATGAAATTCTCAGTTTTAATTTATAATTCGAAAAACAGGAAAATTGAATTCAATCAGTTCATTTTTCAAATTCAAAAATCGAAAAATTAAAAATTGCCAGTCTTGATTGTTTTCTTTTTGTCACCCCAAAGTGCACCGTTGTCAAAGATTTCCGTTGATCGTAGGGGTCACTTCAAAGCTCATAACAAGCGTAGTCAAATGTGGCCATAAACTGTCAGTCTCGCCTCAAAACGCATTCAAAGATGTCCATCGAAAAAGAGCAGCCTCGTCGAAGCGCGTTCAAAGATGTCCATTGCTGAGGCTAGGTATGGTACATAACATGAAGCGTCTAAACCTAACAACAAACTTAGACATTTTTCTTTAATTATCTTTTTAGGAGCATCGAAAACCCGTTCAAGTCAGTGGGAGGAGCATTAGGTTGAGTAAACATTGGGTTGTATCCGATGATCTTTTGGCCGTTTACTGCCGGATACTGAAGATGCAGAATAACACTTACGTCATAACGAACAGGTCATCATCAGATATGTCAAATGGAACGTTATCCGGTGAGGAATTACCACAAGGAATGAAAGTAAATTACCAGATCATCAGTGAGGTGCTGCCTATAGCTATTGTTATTGTTTTGACAAACAGCCTTGTTTTTTACTTGTTCGCCAAACGTAAAAGTCTTCGTACTCCAACCAACTGTCTTCTTCTGAGCTTGAGTTTGTGCGACTTCATGACCGGGTTTATGGCCATCCCTTTATTCATAATTATGGTGATAGGCGTGCTAGACATTAACCTAGCAGCTTTAGTCCAGTTTCGTCTTTTTGTTGTCACTTTCAACAATACATTGGCTATTTCCGCTGCTTACCATATTCTGCTCATCACGCTTGAGCGATATTTCGCAATCATGAAACCGTTCGTCCATCGTCAGCTGACCAAGAAATCCATGATGAAAATTGCGCTGGTCGTTTGGTTAACTTCAGTGGTCATTGGCTATATGCCATATGCTTGGTCCTGGAAAAGGTTTACAGATCGAATCAGTTACCAGAAGATTCAGTTTGGTTATATAACCTTTTGTTTGACTTTTGTATTCTTGGTTCCCTGCATCTTAATCGTAGTGTCTCAAGTGCGCATGTTCAAGATCATAGCAGAACGTGGTAGGTGCGCCTTGACTAGGAGAGGAACCTCTCAACAAAGAGCTAGACAAGATAAAAAATGTCTGATTATTTTTGCATTGATGGCGTTTATATATTTAGCCTGTTGGCTGCCGTGGTTTGTTCTATCACTTTGCTTCTCCCTTTGGTTTCCAAAAAGCCAAGAAACAATGGCCATTTTGGATGATTTAGCCAAAGTATTCGGCATTTTTCGTTTTGTAACTTCAGTTGTAAATCCAGTCCTGTACACGTTTTTCAAAAGAGATTTCCTTGATGCTTTCAAAAAGCTTGTTCTTAAGAAAAAGCCAGCGGTTCAGAACTCTACAGTAACATTTCAAAAGCGAACTCTAATTCGCAAACCAGATGCTTCTTCAGAACATTTAGAAGAGCAAACTTATGAGTCAGTGGTGTGAGGTTTTGTAAATATTAACAGGAGTTAATTAATCGTCTATCGATGCCTCAACTGATATATTAAGTAACAGAATGGTATCGTTAATATCATATTCCCTTAATGGAGTGATTGTAATCAGCCTGGTATTCTTAACTTAAATAATAAGATCTAAGAACTCAGACACCAAAGGGACGGCATTGTTAAGTTGCCTGATGTGAAAATTAAGTAAGAAAACTATCGTCGTTTTTTAATCCAGGACTTAACGAAAGAAAAAATGTAAAATAAATTTGTAAATTATAAGGACGTTTGCGTGTTATGGGGATTTCTGCAGGCTCGGCTACTAAGACTTGTAAGATTCAAGAATGATTTGTTGAATAAAATATTGTGTCATTTTAAAAGATACCTCCTTTTTTTTTTTTTTTTTTAAATAACATTTATTTGGTTACAACACTTCTAATGACAATACTTACATTTACATGGAGGAAAAATAAAAACAAGGTACAAGAGATAAAGGAAAAATACGATGTTACAGCATTTGCAACTAATTAAGCCTAAAAAACAATTTAACAAAATTGACTACTATTTGCAAAATTGCAAAATAAAACACGATACAACAAAAACATAAGGAAAAAAGATACCTCCTTACTCGCGGTAGTTTGTTTTCCAGAAAAGAGAAGCAATGTACAACATCTCTTTTTTTCCAATTAGATTAATTATAATTCAAGAGACAGAATCTGTTATTGAAGGAGGCCAACTATCGGTTTGTGATCGGTTGTTTGTCAAGCTTCCAATATTCAAACTTTAATCACGAGGATAAACAAGGTACCGCTATGAACACTCACTTGATTCAAAATAACGTGTCAAATTGCGGAAAAAGGACATTGTTTAGAGGGCACACTTCCGTCTCCCTCGATTCAGCTAGATACTTGCGTTGCATCAAGTTTCGCATTTGAATTAAATCTATCTCATAATCATTACTAAAGCACACATTCCCCACAGAGTAATCTTTCCGTTTTTTTCCTTTGGGAGAGGGGAGGGGATCCAAACCCCCCCCTCAAAGGGTTTTGAATATTTAAATTTGCATCCTATACGGCGTATTCTGCCTTTCTGTTATCCATTGTGCTCACTATCTGTATTTTCAAGTAATTTTGGAAATCAGTGCAACCTATAGATTATCTGCTAGCAGATAACTGACATCGGTTATCCGGTAGGAGACTAACTTATTCTATAGGTTGTGCACGCAATGCATCTTTTTCCACGGCAATGTCCTTTTTTTGTGAAAAATAATGAAAGTGGGCTCGGCCTCGGCTGATAATAACTTCTCCAACCTAGATTATCCTGGAGAAACCTCATCCAATTTTTTATTTACACCAGAAAAAATAATGGTTCTGCATTCATGAGGACAACAGCTGGTAATTCTAAGAAAGAGGCCTTTCTTTTGTCTTAATGAGTCAATGGTGTCCTCGTGATGAACTTGTTTGTATTCTTTACAAACGCCATGAATGCCACTAAAAGTGTTACTGAGAGGGAAAACTTGTTTTTCATTAATATGAATCGAACTGAATATGACTTAATAACGACTGGCTTTCCTGTTACATTTCCAGCGTCATAAGACAACAGTCCATCTTTTGAGCTTTCGCCGCCTTTCTTTTTGAGACATTTATTTAAGTTGCTGACTTTTTTCTTAGAGCTGAACAACATCATCGCAAAGAAAGATATGGAAACTGCTGTATAACAAACGGCAACGGATTTGATTTTCATCAGATACTCGGCTTTTTGATGAAGACTCGCTAACCTTAAAGGCAGCAGCTGTTAATTAGTCACTTAATTGGAGTAACTTTAAACGAGAAGCTCATCATCGTGGACGGTATCTGAAGGGCACTCCTCCTAGAGAATGAAACCAGATTACCAAGTCGTCTGTGAGGTGCTGCCAATAGCTATTGTCATTGTTCTGGTGAACAGCCTTGTTTTTTACTTATTTGCCAAATGTAAAAGTCTTCGTACTCCAACCAACTGCCTTCTCCTAAGTTTGAGCTTGTGCGACTTCATGACCGGCTTCGTAGCCATCCCTTTGTTCCTAACTTTAGTGATGCGCGTAATGAAGCCTCCAGCTTCTGTCAACTTCGGCTTTTTCGTCCTTATTTTCAACAATGTACTGGTTATTTCAGCTTCATATCATATCCTCGCCATCACGCTTGAACGGTATTTCTTAATCGTGAAACCTTTTACTCATCGCCGGTTGACCAAGAAATCCATGTTCAAAGTTGCGCTGGCGGTTTGGTTTGTTTCAGCAGTCATTGCTTCCATGCCGTACACTTGGTTTTCGAAGAAGCTAACAGATCGTTACAAGAAGATTCAATCTGGTTACATCACATTTTGTTTGACTTTTGTATTCTTGGTTCCCTGCATCTTAATCATGGTATCCCAATTTACCATGTTCAAGACCATAGCTAAACGCGGCAGGTGCGCTTTGCCTGTAAGAGGAGGAACCAACCAGAGAAATGTTAGACAGGAAAAAAAGTGCCTCATAGTTTTTGCCTTGATGGCATTTATGTATGCAGCCTGTTGGCTGCCCTGGTTTGTTTTATCTCTTTGGTTTTCGTTTTGGTTTCCTCTCAGTGATGAAACCTTCGCCGTTTTGGACTATTTGTCCAAAGTATTTGCCATTTTTAGGTTTGTAACATCAGCCGCAAATCCGGTGCTGTACACGTTTTTCAAAAGAGATTTTCTTGATGCCTTTAAAAAGCTTGTTCTTAAGAAAGAGCTCCCGACTGTTTTTAACTATACTTTTAAACATATAAATCAAACAAAAACCTTAATTTGTAAGCTAGACGCTTATTTAGACCGTACAGAGGAGCTTGAGTATGAAACTGTGTTATAACAACAAAGTCATGTCTAGTAGAGTACCATTACTTAGTAAATATTCCCAGAAAACCATCGGGTCATCGTTTATGGCTTGTGATTTTCAAGTGACAACCTTTGTCCACGTGGAAGTCATTTTCGTCGCGTGTTTTACATAACTCAACGAAATCGTCACAAATACAGAATTTTTTTTTACGTGTCTGAATGCTACTAGCGAGCTCGAGCAGCCATGACGACGATGACGACAACGAAGGAAACGAGAGAATAATAATAATAATAATAAAAACATTAAGTTTAATACTCTAAAAGTGCCCACATTTTTTGGCGGATTTCTTTTTAAGCACATTTGTAAAAATATATCACCAGAAAACGTCATTATTTAGTATAATTACTCAGGTGATTTGGAGATTCGCGCGGTCTGATTGGTCCAGGACTACGTCATTTGCCCCAATAATCACTTGGAGAGAGGTTGTTATTGCAACCTCTCAAAACTCTTTACGAGGTTAGGAACTACGCGGAATAAAATAAAAGAAAAATTATAGACGTTTCTTATTTTGGGCTAATGCATTTCAATTGTAATCACCTCTTAAACTTGATTTTAAATGTCACGGTTGATGCGAGTGAGCAAAAATATTCAATGTTGCAAAGCTAGTGCTTCAAGTATTATCGAGGTACTCTTTTCAGTAACCCTCTCCAATAATTAAGGAGCTCTTCCCGGCCATGGTTTTTTTTTTTTTCTCTCGGTAACCACGATTACAAAGCTTTCCGGAGTAAAACAAAAACAAGTTCAACTCCCACGTTGTCGGTTTTTTTCTGAGGATTCCAAGCCGGGAGATAAATTAATCCATTATTAATTGCCATGAGTTTCCTTTAATGTCAGATGACATAGCATTCTTTATATCTTTATTTTGGAGCTCGCACCTGAATTCAAAAATTTCTGTCGTTTTGTTTCCTTAGACCAGAAACTATTTCTTCTTTTCTTTACAATTACTATTTCTTTCTTCCCCCAAATGTATACCCCTACGGTGGACAAGTATCCCGATGGACTAGTATCCCACCCAACAGCAGGGGAACAGATTAAGCAAGGCAACCAAGGGCATTGATGAATTCTACGCATTTTCTACGCATTTATTTTGTTTTCGACCAATAACTTGACAGAACCAACCTTTAAAATTTTCCCTCGACAGAGGCTAGCATAGCGTTTACAGGATCAAGGTCTCTGCTGTGTCATTTTGAGAGAAGATAACACTGTTGTTAACGAACTTTCTTTGGTGACCTTTGTAGTGTGTGATCCGATACATGATCAAGGCTTCCCAGAATGTGTTTTAGCTTGCATCCACGTTTGAGAAGAAGGCCTCAGTCAAGAAATGAATAACAATAACAATAATAATAACAATTTACGTCTTCTATGAGCTGTAAGTTCTAATACCAAAGAGTGTGATACCCACCCCAAATCATAACAACAATATCAAAAATCTATGGCCCAAGTCTGATCAAAGTGGCCTAACATATTGGTATAAAGGACGTAACCACTCAAGGGACTTCAAATATGCTTAGCATGTTACGTCTTTTGCCAGTATTAAAAATAATCCAATTTACAATATAAGCTAATGAGCGGCTTAAAGTGCGACAAACACTCGAGGATGTTGAAATCAAATAACGATTGAAGTCAATAACAATTGCTATAGAGCTACGTCGATCACGCTGTTTTAAGGCGACGTAGTTTTCGTTTGATTTGAGGTGAGACAATCCTTGTCTTTTCATCCTGGTCTGATTAAGGGTATGAATTTTTATGTTAGAAAACAATATAGGGAAACTGTTCAAGGAGATGCCGCAAACCCCCCATCCCACCCCCCCTTCCCGAGGTTTAAGCTACACTGTAAGATGATACAATTTTCGGTGCTTTTACTTATTAACGAGATTTTAAAAAGATATAATGACCTTTTCTAATTACAATTATATTTGTTGACACTGCAGTTGTTGACATCGTCTATGAGAGGAAGAAAAGTTTGCGTTTTTTAAGTGTTGTAACAACAGAAGCACGACTGGGACACGACCTGGCTGATTTCAGATCGATTAGAATTCGACTCCTCCATATGCAAGATACTTATACACCAAGCTACTGAACATGGCAGACGACAATTCGACCAGCGTTATCTCTACCAACTCCACTTCAGATCACCGTATAATTGCTGAAGTTCTACCGCTCGCCGTGCTCATTACGTTTGTGAACAGTGTCGTGTTTTACTTATTCATTAAGGAAAAACGCCTCAGGAAACAACCAACAAATCACTTGCTTCTAAGTCTTGCAGTTTGTGATCTTATGAACGGAGTACTCAACATTCCCATTTTTTTGATACACACATTTTCTTCACCGGGAAAGATATCTTTGGGATTTTTCGTGGCTGTTTTACATAACATGGTTCTTGTTTTAGTCGTTTATCACATCTTAACGATAACTTTAGACAGATACTATGCGATTACTCGACCTTTTCGCCATCGCCAAGTAACAAAAAAATCAACTTTGAAGATAATTCTTGGTACATGGATGGTTGGTATTTTGATCGCTTTCTTACCTCTCACGTGGTGGTGGGAATTCCTCTCCTCTGGCGGCGCCATTTTAGACAGCACGACCTTAAAAATTCAGGCTGGTTACACAGTTGTCTGCATCATTTCAGTGCTTCTTTTCCCTTATATCAGTATTACATATTTACAAGTTGCTATTTTTAGAAAGATAAATCAAGGGGTATATAACCTGGCTATAGCTGATGGAAAAGCCGACCACAGAAACTCGTTCATTCATGGCGGGAACGTACACAATATGAGAAGATGTCTAATAATTTTTGCTGTGATGGCGTTGGTCAATCTCGTCTGTTGGTTTCCTTGGTACACACTCAGTATTATTAACAGTCTCTGGTTTTCTATCAGTGAAGAAATGAGAACGGCTCTTATGCAGTGTTCGCATGCGTTTCTCATCATTAGATATCTGACGTCAATCGCTAATCCTGTTCTTTACATTTTATTCAAAAGAGACTTCCAGAAAGCTTTGAAAACATTTTTATTAGGCCATAAGACGCAGCTTGACTCTCGTTCATCTACCCGACCGATCTCAATAATATATCGCAATAAATCAGTTGGCAATATCACCTTGCCCGATAACAAAGGAGCAGAAAGAATTTGAATTTAATTGTATATGGACACGAAAAAGAACCTACTCAACTTTACACTTAGGAGCTGCTTGAGGCAAAAGCATTAATAGTGGCATTGCCTGATCATGCGCTGAAGTAGGTTTTTAGAGAGAAGTCAGGAGATATGTAAGATGTGGTCACTGTTTAACAAGAAAATTTCTCGCTAAGGACGAATTGTGCAAGTATAAAGATTGACCGCACAATTAGGCTGATTTAGGAACAGAACGGGAACGACAGCTGTCGACGGCGCGCGCAGATCAAACAACTGGCTTGACCAATGGCAAAGCGGCAAGTTGGGCACCGGAAGTCGTGTTTAGTCCTTTCCGCGCGCTTTCCCGTCGTCCACTGCCGTTCCCGCCCTGTCGCTAAATAAGCCTAATAACAATAGCAGGACCCCCAGACAGAGTCAGAAAGGGTGCGTATTTACCGGCAACTATTTGCCTTGAGGCATGATTGAATATTGTGCGAACAATCCTAGAGAGTAGGCATGTGATGAAACATGGACTGGACTGGATTGGTAAAACATGGACTGGATTAATAAAACGCATGGAGTGATAAAACATGGATTCTGATGTGTCTTCAGTTTATTGCCACGTCAACCTTTACTGTGTCAACACAGCCTTTCCTGGTTTTCAATCCAACCTTTGCCAAGTGCCTTCTGACCTTCTGCCAGAGCACAAAGAAATGGCTGCCAACAGGCTGGGCCTGTTCTTTTAGACCTTTTGCCGGTAACTGTTGTTTTGTTTTTCAACGTGCGGCAAGCGTATTCCTGTCAAGTTGGCTAAGAGAACACTAATCAGAAATTAAATGGACTGCTGATTTAGAGTAGCCTTTCCATGTGACATCACACGCTTTAGGGCAGTTCCATAGGTTAATTGAAATAGGAAAAGGCTTTTTCCTTCAAATTAGTGGCGCATGCGGTGGTTCGGGACCCCCTTAAATAATCCCTTCAGATCATAAATATTTCTTGGTACAGGAAGTGGCTTACAACATTTGCATGCTAGCTTAAAATGAAACTTGGGCAACATGAACATGAAATACTTTATTTGATCACATTCTTGTTCAAACTTGCCTGTGAGATTTACGGTAGAGTACGCAGTGACAGGCAGGGGAAGATGGGAAAAATCCTCTACAGACAACATTTCGTCCTTGGAAAAAATGTAGACTCCCCTCATCAAACCTTCTCTGATCCGCCCCTGATTTAAATTTTTGGTAGATGGGACAAATCCGATTTTAGAAAACCGAATTTAAGTGGTCACAATAACACTTAATATCTTGCTCTTGATATGATTCACGGCGAGTAAGAGTGTACTGTCGCAATTTGTAATAATCATCGCACTTTGTAATACCTGGCGCAGTTTGTAATAAATTCATCGCACTTTGTAATACCTGTCGGAATTTGTAATAAACAGTGTCGCACTTTGTAATAAAAAAGCTGCGCACTTTGAAATAGACTAAGCTGTCGCAATTTGTAATAATTCCACCGCACTTCGTTATGAACTTTAATTATTATTTTTTTCAAACATGGATGTCTTCCGTTATAAATTTTTCTACCTTAATTAATCACGTGACTAACGAGAATCGCTTTTATGAAAGACATGAAACTTCCTGTGACATGCCACCAAAAAAAGATATGGTTCATTTCATATATTTGAATTAAAAAATATTTAAATAAGAAAAGCAACATTTAACAACAGAAAATTAATGAATAACCTGGCATTCGTCGTCCCAATTCACGTTTGCTTGCCACGTGACACGTGAAGTCTTCGGGGTGGGGATAATCCCATATACATGTATGGGCTAGGTAGACAAGTACCGCTGAGGGTGTCATATTTTACCTTGTTGGCTTTGTGTCTTTGGTTTGTTCCTTAGATAGGGTAACTCAAGTAGTAATGGATGCTTTGGTTTATTATCCTTTCCATTTTGTGGAAAAGAAATAATCCTGAACACTCTCGGAAGAATTACAAGGTCTTACGAGCTGTATGCAGGGAAGAAGAATTTTTTTACTATCCCCACGGGTGCTTGCATTTTCATAGGCGTACGGGAAATTTTTTGCCAGGGGGGGCGGTAAACCATTTGCCCAAAAAATTCTCAGAAGTTGCCCAAATTTTTACGAAACGTACAGTCGAAAAGAAACGAGGGCCATACTATGCAACAACATAGGCCGTACTGGCATATGAAGGTGGTTCGATACTGAAACAGTTTTTCAGGGTCAATACCTCCCAATTCTGAGCATAACTACGTCGCCATAGACAAACATTTGGAAAATTTTATTAGATAAAGATGAAAATTTGTCATGATCAGAAATGCAATGACATCGGAGTTGTCACAGCAACGAAATGACGCCATTGCCTATTTTACTTGCAGCTATTTCTCGGCACTGGGAACTGTTCTTACAAAATCGTTCACGGAGGCTTTTTCGTCAAATAGTCGCCTCGATGTTCGTGAAGTTAAAACGCAAAGTGTGAGAGTGTTATTGGGATATTTTGGGATGAAGTTTTCATAGTTAGAAATATGGTAAAAAAGGAAAATCTTGATGTTTGGCCGTCATCGAACCGAGAAATAGTCAGCCACTTCTTCATTCAGTTCAGACCCATTGCTGATGCTATCCGCCATACACTGTTCTACAAGCGGAGATGATTCTAGAAAGATATGCGGAAGTTTATTCTAATCAATTCACGACTGGAAAGAGCCCATTTCAGTCAGTGCAGTGCAGTACAGTGCTCAACAATGAAAAAAAACTATAAATATGTAAATCAACATGTGATACCCTTCCTTAATAACCAGAAACTAATCACTTGCTAGGCAACCAATGTCTCGAGAGAATGTAACTGGATTATTGCGCCGACTTCAGGTTTTTTTTCCAGATTAAAATAAAAAATACTTATGTCTGCAAAATAATAATAATAATTTAAAAAAAACATGGAAACGTCTTTAAAACATGGCTTTGCCCAAATTTTCTCTTGCTGCCCAAAAAATCTGGGTTACCCAAAATCTGGGGTGGGGGGGAGTGGGGGGCTGCAGCCTTCCTCGCCCCTCCCGGCCCGTACGCCTATGTGCATTTTTCCAATTGAAAGGGGTTAGTCCATTAGTGTGGTCAAAAATTTGAGATGTTTTCAACTTTTCGTCTCATGCAAAATACACCGAGAAAAAGTATTTGGTGACGTCCTCGTTAGAAAACAAGCCTTACTAGACAATAGAACCTTGAGAAAACCTCAATATTGACATTTTCCCAAAGGTGTTAGTCCATGATTTTGGTCAAAAAGTTGAAGTTTTTTTCATCTTTTTTGAGTTATCAAAAATAAAACGAGAAAAAGTGTTTGCTGACGTTGTGGGTAGAAAAGAAGCCATTCAACACTATTAGAACATCTGTACTGTCGCCTTGTCACATTGCAAACTCTTTATCATGTTTCTTTACTTTTCGTTTTTTTTCTTCGTTTTTGTTTTTAAAATATTACTAACATTTCCTAACAATAAATTTAAACAAAAAATAAAGTATTGTACAAACTAAAATAATAATAATTTCACAAAATTAATCGAATATTTTTTCAAAAAATGAAAAATTATAGAATTGAAAAGTAAAAAAAAATAAAAATTTATCCATGGCCTATCGTATGGTTGTCATAGATTATTCTTTTTCTTTTTCAGTGAAAAAAGCGGTCAAGCTCTATGTTGCAATATTTTTTCAGTGAAAAAAAAAGAGAAGAAACTGTCATTCTCTCTTGGACAATTCAATGTGGATTATATCATGCATTGTTGCTATAGACCAGAATGCCTTTGGGGTATCCTATTCAAGATGGCGACAACAGCGATTGTCAAGAAAACAATATAGGGGTTAAAAGAGGTCTCAAGTCGTTATGTGAAGCAAAAATTTCGTCGAAATGAACTTTTAGACTTTGTGTCAAGAGATTTTAGTGAATACGTGTGGAGTTTAAGGGCCCTAGACAGAAGACTAGAGTTCTTCAATGGCACCACGTTACATACACCTATCCAACTGTTGAGGTCGATGAGGTCGAAGACGCAGTAAGAAGAGAATTGGAAGGGCCGGGAAAACTCCTTGCTTACCGGCGAACTTGTGTATGCAGTAATATACGATGTAGATCTAGATGCACTCGCTGAAAAAGGCTCCTTAATTTAAGAAGACGAAAGACCAAAGGCACCTACACATCACGAGGCCCAAACTGGGTTCATGCTCTTGATGGCCACGATAAATCAATGCGCTATCAAAACAGCACTCTCCCTATCGCCGATTACGGATGCATTGACACTTGCAGCCGAAAAATGCTTTGGGCAAAGGTTTGGGTGTACTTGTACAAAGCAAGAACGATAGCGAGCAAGCTTAGGCTGGAAAAAGGATCAGAAACAGGAGTGATGGCTTTAATGCACTTACTTCTGCGGCAGCATCATGGGGACATGGATCTAGTGAAGACAGTCATGTATGGGCCGTCAACTTCCAATCAGGTATGTGCACTTTTTTATGTAATGCAGTGTTTTTCTTGCACCAAAGTACTTGAATTCTAACTTTAAACGTTTGCAGAAATGTCCTATCCTGTGTCTTGGTAATTAAAAATTGAAACTCCATCAGGATATGATGAAATTCCTAACCTGAGATCAGGCTCAATTTTCATTTCGCTTTGTAAATAACATTCCGGCAGGCAAGGCGAAACGAAAAGAGAGCCTGATACAAACCTTCTACGAAATGTCAGCCGCCCTCTTTTTTGATTGATTGATGTTTGCTGAATCGGCCAACCAAAATTGCTACTGTTGCTTGTTTTTTTAGTATGCAAATTTTTCATACCTGGAAAAACTGCAGACTTGCTGACTTAAAAAATCACCTTTACCGTTTAATTTTTTCAACTAAAAGTAAAACAGTCAGCACAAATCACATTCAACTTCTTATGAGAGTAAAGGAGATCTCGAAGGTTTTTTCAGTTGGCATAGAAGGTCAAAAGTTTTTGAAAAGACGGCGACACGATGTTCTAGTTTTAATATTTTGGCCAAACGCACTCAAATTTAAAATACTGAAATTTCCATTTTCTGTTGCCTTTATATTTTCCTTGGTGGAAATTTTGCCCAATTTTCAGTACATAAATCTTTAGAAATCTTGAAGAAACAAATCGCGACCTTTTTCAAAGGATATATAAATTATCTAATTACAAACCAAACAAGTTCTCAAGTGTATTTAATTTGGCTGATTTAGTCCTATGAGTACACTTGCAATTTGCAAATTTACTAGAGAAACCAAAGTCTAAAAAATATATATTTTTTTATAAATCCAGGTAAATATCATGTGCCAATTTGGAAAGAGGAAACGAACCTACTAAAAATTCATGCTCAACTGACCTATAAACAAAACGAAAAACAATATTTCAAACACACTTTGTAGTTCTCTTTAATTGTGTTGTTGTTTTACTGCAGGTTTGAAAAACTCGCTAGATTTATTAATTGAAATTAACAAAACAGCAAACAACCAATATAGCGAGGTCACCAGTTTTCCTGGCTTATTTTTTACAACAAGTGAAGGCAAACAACAAGTCTGTAACCTTGAGACTAGCGCCACTAGCTTATAATAATGCTTACAAAAAATTCCTTGAACAGCGATGCAATGTTTTCCGTCTAGTACTTCTCAGTTGGTGATTTAGGTTTCTTTCGCGGTAAGCCTCTGCTTGGGTACCCCGTTCAGAGAAGTCATTCGGGGCTAAACTTTCAAATGAAACTAGTTTTAAGATGGACAGTATTTTGATTTGCACTTGTTTGATTTGCACATTCTACACATTGTTCATGGTCAACAACTTGCAGAGAGATTCAACTCTGCCATACACTCACTTTAGTTCCGTGAATAAACCAGATCCTGAGAAGATATGAACAACCATCTGAATTTTCTGAATTTCCTTGGCACCTATGAAGGCATATAAGACAGCAAAATCGATCCTTCTCTCCGCCCACGACAGATCATTTGCGAAAAAAACCATGCAAGGAATAAGCTCTTTCAACTTCTGTTGATTCCAACAGCCAATCAGATCCTGTGGCATTGTTCTAACAGCCAATCAGCATTGCAGCCAAAATCTGGCCGCAGTGAGCACAAACTTGTGAGAGTTTGTATCAGCCCCAATTTTAGCGTTAGCTGTCAGAGAGAATGTATGAGAACCGCTAAAATTGGGCCTGATCTCAGGTTATGAAATTCCAAACCTATAAGGTTCCTTGATTTATACACTCTTACTAGGGAACCACTTCCTTGTCTAATGCTTGTCCTAAGTTCAAAGAGCATCCAAAAGTCAATTAAAATAGGTTTTGCCAGGTGAGCTGTTAGTATGTATGAGTGTGTGTGCTGAGCAACATTGCTGTAGCTGGGAATGAGTAACATTTGTACACTGCTTGAGCTAGAAAATAACAAAGACAAGGAAAGATACAGTTTGAGCAAGGTGGCTGGATAGTAGTGTTCAGTTGTATTTTCATTTCGCTTTGTAAATAACATTCCGGTGGGCAAGGCTAAACAAAAAGAGAGCCTGATACAAACCTTCTACAAAACGTCTACCGCCCACTTTTTTGATTGATTGACATTTGAGGAATCAGCCAACGAAAATTACTTCGGATTCATTGCTTGTTCTTTTAGTATGCAAATTTTTCAGACTCGCTGACTTAGAAAATAGCTTTTATCTTTTAATTTTTTCAACTTAAAATGAAACAGTCAGCACAATCACATTTATCTCCTTGCGAGATTAAAGGAGATCTCGAAAGTTATTTCTGTTGGCGTAGAAGGTAAAAAGTTTTCGAAAAGATGGCGACACGATGTTCTAGTTTTACCATAATTTTGGCTAGGCATGTTCGATTTTTAAAATACAGAAATTTCTATTTTTCTGTTGTCTTTATGTTTTTCTTGGCAATTTTCCCTGGTTTTCAGTACATAAATCTTTAAAAATGTTGGAGACATATGTCATGAACTTTTTCAAAGGAGCAAACCAAATGAGTTGTCAAGTGCATTTAATTACCCGGCCTTCCTTTCAGGAAGAGACGGGTTAAAAAATAGCCAGGGTTTTTCCTTTGTCGGCGAATTGCCCTCTGCTCTTTAAAGCGCATTCCTGTACTGGCGAAATATCACGTGATCGATTTCCGGCAAATTCATTGGCTCAGAGGTAAAATCCCCTTGACATGTTGTCAGTCGGTAGCCAGAGAAGCGTTAACGTTGTTCTTTTGTTGCCTCTGAGAGACTGACAATTATTTTGGTCAAAATGTTTAGTGATATGTGTTGTCCAGAGGATAATGCATCGTGGAACTGTCAGACAAACAGTGGCTCGAATCGTCTAATTGAGATCAGCATTGCGATCACTGGTTGCGAGAAGAAGACATTCTACAAAGGTGGGTAATTTTCGCTTTTTGTGTTTAGTGCAAGTCTATATATAACAGTTGCAGGAACACTATTGTACTTTGTTCTGGCAAGTAAGTGTGTACCAAGGTGTGAGGAAAAAGCAAATTGGGGACACAACATAACTGATAAAATAAATAATGAATAATATGATAAATAAAAGTTAAGA
The DNA here is from genome assembly GCA_964035525.1 of Porites cylindrica. Classification (NCBI taxonomy): domain Eukaryota; kingdom Metazoa; phylum Cnidaria; class Anthozoa; order Scleractinia; family Poritidae; genus Porites; species Porites cylindrica. Next base: position 25,172,363 of record OZ037786.1, on the reverse strand, counting down.
AATAAAAAAGCTATAAAAAAAGCTATAGTATAATCCTACAATTATATATTATATATACATTTACAATATGCTAAAATAATCAAAACAATTCTAGGAACACGGGCACAACTTAGGAGGTACAAATTATGCACGCGGAGCAATTGTTGCCATTTATCAGTTCAGTAAGATCCTTACATCTAATATGAAACTTAAACCTAGATAAGCTGCTCGTTTCAGTGATTTTTTTCTCTTAGCTTGTTCCATAAAAAGGGTCCAAGATATCAGTTCTAAGAGAGTGTTTACCATACAATACAGAATTAAATCTAGGAATATCAAAATTTTGGTTTCTAAAATTATATTTACAAGACTTAGTACTGAAAATGTCTGTACTGAAAAGGTTTGTAAAGCACGTAGTCAGAGTTGTTTAATGCTAAAGTTCAACATGATTTTGATTGATCAAACAACATGTCATTGTTGAATTAAATCAAAGATTACATGTAACCTTATAGCTCTTTAAACAATGGGGGATTGCTTACTATCGAAATTCAATTTTGCAAAACTCCATTTTGATCAATCCAACATTTATACTAGAAATTTCAAAATTATCTATGCTAGAAATTTTTCTCTTTGCTGTGTTCGATGATGAACTAACTAAAAGAACATGCCGGTAGTTTGTCTTTGAAGTACCTGTATCAGAGTGACAATAAAATGAATAAAGATCTTACTCATGGAATGATCTGAGTTTTTTACTCCTTTGTAGCAATTTAGCATGTACAATAATCACTTCAGCAACCAAAACAAATTTAAAATCTTGGCATAAGTATTCCAACTATTATATTCTCTTCCTCTTCATATAGGGTGTTATTTCAAAGTTTTTTCCCTCAAAATATTAGTTTACTATGTAAGATTGACTGAGGCTTGTGCTAATTAAAAGAAAAAGAAAACTAGCTTCAAGACTACTTTGAAGCATAACATTGTTATGCAGTCATGGTCAAGTCTCAACACCCCTTTGGAACATTCAAGTCTTTCCAGTCTGATTTGCTTGCCGATAGTATTATTTATTCCATTTATTTATCGTCAATCTGATCAATTCATCATCAAAGTTCATGTGGGCTGTGGTGCCGGCATTATTACGTGGTGCACATTTTCTCCTGGCGCTCTGTCATTGTATGAACTAAAAGAAAGTGGGATTAACGCACTCATGCAGATTGCAAAACGTCTTCAACAATTTTTTTATAAATCCAGGTGAATATTATCTGCCACTTTAGAAAGACAAAACAACACTACTAAAACTGCATACTCAACTGACCTATAAAAAAAACGAAAAACAATATCACAAACACACTTTGTAGTTCTCCATAGTTGTGTTGTTGTTTTACAAACAACAAGTCTGTTACCTTAAGACTAGCAGCACTAGCTTGTAATAATGCCACCAAAAATTCCTTGATGCAAGATTTTTCGTCTAATGCTTCACAGTTTCATGATTTCACAGTTGGAGGTTTCTTTCACAGTGAGCCTTCACTTGCGTACCCCATTGAGAGATGTCATTCCTGGCTAAACTTTCAAATGAAACCAGTTTTAAGATGGACAGTATTAATTTTTGATTTGCACTCATTTGTTGGTAAATCAAAAGGCACCTTGTTCGCGGTCGACAACTTGCAGAGGGATTCAAGTCGGCAATACACTCACTGTAGTTCCTTAAATAAGGCAAATCCTGAGAAGACATGAACAACCATCTGAAATTTCAGAATATCTGTTGTAGTTAATTTTTTATTTCAGTTAATTTTTATTTTTCCATTGTTTTGGGGTATGGTAATGTATGCTAATGAATTTAAAACAAAGGAAAAACAAAAATTAACTGAAATTAAAAATTAACTGCAACATATCCATAGCACATATTTTTCTTCCATAAGACCACAAAACAATAAAAAAGACAGCCAAATCCTTCTCTCCACCGACTGCAGAGCGCTTTCAACTTCCATTGATTCCAACAGCCAATCAGATCCTGTGGCATTGTTCTAACAGCCAATTAGCATTGCGGAATCTGGCCGCAGTGAGCACAAACTTGAGATAGTTTGTATCAGGCCCAACTTTTAGCGGTAGCCAATTTTCTGGGAGTTATATTTGTTAAATCCTGGGGAAAAATTCCATCTTGGGACCTTAGAGAGTGGAACCTACTTTTGAGGATGTGTATGAGGTGTATATCAGACAAAAACTGTATACACCAATGTAACATTCAACACCCCAGTGGTGTAAATGGATTGTAACTAGATACTGAGTGAATGTAAGTAAGACAATTCCCCAAACAATATTTAAAAAAGTCCTGTACACATGTAATTCCAGAGTACTGGCATTATGCTTATTATGTACATTATCTGTAACAGTTTTGCAGGGTTGTTGAATTTTTTTGTTGTTGTGTACTTGAATACCAACTTTAGATTGAACGGTGGTGGAGAGAGCTCACTGAGAGGCTTGAAAATTTTTTCAAGTTTTCTTTTGATGAACTTACAGAACAAGGGCATTGTGATCTTGGTGATGAATCCCGCAGGTAATAGGAAGGACTTGCTTTTTGTATAAATACAGTCGAATCCCGATAACTCAAACCTTCAAGGGAAATAAAAATCAGTTCGAGTTATCGGGAGTTTGAGTCATCAAGGGTAAAATTGTATAGAAAACGATCTGAAGGGAAATGAAAATTGCTTCGAGTTAGCGGGAGGTTCGATTTATAGAGGGTTCGAGTTACCGGGAGTCGACTGTAAATACATCAGTCAATTCCAACAGTTGCCATGCCTTCTCGCTCCAACTCCTCCCTCTCCATTTCCCTCCACAGAAATTTTCTTTTATTATTATTATTATTAATCTATGGGCAAATATGAAAAGGACCTGACCCCTTGATAACACTGAGATATTTTAATACAAGCTGTTTCATTAGAGCGATTTTACTTGACCTGTGAAACAGTTAATAACAACTATATGTAGCACAAAATAGCTAAAAAAAAACAGAAGAAGACAATAGAACTAGTGCATTATAGCATGTGGTATTCTACTACCTATTTCATGGGTTTAGTAAAATCACTCGACTATCAGACGGATCATAAAAATTAGATAATTGAGTAGAATATTGAGAGAAGAATTGAGTGGAATATTTGAGAGAATCAATGTCAGGAATATTAAGAGAATGCAATGTTTTTCCACCCCTCCCCCTCCCCCTCCCCTATTTTGACACATCAACCTCTCCCTTGGAATCCTTCTTGACTCACCCCAACTCTCGGTCAGTCGAAAGTCCAAAAAAATATGCCTGCTTTGCAGGCTTAACACTCTGCAAGTTTGCTGAAAGTCTTCATAGGCAATTTTTGTGTATCCTGCAACACCCCCTTTCATAACTAGCCACCAGCTTTTCCCCCGTGTCTGCCATTTGTGAATATGGTGCATGGTTCTAAACAGATAAGGGGAATCTAGACTCTTAGAGGTTTATATATGTGTTGTACCCAACCGCACTATAACTGTACTTATATTTAAAAACCGTTTCTGGGTGGGTCTCCGTCCAGGCTCCTATAACTTTCAACCAGACTCGAGTTCGTACCCAGGGTTTTCTCGTTTTCCAATATGGCAGCTTACTGGAATATTTAGTCCAGATTGAATTCTACCAATTGAAAGGGAAATGCAGAATTGAAAAAAGGTACCTTATGGTTGAGAAACATGTCAGTCACTGACTCTATATATTATTTTCAATAATTCTTACTAGGTACTTAACGCAAATTTGGTGTCCAGTTTAGCACCAGAGCAAGAACTGCCTGGACTGTGTAAACAAGGTAAGAGGATTAAAATTAAGCTTCCATACAACCAGCAAAGGACGGATGAATGCACCATGAATGAATGAATTTAAGGAATGAAATAATAATTAATATGTTTACCCGTTATTATAATTATGGGTAAACCTAGCTATTATAGTCATTGGAACAGTGTCTGATGTAGGATTTCCAGCTAGGGGCGGGATGTCCCAGTCATCAATTTTCAGAGGGACGTTTCGTTTTTTGGGGGATCACTACATTGTATATTTTTTTTATCCTAATGTAACAGGCTTTATGTTATCAAAATATCAATAGTGAATTGAACGTACCATTGTTATCTAGAGGAAAAGTAAATTAAGTTTATTCACGTGAGATTGATATGAGATTTGATTTTTGGCAAAGCCAACAGAACATACTCTTTGGTGGATTGAACTTCAGCTATTTGTACTTCTCTAGCCAGCTCTGTTGCGGGTTGCCCTTAAACAACTTCGATTTTGGTTCACTTGATTGATCATTTTCAGGCTCTGCTTCATCATGTTCCGTGGAGATTTCTGCAGTTTCTTCTTTGCTTTGTTGCACCAAAAAATGCTGAAAGCCTTATTTGTTTTGATATCAATTTGCATTCACGCACATTAAGAGAGAGGCTCTCATCTACATAACCTACCCCGTATAGTATTCATTCAAACTATTAAGTGCCGGGGAACCTCGGAAAATTGAGCCTTTATGTCATATTCTCTGGATTTTGGTTCTTACTTTACTTTTACTCTTCTGAAATTTTAACCAAAGTATTATTTTAAGAAGATTTTGCATGAGGAGAAATCTTTTCTTTTAAAACACAATTTGAAGTGTACCAAAATGACCCAGAACAGGTATTTGAAAGGGACATCTTTCCCTAAACCCACGGTAATCCTGCAGTGGTGCGCTCTAGGTCAGACACTGGTGGAATTAAATAAGTTTTCAAGGCATAGTATTTTCCACTCCAGCATCAGTTCCTGATCTGGAACCAGGGGTGGGTCTTGACAAATTAAAGCCAGCAAGCCATGCAAGTCACGCAAGCCATTGGTCAAAATCAAGTTAAAAAAGAGGTAAACTGCAAATTTACAGATTAGGTGTTGAGCACTCAATATTCAGATTAGAGTTAAGCACTCTCATATTTGTATTGATTAGGGTTAAGCTTTCATCTTAGGGATAAGGGTTAAGCACTCATTTTAGGGCTAGGGTAAAGTGCTTTTTAGGGTTAAACACTTATTCACAATGGTTAGCTTTCAGTTACTGTTTTCCGTTTTACTGTTTTTAATTTTTTTGTATTGTTTTCTTTAAATGAGCCTCCAATGGACTTTGTGGCTTGCTGGCTCGCATTTTATAAAAACTCCTGGGAGGTACTCAAAAAACTTTCAGGCAGGGAGGCTCCACTCTGATGTCCAATCCCCAACCCCTTCATAGCAACCTTTTATTTATTATATATCATATCACCATATTTTTATTTATTTCGTGATTTATAACAGAAAAGGTAACCCTTTCGTACACATTGTATTAAAAATTGGTACCCCTTTCACTTACATGTATTTAGTTAACAACTTTTCATTCCTCATCACCAGGTCTTCTCGGTTAATGGTTTAATAATCTGGCAATCTGTTGCACGATTGCCATCATTTTTCACATTATCCCAAAATTCTTCCAAATTTAAGCAACAATAGCTGGTTATGATGAATTATGCCTGGGATTTCAGCCAATCAGAAATGGAGAAATATTTGAATGAATAATAATACTATATTATTAAGACTGACTCATTGCTGGCCAAATTGCATGTTTCTTTTAAAACTAAGATATTCTTGCTGCCCTGGGAAGGGCAAATTTAAATTGCCAGAAGGGTCTATAAGGATACATCCATGCATATGTTTCCATGCTCTGTAAATCTTCTATTAAAGGGTCAGGTTCACGGTTTCACAGCACATGCTAGTTAATCAAAATGCTGTATATTTTGCCAGGACATGTTGTATCCTCTTAGCCTGCGTAGCATGGCGGTTTTGGTTGGGCGCGCTAAGTAATAAAGGCGGACGAGGGCAGAGAAACCGCGAGGAGATTGGGGCAGGAGTTATTTTTCTTGTAGCTTCGCCGCTCGTTCTCGCGCGCTTCGCGCGCAAATTTCGCGGCTACGCCGCTCCTGCGCCCCACTCGACAAAACCGCCATGCTACGCAGGCTAGTATCCTCTATGCAAGCAATATGATCATATCATGATGTTGTCAAAGAACCAACCTGCACACTCCCCTGGCATTCACTTGATCAACTTATGTGCAAATGGCTGTAAATTCATCAACCATGGAATAAAACCTTCGGGTCAATAATAAATTCAGCATTGGTAGCGTTAGCATAATCCACAAATTTTTTCTGAACCTGCTTCAGGTTACTCTGAAATACACTTCTACTTTGAAATACACTCTGAAATCTCCCAGATACAATCATATGAGTGGGCTTATTAACCGACAGAATTAATAGTAAATTGGAAAAAAGTAATTTAATTAATGAGTATGTACTGAACCGTCAACCTGTCCCTTTAAGCCCCCCCTCTCTAATAAGCTCCCCCCCCCATCTTCAGGGGAAGAAAATTAATAATCCCCCCTCTCTTTTAAGCCCCTACCCCTCCCCCTTATTATTCTTCACTTCACTGTGTTAATCAATCACGACTGTAAAACTTCATGTGGACTGATCCAGGATGATGGTTTATTCACCAACTGGCAGTTTGGATCTCTTACTGATCCTTGCCTGCATGACCTCCAACTTCTCGTACTTGTGGTGTGTCCATTTTGTATTTTAGTTCTTTTAGGTGAACTGAAACCATGGTCTTTGCTAAACAAAATAAGACTCCCATCTCAAATATGCCACCGGGTCTATTTCGCCCTGAAACTCCCCCCCCCCCCCCCCCCGCCCATCAAATGTGATCGAAATAAATAAGTCCCTGTGGGGGGGGCGGGGGAGCTCAATAGAGGTTTCGGTACTTGACAAAAAACTTCTGTAAGATTAAAATTTAATAACAAAATGCTTGTAAAGTATTGGACACTGATTACTTGTGAAACAAAGGAGTGTATACCGTTTTTGGAGCGTATTTTGCGTCCGCTCGTGACACTGAAAACTGTTATTACACAAGACATCAGGGAACAGAGAAACGTAGGGATACCACTCTCATTGGGATACTTTTCAAATCGCATGCACTGATACTGGCCATTAGAAAAAAAATGGCAAACTTCTCAGACTAGAAAGTCATCCTGAAAACAAAAATGATGAGTTATCCCCTAAGTAAATAAGTAGATAAATAAATAAATAACGATTTGAGGGTGATTCCTGGTTTTTTAGTTTTTGAGGAGAGGGAAAACCGGAGTACCGGGAGAAAAACCTTCGTGGCAAGGGAGAGAACCAACAACAAACTCAACCCACACATGGCGTCGACGCGGGGATTTGAACCCACATTGGTGGGAGGAGAGTGCTCTCAACGCTGCGCCATCCTTGATCTAATTGCTAAACTTTAGATTGTGCAAACTCATATTGTCTTTATTGACTTTTTGTCTCTCCAGGTAATGGATGAGCGCAATTTGCTTCCAAGATTTCTGCCCTTTAGATCTTCAGTGTCTTACCTCATATTGATTCAGAGCAGCCACAACACCAGACTCTGCACTCTTTGGGGATTACTAAGTAAACTTTATTGATCATGATTCTTATTTTTCCAGTTTCAATTAAGATTCACATTGCCGCAATCTAAAATTCTCAACGCGGACTTTGGGAATCCTAGTTTCTCTTGTGAACTGATTTATTGTGGAAATTCGACGGGGTGTATAGGCGTTGAAACGTATTTTGCGTAAACCGCTGACACTCAAGCCGATATGACACAATAAATCAGGGAACAGAGAAACGTAGGGGATACCAAAATAAAATTATGAACGCGGACTGTGGGAATCCTAGTTTCTCTTGCAAACTGATTTATTGTGGATATTCGACGGGGTGTATAGGCGTTGAAACGTATTTTGCGTAAACCGCTGACACTCAAACAGATATTACACAATAACCGAAAAAAGAAAAATAAATAACTCCCGCCCCAATCTCCTCGCGGTTTCTCTGCCCTCGTCCGCCTTTATTACTTAGCGCGCCCAACCAAAACCGCCATGCTACGCAGGCTAAGAGGATACAACATGTCCTGGCAAAATATACACCATTTTGATTAACTAGCATGTGCCTTTCTAGGCTCTCAAAACAAGAAGTCCAAAAAGTCGAAAAATTGACATTTTTCCAAAGGGGTTAACCCATGGTGTTGGTCCAAAAATGGCCATTTTTCCAACTTTTTTTTTTAGGCAATATAGGCCAGGAAAATGTCTTTTATGATATTCTAGAAGGAAAAAACACCTTTCTAGGCTATAAAAAAATGAAGTCCAAAAAGTCGAAAAATTGACATTTTTCCAAAGGGGTTAACCCATGCTTTTAGTCCAAAAATGGCCATTTTTCCAACTTTTTTTTTCAGGCAATAAAGGCCAGGAAAATGCCTTTTATGATATTCTAGAACGAAAAAACACCTTTCTAGGCTATAAAAACATGAAGTCCAAAAAGTTAAAAAATTGACATTTTTCCAAAGGGGTTAACGCATGGTTTTGGTCCAAAAATGGCGATTTTTGCAACCTTTTTTTTAGGCAATATAGGCCAGGAAAATGTCTTTTATGATATTCTAGAAGGAAAAAACACCTTTCTAGGCTATAAAAAAATGAAGTCCAAAAAGTCGAAAAATTGACATTTTTCCAAAGGGGTTAACCCATGCTTTTAGTCCAAAAATGGCCATTTTTCCAACTTTTTTTTCAGGCAATAAAGGCCAGGAAAATGCCTTTTATGATATTCTAGAAGGAAAAAACACCTTTCTAGGCTATAAAAACATGAAGTCCAAAAAGTTGAAAAATTGACGTTTTTCCAAAGGGGTTAACGCATGGTTTTGGTCCAAAAATGGCGATTTTTGCAACCTTTTTTTTAGGCAATATAGGCCAGGAAAATGTCTTTTATGATATTCTAGAACGAAAAAACACCTTTCTAGGCTATAAAAACATGAAGTCCAAAAAGTCGAAAAATTGACATTTTTCCAAAGGGGTTAACCGATAGTGTTGGTCAAAAAATGGCCATTTTTCCAACTTTTTGTTTTAAGGCAATATAGGCCAGGAAAATGCCTTTTATGATATTCTAGAAGGAAAAAACACCTTTCTAGGCTATAAAAACATGAAGTCCAAAAAGTGGAAAAATTGACATTTTTCCAAAGGGGTTAACGCATGGTTTTGGTCCAAAAATGGCCATTTTCCCAACCTTTTTTTTTTTTAGGCAATACAGGCCAGGAAAATGTCTTTTATGATATTCTAGAACGAAAAAACACCTGTCTAGCCTATAAAAACATGATTCCAAAAAGTCGAAAAATTGACATTTTTCCAAAGGGGTTAACCCATGGTTTTGGTCCAAAAATGGCCATTTTTCCAACTTTTTTTTTCAGGCAATAAAGGCCAGGAAAATGCCTTTTATGATATTCTAGAAGAAAAAAACACCTTTCTAGGCTATAAAAACATGAAGTCCAAAAAGTCCAAAAATTGACATTTTTCCAAAGGGGTTAACCCATGGTTTTGGTCCAAAAATGGCCATTTTTCCAACTTTTTTTTTCAGGCAATAAAGGCCAGGAAAATGCCTTTTATGATATTCTAGAAGAAAAAAACACCTTTCTAGGCTATAAAAACATGAAATCCAAAAAGTCGAAAAATTGAAATTTTTCCAAAGGGGTTAACCCATGGTTTTGGTCCAAAAATGGCCATTTTCCCAACTTTTTTTTGTTTTAGGCAATATAGCCTAGGAAAATGTCTTTTATGATATTCTAGAACGAAAAAACGTCTTTCTAGGCTATAAAAACAAAAAGTCCAAAAAGTCCAAAAATTGACATTTTTCCAAAGGGGTTAACCCATGGTTTTGGTCCAAAAATGGCCATTTTTCCAACTTTTTTTTTTTAGGCAATATAGGCTAGGAAAATGTCTTTTATGATATTCTAGAACGAAAAAACGTCTTTCTAGGCTATAAAAACAAGAAGTCCAAAAAGTCCAAAAATTGACATTTTTCCAAAGGGGTTAACCCATGGTTTTGGTCCAAAAATGGCGATTTTTCCAGGTTTTTTTTTTTAGGCAATAAAGGCCAGGAAAATGCCTTTTATGATATTCTAGAAGGAAAAAACACCTTTCTAGGCTATAAAAACATGAAGTCCAAAAAGTGGAAAAATTGACATTTTTCCAAAGGGGTTAACGCATGGTTCTGGTCCAAAAATAGCGATTTTTCCAACCTTTTTTTTTAGGCAATATAGGCCAGGAAAATGTCTTTTATGATATTCTAGAACGAAAAAACACCTTTCTAGGCTATAAAAACATGAAGTCCAAAAAGTCGAAAAATTGACATTTTTCCAAAGGGGTTAACCGATAGTGTTGGTCAAAAAATGGCCATTTTTCCAACTTTTTGTTTTAAGGCAATATAGGCCAGGAAAATGCCTTTTATGATATTCTAGAAGGAAAAAACACCTTTCTAGGCTATAAAAACATGAAGTCCAAAAAGTGGAAAAATTGACATTTTTCCAAAGGGGTTAACGCATGGTTTTGGTCCAAAAATGGCCATTTTCCCAACCTTTTTTTTTTTTAGGCAATACAGGCCAGGAAAATGTCTTTTATGATATTCTAGAACGAAAAAACACCTGTCTAGCCTATAAAAACATGATTCCAAAAAGTCGAAAAATTGACATTTTTCCAAAGGGGTTAACCCATGGTTTTGGTCCAAAAATGGCCATTTTTCCAACTTTTTTTTTCAGGCAATAAAGGCCAGGAAAATGCCTTTTATGATATTCTAGAAGAAAAAAACACCTTTCTAGGCTATAAAAACATGAAGTCCAAAAAGTCCAAAAATTGACATTTTTCCAAAGGGGTTAACCCATGGTTTTGGTCCAAAAATGGCCATTTTTCCAACTTTTTTTTTCAGGCAATAAAGGCCAGGAAAATGCCTTTTATGATATTCTAGAAGAAAAAAACACCTTTCTAGGCTATAAAAACATGAAATCCAAAAAGTCGAAAAATTGAAATTTTTCCAAAGGGGTTAACCCATGGTTTTGGTCCAAAAATGGCCATTTTCCCAACTTTTTTTTGTTTTAGGCAATATAGCCTAGGAAAATGTCTTTTATGATATTCTAGAACGAAAAAACGTCTTTCTAGGCTATAAAAACAAAAAGTCCAAAAAGTCCAAAAATTGACATTTTTCCAAAGGGGTTAACCCATGGTTTTGGTCCAAAAATGGCCATTTTTCCAACTTTTTTTTTTTAGGCAATATAGGCTAGGAAAATGTCTTTTATGATATTCTAGAACGAAAAAACGTCTTTCTAGGCTATAAAAACAAGAAGTCCAAAAAGTCCAAAAATTGACATTTTTCCAAAGGGGTTAACCCATGGTTTTGGTCCAAAAATGGCGATTTTTCCAGCTTTTTTTTTTAGGCAATAAAGGCCAGGAAAATGCCTTTTATGATATTCTAGAAGGAAAAAACACCTTTCTAGGCTATAAAAACATGAAGTCCAAAAAGTGGAAAAATTGACATTTTTCCAAAGGGGTTAACGCATGGTTTTGGTCCAAAAATAGCGATTTTTCCAACCTTTTTTTTTAGGCAATATAGGCCAGGAAAATGTCTTTTATGATATTCTAGAACGAAAAAACACCTTTCTAGGCTATAAAAAGATGAAGTCCAAAAAGTCGAAAAATTGACATTTTTCCAAAGGGGTTAACCCATGGTTTTGGTCAAAAAATGGCCATTTTCCCAACCTTTTTTTTTTTAGCAATACAAGCCAGGAAAATGTCTTTTATGATATTCTAGAAAGAAAAAACACCTGTCGACCCTATAAAAACATGATTCCAAAAAGTCCAAAAATTGACATTTTTCCAAAGGGGTTAACCCATGGTTTTGGTCCAAAAATGGCCATTTTTCCAACTTTTTTTTTTTAGGCAGTATAGGCTAGGAAAATGTCTTTTATGATATTCTAGAACGAAAAAACGCCTTTCTAGGCTATAAAAACAAGAAGTCCAAAACGTCCAAAAATTGACATTTTTCCAAAGGGGTTAACCCATGGTTTTGGTCCAAAAATGGCCATTTTTCCAACCTTTTTTTTTAAGGCAATATAGGCTAGGCAAATGTCTTTTATGATATTCTAGAACGAAAAAACGCCTCTCCAGGCTATAAAAACAAGAAGTCTAAAAAGTCCAAAAATTGACATTTTTCCAGAGGGGTTAACCCATGGTTTTGGTCCAAAAATGGCCATTTTTCCAACCTTTTTTTTTTAGGCAATATAGGCTAGGCAAATGTCTTTTATGATATTCTAGAACGAAAAAACGCCTTTCCAGGCTATAAAAACAAGAAGTCTAAAAAGTCCAAAAATTGACATTTTTCCAAAGGGGTTAACCCATGGTTTTGGTCCAAAAATGGCCATTTTTCCAACTTTTTTTTTTAGGCAATATAGGCTAGGAAAATGTCTTTTATAATATTCTAGAACGAAAAAACGCCTTTCTAGGCTATAAAAACAAGAAGTCCAAAAAGTCCAAAAATTGACATTTTTCCAAAGGGGTTAACCCATGGTTTTGGTCCAAAAATGGCCATTTTTTCCAACTTTTTTTTTTTAGGCAATATAGGCTAGGAAAATGTTTTTTATGATATTCTAGAACGAAGAAACGCCTTTCTAGGCTATAAAAAAGGGAAGTCCAAAAAGTCCAAAAATTGACATTTTTCCAAAGGGGTTAACCCATGGTTTTGGTCCAAAAATGGCCATTTTTCCAACTTTTTTTTTTAGGCAATATAGGCTAGGAAAATGTCTTTTATGATATTCTAGAACGAAAAAAACGCCTTTCTAGGCTATAAAAACAAGAAGTCTAAAGAGTCCAAAAATTGACATTTTTCCAAAGGAGTTAACCCATTGTTTTGGTCCAAAAATGGCCATTTTTCCAACTTTTTATTTTTAGGCAATATAGGCTAGGAAAATGTCTTTTATGATATTCTAGAACGAAAAAACGCCTTTCTAGGCTATAAAAACAAGAAGTCCAAAAAGTCCAAAAATTGACATTTTTCCAAAGGGGTTAACCCATTGTTTTGGTCCAAAAATGGCCATTTTTCCAGCTTTTTTTTTTAGGCAATATAGGCTAGGAAAATGTCTTTTATGATATTCTAGAACGAAAAAACGCCTTTCTAGGCTATAAAAACAAGAAGTCTAAAAAGTCCAAAAATTGACATTTTTCCAAAGGGGTTAACCCATGGTTTTGGTCCAAAAATGGCCATTTTTCCAACTTTTTTTTTTTAGGCAATATAGGCTAGGAAAGTGTCTTTTATGATATTCTAGAACGAAAAACGCCTTTCTAGGCTATAAAAACAAGAAGTCCAAAACGTCCAAAAATTGACATTTTTCCAAAGGGGTTAACCCATGGTTTTGGTCCAAAAATGGCCATTTTTCCAACTTTTTTCTTTTAGGCAATATAGGCTAGGAAAATGTTTTTTATGATATTCTAGAACGATAAAACGCCTTTCTAGGCTATAAAAACAAGAAGTCCAAAAGTCCAAAAATTGACATTTTTCCAAAGGGGTTAACCCATGGTTTTGGTCCAAAAATGGCCATTTTTCAAACTTTTTTTTTTAGGCAATATAGGCTAGGAAAATGTCTTTTATGATATTCTAGAATGAAAAAACGCCTTTCTAGGCTATAAAAACAAGAAGTCCAAAAAGTCCAAAAATTGACATTTTTCCAAAGGGGTTAACCCATGGTTTTGGTCCAAAAATGGCCATTTTTTCAACTTTTTTTTTTAGGCAATATAGGCTAGGAAAATGTCTTTTATGATATTCTAGAACGAAAAAACGTCTTTCTAGGCTATAAAAACAAGAAGTCTAAAGAGTCCAAAAATTGACATTTTTCCAAAGGGGTTAACCCATGGTTTTGGTCCAAAAATGGCCATTTTTTCAACTTTTTTTTGTAGGCAATATAGGCTAGGAAAATGTCTTTTATGATATTCTAGAACGAAAAAACGTCTTTCTAGGCTATAAAAACAAGAAGTCTAAAGAGTCCAAAAATTGACATTTTTCCAAAGGGGTTAACCCATTGTTTTGGTCCAAAAATGGCCATTTTTTCCAACTTTTTTTTTTAGGCAATATAGGCTAGGCAAATGTTTTTTATGATATTCTAGAACGAAAAAAACGCCTTTCCAGGCTATAAAAACAAGAAGTCTAAAAAGTCCAAAAATTGACATTTTTCCAAAGGGGTTAACCCATGGTTTTGGTCCAAAAATGGCCATTTTTCCAACTTTTTTTTTTACGCAATATAGGCTAGGAAAATGTCTTTTATAATATTCTAGAACGAAAAAACGCCTTTCTAGGCTATAAAAACAAGAAGTCCAAAAAGTCCAAACATTGACATTTTTCCAAAGGGGTTAACCCATGGTTTTGGTCCAAAAATGGCCATTTTTCCAACTTTTTTTTTTAGGCAATATAGGCTAGAAAATGTTTTTTATGATATTCTAGAACGAAAAAACGCCTTTCTAGGCTATAAAAAAGGGAAGTCCAAAAAGTCCAAAAATTGACATTTTTCCAAAGGGGTTAACCCATGGTTTTGGTCCAAAAATGGCCATTTTTCCAACTTTTTTTTTTTAGGCAATATAGGCTAGGATAATGTCTTTTATGATATTCTAGAATGAAAAAACGCCTTTCTAGGCTATAAAAACAAGAAGTCCAAAAAGTCCAAAAATTGACATTTTTCCAAAGGGGTTAACCCATGGTTTTGGTCCAAAAATGGCCATTTTTTCAACTTTTTTTTTTAGGCAATATAGGCTAGGAAAATGTCTTTTATGATATTCTAGAACGAAAAAACGTCTTTCTAGGCTATAAAAACAAGAAGTCTAAGAGTCCAAAAATTGACATTTTTCCAAAGGGTTAACCCATTGTTTTGGTCCAAAAATGGCCATTTTTCCAACTTTTTTCTTTAGGCAATATAGGCTAGGCAAATGTCTTTTATGATAATCTAGAACGAAAAAACGCCTTTCCAGGCTATAAAAACAAGAAGTCTAAAAAGTCCAAAAATTGACATTTTTCCAAAGGGGGTTAACCCATGGTTTTGGTCCAAAAATGGCCATTTTTCCAACTTTTTTTTTTTTAGGCAATATAGGCTAGGAAAATGTTTTTTATGATATTCTAGAACGAAAAAACGCCTTTCTAGGCTATAAAAAAGGGAAGTCCAAAAAGTCCAAAAAATTGACATTTTTCCAAAGGGGTTAACCCATGGTTTTGGTCCAAAAATGGCCATTTTTCCAACTTTTTTTTTTTTAGGCAATATAGGCTAGGATAATGTCTTTTATGATATTCTAGAATGAAAAAACGCCTTTCTAGGCTATAAAAACAAGAAGTCTAAAAAGTCCAAAAATTGACATTTTTCCAAAGGGGTTAACCCATGGTTTTGGTCCAAAAATGGCCATTTTTCCAACTTTTTTTTTTAGGCAATATAGGCTAGGAAAATGTCTTTTATGATATTCTAGAACGAAAAAACGCCTTTCTAGGCTATAAAAACAAGAAGTCTAAAGAGTCCAAAAATTGACATTTTCCAAAGCAGTTAACCCATTGTTTTGGTCCAAAAATGGCCATTTTTCCAACTTTTTATTTTTAGGCAATATAGGCTAGGAAAATGTCTTTTATGATATTCTAGAACGAAAAAACGCCTTTCTAGGCTATAAAAACAAGAAGTCCAAACAGTCCAAAAATTGACATTTTTCCAAAGGGGTTAACCCATTGTTTTGGTCCAAAAATGGCCATTTTTTCCAGCTTTTTTTTTTAGGCAATATAGGCTAGGAAAATGTCTTTTATGATATTCTAGAACGAAAAAACGCCTTTCTAGGCTATAAAAACAAGAAGTCTAAAAAGTCCAAAAATTGACATTTTTCCAAAGGGGTTTAACCCATGGTTTTGGTCCAAAAATGGCCATTTTTCCAACTTTTTTCTTTTAGGCAATATAGGCTAGGAAAATGTTTTTTATGATATTCTAGAACGATAAAACGCCTTTCTAGGCTATAAAAACAAGAAGTCCAAAAAGTCCAAAAATTGACATTTTTCCAAAGGGGTTAACCCATGGTTTTGGTCCAAAAATGGCCATTTTTCAAACTTTTTTTTTTAGGCAATATAGGCTAGGAAAATGTCTTTTATGATATTCTAGAATGAAAAAACGCCTGTCTAGGCTATAAAAACAAAAAGTCCAAAAGTCCAAAAATTGACATTTTTCCAAAGGGGTTAACCCATGGTTTTGGTCCAAAAATGGCCATTTTTCCAACTTTTTTTTTTAGGCAATATAGGCTAGGAAAATGTCTCTTATAATATTCTAGAACGAAAAAACGCCTTTCTAGGCTATAAAAACAAGAAGTCCAAAAAGTCCAAAAATTGACATTTTTTCCAAAGGGGTTAACCCATTGTTTTGGTCCAAAAATGGCCATTTTTCCAGCTTTTTTTTTAGGCAATATAGGCTAGGAAAATGTCTTTTATGATATTCTAGAACGAAAAAACGCCTTTCTAGGCTATAAAAACAAGAAGTCTAAAAAGTCCAAAAATTGACATTTTTCCAAAGGGGTTAACCCATGGTTTTGGTCCAAAAATGGCCATTTTTCCAACTTTTTTTTTTTAGGCAATATAGGCTAGGAAAGTGTCTTTTATGATATTCTAGAACGAAAAAACGCCTTTCTAGGCTATAAAAACAAGAAGTCCAAAACGTCCAAAAATTGACATTTTTCCAAAGGGGTTAACCCATGGTTTTGGTCCAAAAATGGCCATTTTTCCAACTTTTTTCTTTTAGGCAATATAGGCTAGGAAAATGTTTTTTATGATATTCTAGAACGATAAAACGCCTTTCTAGGCTATAAAAACAAGAAGTCCAAAAAGTCCAAAAATTGACATTTTTCCAAAGGGGTTAACCCATGGTTTTGGTCCAAAAATGGCCATTTTTCAAACTTTTTTTTTTTAGGCAATATAGGCTAGGAAAATGTCTTTTATGATATTCTAGAATGAAAAAACGCCTGTCTAGGCTATAAAAACAAAAAGTCCAAAAAGTCCAAAAATTGACATTTTTCCAAAGGGGTTAACCCATGGTTTTGGTCCAAAAATGGCCATTTTTTCAACTTTTTTTTTTAGGCAATATAGGCTAGGAAAATGTCTTTTATGATATTCTAGAACGAAAAAACGTCTTTCTAGGCTATAAAAACAAGAAGTCTAAAGAGTCCAAAAATTGACATTTTTCCAAAGGGGTTAACCCATTGTTTTGGTCCAAAAATGGCCATTTTTCCAACTTTTTTTTTTAAGGCAATATAGGCTAGGAAAATGTCTTTTATGATATTCTAGAACGAAAAAACGCCGTTCTAGGCTATAAAAACAACAAGTCCAAATAGTCCAAAAATTGACATTTTTCCAAAGGGGTTAAACCATGGTTTTGGTCCAAAAATGGCCATTTTTCCAACTTTTTTTTTTTTAGGCAATAGAGGCTAGGAAAATGTCTTTTATGATATTCCAGAACGAAAAAACGCCTTTCTAGGCTATAAAAACAAGAAGTCCAAAAAGTCCAAAAATTGACATTTTTCCAAAGGGGTTAACCCATGGTTTTGGTCCAACAATGGCCATTTTTCCAACTTTTTTTTTTAGGTAATATGGGCTAGGAAAATGTCTTTTATGATATTCTAGAACGAAAAAACGCCTTTCTAGGCTATAAAAACAAGAAGTCCAAAAGGTCCAAAAATTGACATGTTTCCAAAGGGGTTAACCCATGGTTTTGGTCCAAAAATGGCCATTTTTCCAACTTTTTTTTTTTAGGCAATATAGGCTAGGAAAATGTCTTTTATGATATTCTAGAACGAAAAAACGCCTTTCTAGGCTATAAAAACAAGAAGTCCAAAAAGTCCAAAAATTGACATTTTTCCAAAGAGGTTAACCCATGGTTTGGTCCAAAAAATGGCTATTTTTCCAACTTTTTTTTTTTAGGCAATATAGGCTAGGAAAATGTCTTTTATGATATTCTAGAATAAAAAAACGCCTTTCTAGGCTATAAAAACAAGAAGTCCAAAAAGTCCAAAAATTGACATTTTTCCAAAGAGGTTAACTCATGGTTTTGGTCCAAAAATGGCCATTTTTCCAACTTTTTTTTTTTAGGCAATATAGGCTCGGAAAATGTCTTTTATGATATTCTAGAATAAAAAAACGGCTTTCTAGGCTATAAAAACAAGAAGTCCAAAAAGTCCAAAAATTGACATTTTTCCAAAGGGGTTAACCCCATGGTTTTGGTCCAAAAATGGCCATTTTTCCAACTTTTGTTTTTTAGGCAATATAGGCTAGGAAAATGTCTTTTATGATATTCTAGAACGAAAAAACGCCTTTCTAGGCTATAAAAACAAGAAGTCTAAAGAGTCCAAAAATTGACATTTTTCCAAAGGGGTTAACCCATTGTTTTGGTCCAAAAATGGCCTTTTTTCCAACTTTTTTTTTTAGGCAATATAGGCTAGGAAAATGTCTTTTATGATATTCTAGAACGAAAAAACGCCTTTCTAGGCTATAAAAACAAGAAGTCCAAAAAGTCCAAAAATTGACATTTTTCCAAAGGGGTTAACCCATGGTTTTGGTCCAAAAATGGCCATTTTTCCAACTTTTTTTTTTTAGGCAATATAGGCTAGGAAAATGTCTTTTATGATATTCTAGAACGAAGAAACGCCTTTCTAGGCTATAAAAACAAGAAGTCCAAAAAGTCCAAAAATTGACATTTTTCCAAAGGGGTTAACCCATGGTTTTGGTCCAAAAATGGCCATTTTTTAACTTTTTTTTTGTTAGGCAATATAGGCTAGGAAAATGTCTTTATGATATTCTAGAACGAAAAAACGCCTTTCTAGGCTATAAAAACAAGAAGTCCAAAAAGTCCAAAAATTGACATTTTTGCAAAGGGGTTAACCCATGGTTTTGGTCCAAAAATGGCCATTTTTCCAACTTTTTTTTTTTTTAGGCAATATAGGCTAGGAAAATGTGTTTTATGATATTCTAGAACGAAAAAACGCCTTTCTAGGCTATAAAAACAAGAAGTCCAAAAAGTCCAAAAATTGACATTTTTCCAAAGGGGTTAACCCATGGTTTTGGTCCAAAAATGGCCATTTTTCCAACTTTTTTTTTTTAGGCAATATAGGCTAGGAAAATGTCTTTTATGATATTCTAGAACGAAGAAACGCCTTTCTAGGCTATAAAAACAAGAAGTCCAAAAAGTCCAAAAATTGACATTTTTCCAAAGGGGTTAACCCATGGTTTTGGTCCAAAAATGGCCATTTTTCCAACTTTTTTTTTTTAGGTAATATGGGCTAGGAAAATGTCTTTTATGATATTCTAGAACGAAAAAACGCCTTTCTAGGCTATAAAAACAAGAAGTCCAAAAGGTCTAAAAATTGACATGTTTCCAAAGGGGTTAACCCATGGTTTTGGTCCAAAAATGGCCATTTTTCCAACTTTTTTTTTTTAGGCAATATAGGCTAGGAAAATGTCTTTTATGATATTCTAGAACGAAAAAACACCTTTCTAGGCTATAAAAACAAGAAGTCCAAAAAGTCCAAAAATTGACATTTTTCCAAAGAGGTTAACCCATGGTTTTGGTCCAAAAATGGTTATTTTTCCAACTTTTTTTTTTTAGGCAATATAGGCTAGGAAAATGTCTTTTATGATATTCTAGAACGAAAAAACACCTTTCTAGGCTATAAAAACAAGAAGTCCAAAAAGTCCAAAAATTGACATTTTTCCAAAGGGGTTAACCCATGGTTTTGCTCCAAAAATGGCCATTTTTCCAACTTTTTTTTTTAAGAAATATAGCCTAGGAAAATGTCTTTTATGATATTCTAGAACGAAGAAACGCCTTTCTAGGCTATAAAAACAAGAAGTCCAAAAAGTCCAAAAATTGACATTTTTCCAAAGGGGTTAACCCATTGTTTTGGTCCAAAAATGGCCATTTTTCAACCTTTTTTTTTTAGGCAATATAGGCAAAGAAAATGTCTTTTATGATATTCTAGAACGAAAAAACGCCTTTCTAGGCTATAAAAACAAGAAGTCCAAAAAGTCCAAAAATTGACATTTTTTCAAAGGGGTTAACTCATGGTTTTGGTCCAAAAATGGCCATTTTTTCAACTTTTTTTTTTGTTAGGCAATATAGGCTAGGAAAATGTCTTTTATGATATTCTAGAACGAAAAAACGCCCTTTCTAGGCTATAAAAACAAGAAGTCTAAAAAGTCCAAAAATTGACATGTTTCCAAAGGGGTTAACCCATGGTTTTGGTCCAAAAATGGCCATTTTTCCAACTTTTTTTTTTTAGGCAATATAGGCTAGGAAAATGTCTTTTATGATATTCTAGAACGAAGAAACGCCTTTCTAGGCTATAAAAACAAGAAGTCCAAAAAGTCCAAAAATTGACATTTTTCCAAAGGGGTTAACCCATGGTTTTGGTCCAAAAATGGCCATTTTTCCAACCTTTTTTTTTTAGGCAATATAGCTAGGAAAATGTCTTTTATGATATTCTAGAACGAAAAAACGCCTTTCTAGGCTATAAAAACAAGAAGTCCAAAAAGTCCAAAAATTGACATTTTCCAAAGGGGTTAACCCATGGTTTTGGTCCAAAAATGGCCATTTTTCCAACTTTTTTTTTTTAGGCAATATAGGCTAGGAAAAAGTCTTTTATGATATTCTAGAACGAAAAAACGCCTTTCTAGGCTATAAAAACAAGAAGTCCAAAAAGTCCAAAATTGACATTTTTCCAAAGGGGTTAACCCATGGTTTTGGTCCAAAAATGGCCATTTTTGCAACTTTTTTTTTTTAGGCAATATGGGCTAGGAAGATGTCTTTTATGATATTCCTAGAACGAAAAAACTTCTTTCTAGGCTATAAAAACAAGAAGTCCAAAAAGTCCAAAAATTGACATTTTTCAAAAGGGGTTAACCCATGGTTTTGGTCCAGAAATGGCCATTTTTCGAACTTTTTTTTTTTAGGCAATATAGGCTAGGAAAATGTCTTTTATCATATTCTAGAACGAAAAAACGCCTTTCTAGGCTATAAAAACAAGAAGTCCAAAAAGTCCAAAAATTGACATTTTTCCAAAGGGGTTAACCCATGGTTTTGGTCCAAAAATGGCCATTTTTCCAACCTTTTTTTTTTAGGCAATATAGGCTAGGAAAATGTCTTTTATGATATCTAGAACGAAAAAACGCCTTTCTAGGCCATAAAAACAAGAAGTCCAAAAAGTCCAAAAATTGACATTTTTCCAAAGGGTTAACCCATGGTTTTGGTCCAAAAATGGCCATTTTTCCAACTTTTTTTTTTTTAGGCAATATAGGCTAGGAAAAAGTCTTTTATGATATTCTAGAACGAAAAAACGCCTTTCTAGGCTATAAAAACAAGAAGTCCAAAAGTCCAAAAATTGACATTTTTCCAAAGGGGTTAACCCATGGTTTTGGTCCAAAAATGGCCATTTTTGCAACTTTTTTTTTTTTAGGCAATATGGGCTAGGAAGATGTCTTTTATGATATTCTAGAACGAAAAAACTTCTTTCTAGGCTATAAAAACAAGAAGTCCAAAAAGTCCAAAAATTGACATTTTTCAAAAGGGGTTAACCCATGGTTTTGGTCCAGAAATGGCCATTTTTCGAACTTTTTTTTTTTAGGCAATATAGGCTAGGAAAATGTCTTTTATCATATTCTAGAACGAAAAAACGCCTTTCTAGGCTATAAAAACAAGAAGTCCAAAAAGTCCAAAAATTGACATTTTTCCAAAGGGGTAACCATGGTTTTGGTCCAAAAATGGCTATTTTTCCAACTTTTTTTTTTTAGGCAATATAGGCTAGGAAAATGTCTTTTATGATATTCTAGAACGAAAAAACGCCTTTCTAGGCTATAAAAACAAGAAGTCTAAAGAGTCCAAAAATTGACATTTTTCCAAAGGGGTTAACCCATTGTTTTGGTCCAAAAATGGCCATTTTTCCAACTTTTTTTTTTTAGGCAATATAGGCTAGGAAAATGTCTTTTATGATATTCTAGATTAAAAAAACGGCTTTCTAGGCTATAAAAACAAGAAGTCCAAAAAGTCCAAAAATTGACATTTTTCCAAAGGGGTAACCCATGGTTTTGGTCCAAAAATGGCTATTTTTCCAACTTTTTTTTTTAGGCAATATAGCCTAGGAAAATGTCTTTTATGATATTCTAGAACGAAAAAACGCCTTTCTAGGCTATAAAAACAAGAAGTCTAAAGAGTCCAAAAATTGACATTTTTCCAAAGGGGTTAACCCATTGTTTTGGTCCAAAAATGGCCATTTTTCCAACTTTTTTTTTTAGGCAATATAGGCTAGGAAAATGCCTTTTATGATATTCTAGAACGAAAAAACGCCTTTCTAGGCTATAAAAAACAAGAAGTCCAAAAAGTCCAAAATTGACATTTTTCCAAAGGGGTTAACCCATGGTTTTGGTCCAAAAATGGCCATTTTTCCAACTTTTTTTTTTTAGGCAATATAGGCTAGGAAAATGTCTTTTATGATATTCTAGAACGAAGAAACGCCTTTCTAGGCTATAAAAACAAGAAGTCCAAAAAAGTCCAAAAATTGACATTTTTCCAAAGGGGTTAACCATGGTTTTGGTCCAAAAATGGCCATTTTTTTCAAACTTTTTTTTTGTTAGGCAATATAGGGCTAGGAAAATGTCTTTTATGATATTCTAGAACGAAAAAACGCCTTTCTAGGCTATAAAAACAAGAAGTTAAAAAAGTCCAAAAATTGACATTTTTCCAAAGGGGGTTAACCCATGGTTTTGGTCCAAAAATGGCCATTTTTCCAAGTTTTTTTTTTTTAGGCAATAGAGGCTAGGAAAATGTCTTTTATGATATTCTAGAACGAAGAAACGCCTTTCTAGGCTATAAAAACAAGAAGTCCAAACAGTCCAAAAATTGACATTTTTCCAAAGGGGTTAAACCATGGTTTTGGTCCAAAAATGGCCATTTTTCCAACTTTTTTTTTTTTAGGCAATAGAGGCTAGGAAAATGTCTTTTATGATATTCCAGAACGAAAAAACGCCTTTCTAGGCTATAAAAACAAGAAGTCCAAAAAGTCCAAAAATTGACATTTTTCCAAAGGGGTTAACCCATGGTTTTGGTCCAAAAATGGCCATTTTTCCAACTTTTTTTTTTTAGGCAATATAGGCTAGGAAAAAAGTCTTTTATGATATTCTAGAACGAAAAACGCCTTTCTAGGCTATAAAAACAAGAAGTCCAAAAAGTCCAAAATTGACATTTTTCCAAAGGGGTTAACCCATGGTTTTGGTCCAAAAATGGCCATTTTTGCAACTTTTTTTTTTTAGGCAATATGGGCTAGGAAGATGTCTTTTATGATATTCTAGAACGAAAAAACTTCTTTCTAGGCTATAAAAACAAGAAGTCCAAAAAGTCCAAAAATTGACATTTTTCAAAAGGGGTTAACCCATGGTTTTGGTCCAGAAATGGCCATTTTTCGAACTTTTTTTTTTTAGGCAATATAGGCTAGGAAAATGTCTTTTATCATATTCTAGAACGAAAAAAACGCCTTTCTAGGCTATAAAAACAAGAAGTCCAAAAAGTCCAAAAATTGACATTTTTCCAAAGGGGTTAACCCATGGTTTTGGTCCAAAAATGGCCATTTTTCCAACCTTTTTTTTTTAGGCAATATAGGCTAGGAAAATGTCTTTTATGATATTCTAGAACGAAAAAACGCCTTTCTAGGCTATAAAAACAAGAAGTCCAAAAAGTCCAAAAATTGACATTTTTCCAAAGGGGTTAACCCATGGTTTTGGTCCAAAAATGGCCATTTTTCCAACTTTTTTTTTTTAGGCAATATAGGCTAGGAAAAAGTCTTTTATGATATTCTAGAACGAAAAAAACGCCTTTCTAGGCTATAAAAACAAGAAGTCCAAAAAGTCCAAAAATTGACATTTTTCCAAAGGGGTTAACCCATGGTTTTGGTCCAAAAATGGCCATTTTTTGCAACTTTTTTTTTTTAGGCAATATGGGCTAGGAAGATGTCTTTTATGATATTCTAGAACGAAAAAACTTCTTTCTAGGCTATAAAAACAAGAAGTCCAAAAAGTCCAAAAATTGACATTTTTCAAAAGGGGTTAACCCATGGTTTTGGTCCAGAAATGGCCATTTTTCGAACTTTTTTTTTTAGGCAATATAGGCTAGGAAAATGTCTTTTATCATATTCTAGAACGAAAAAACGCCTTTCTAGGCTATAAAAACAAGAAGTCCAAAAAGTCCAAAAATTGACATTTTTCCAAAGGGGTAACCCATGGTTTTGGTCCAAAAATGGCTATTTTTCCAACTTTTTTTTTTAGGCAATATAGGCTAGGAAAATGTCTTTTATGATATTCTAGAACGAAAAAACGCCTTTCTAGGCTATAAAAACAAGAAGTCTAAAGAGTCCAAAAATTGACATTTTTCCAAAGGGGTTAACCCATTGTTTTGGTCCAAAATGGCCATTTTTCCAACTTTTTTTTTTAGGCAATATAGGCTAGGAAAATGCCTTTTATGATATTCTAGAACGAAAAAACGCCTTTCTAGGCTATAAAAACAAGAAGTCCAAAAAGTCCAAAAATTGACATTTTTCCAAAGGGGTTAACCCATGGTTTTGGTCCAAAAATGGCCATTTTTCCAACTTTTTTTTTTTTAGGCAATATAGGCTAGGAAAATGTCTTTTATGATATTCTAGAACGAAGAAACGCCTTTCTAGGCTATAAAAACAAGAAGTCCAAAAAGTCCAAAAATTGACATTTTTCCAAAGGGGTTAACCCATGGTTTTGGTCCAAAAATGGCCATTTTTTCAACTTTTTTTTTGTTAGGCAATATAGGCTAGGAAAATGTCTTTTATGATATTCTAGAACGAAAAAACGCCTTTCTAGGCTATAAAACAAGAAGTTAAAAAAGTCCAAAAATTGACATTTTTCCAAAGGGGTTAACCCATGGTTTTGGTCCAAAAATGGCCATTTTTCCAAGTTTTTTTTTTTTAGGCAATAGAGGCTAGGAAAATGTCTTTTATGATATTCTAGAACGAAGAAACGCCTTTCTAGGCTATAAAAACAAGAAGTCCAAACAGTCCAAAATTGACATTTTTCCAAAGGGGTTAAACCATGATTTTTGTCCAAAAATGGCCATTTTTCCAACTTTTTTTTTTTAGGCAATAGAGGCTAGGAAAATGTCTTTTATGATATTCCAGAACGAAAAAACGCCTTTCTAGGCTATAAAAACAAGAAGTCCAAAAAGTCCAAAAAATTGACATTTTTCCAAAGGGGTTAACCCATGGTTTTGGTCCAAAAATGGCCATTTTTCCAACTTTTTTTTTTTAGGCAATATAGGCTAGGAAAAAGTCTTTTATGATATTCTAGAACGAAAAAACGCCTTTCTAGGCTATAAAAACAA